>JAVGWX010000017.1:71045213-71362713 GCA_036924085.1 Ariolimax columbianus
CGTTGGGTCTAATAGGGAACGGGTGCTGGTATTAGACCCTCGGAAGACAGGTCAGTCTCACCCTACTAATGACAGGGCGTTGCTACGTTATTTTTGCTCAATCCGAGAGGAATCGCAGGTCTCAGACACTTGGTCCACGTTCCTGGCAGATAAGCCAATGGTGCGAGGCTACCATCTGAAGGATTACGGCCGAACGCCTCTAAGCAGGAATCCTGCCCTTAATCTCAGCACCACTGCGACGAGAGGCAAGAATATTGCTGGGAGCTGCGGCTCGCGTCTCAGCCCGACCCGATCGAGCCGCAGAAAGAGGCATCTGCAGTTCCGCTGATCAAAGCGGTCTGGGAGCTGCTCGATATTCACCCCATACGGCGTTGAGGTGTGAAACCACTAGTAAAAGACTTAGTTCTCGGTCGTGGGGTCGTAAGCAGTAGAGCAGCCACGTCACTGCGAACTGTTGAAACTCAGCCTTTGGTCATGAGATATGTCCGTACACCAGGCGAACAACATCTCCGTGCCATGACCAGGCTTGTCCCTCGGTTAAATCTACTCCTGCCACGCTCTTTGCCTCTGTCTGCTATCAGTCATCCCAATGGACGCAGGAGAGATGCAGGCCAGCAGACATAGCACCTCTGCCCTATTGTGACAACCTCCCAGGTGGCGGGGAATGCTAGGCGTACCATCACTGCAGAGGAAAATTAAGGGATCAAGGAGATACCCCACTCACATGCATATGCTACGTTTCTGGCAGGACGTGCCGATCCTGGGACAAAGACACACTAGACTGCCTCTCTTCCGAGATACTTCAAAAACTAGTACATACAGTCCATCACAGCATATCATCATCACATCCTTTAGACACGAGTGGAGAAGACTCCATAGTCCTGAATGACAACTTCCCTAACAGAGACAACTCGATCATAAACAACTGCTGCCTTACAGATGGGCTGGGGACAGCCAAAGGCTAAAGAGGGCATCCCTACAGAAACGCCTGTTAAAATCGGATGCACTGGGCCACATGCTTAAATAAACAGTGCAACGTTTATCGCTGTATTATGACGTTACAACCTAACAGAAAAAGTGTGGTGCTCATTCTGTTGAGTCCCGCCAGGCAGCGATAGTTCCGGGCCCTACGCCTCGAAAGGGCCCACCCAATGCTACTGGTGGTCACCCACCCATGTGCTGTGGAGTAAAGGCCCACGGAAATGGGGCAAGAGCTACTTACCAAAATCCCAAGACCCTCAGAATACTATAGTGGGATGCGAAGGAAGTCATTTACAAACATATTTCCCTAACACATCACATGCATGAAGGCAAGATTGACGTGGCATGTATCCAAGAAACGCACATCAACAACAACCACAGATTCTCAGTCAGAGGATACCAGACTTTCCGTCTTGATAGAGAAGGTCACAAAGGAGGGGTTCTGATACTGACACGTAACTGCATACCGAGTAGCGCTGTAGCTGTTAATCACACTGGACAAGCAGAAATTGTAGGAATCGACATAATGACACAATAAACGAAGATCCGTATCTTCAACCTGTATGGCCCACCCAACAAAGACCTGTCGCTCTCGAGTATGCAAATCAAGGACTCCTGCTGCCTAATGGTCGGATATTTCAACAGCCACTCGGAGAGATGGGGATATTCAGACACAGACAACAGAGGGGATGAAGTGGAAGACTGGGAGATAGACACAAATCTCTATCTTATCAATATGCAGGAGGACAGCCCCAGCTTCTATTCTAGAACATGGCATTCCACCTCCACTCCAGACTTGGCCTTTTCCACGGGGGATATTCACCGCAAAATAGACCGCCAGGTGCTCAACTAATTGGCAGGTAGCGACCACAGGCCAATTAAGCTAGAAATTGATTTGGAAGTTGGCCCACAGGAAATAAAACCGCCCCCACGTTGGAACTATAAACGAGCCGACTGGGACAGATTTGCAATTCTGACAGATGGACTGTGTGAAACCATCAACACACGAAATAACAATATGAAACCCATGGTAGAAAGCCTAAGCAAAGCAATAACGCAAGCAGCCACCGAGACCATCCCAAGAGGGGCAAGGAAAAACTACAAGCCATATTGGAATGATGAACTGCAGAAAGCAGAGCATGGAGTCTCAAATGCTAGGAACATGGCAGAGAGAGAGAGAGAGAGAGCAATCTATGGAGGCAAATATCGCCCTCAAGGCCATCACGGCGAAACACAAAAGAACACTAAACCAAATAACAAGAGACAGCTGGAAAAACAAACAGAAAGCCTCAATTTAGATAAAGAAGGGAACAAGCTATGGAATGTAGTAGTAACCATGAATGACGAAACACCATCGAATAAACAAATTACCATCAAGGAGGGCGACAACAAGATTAGTGAAACAAACAAGCAGCAAACGCCTTCATAGAACATTATTCCAGAGCAAACCACATGGATATTCCTACAGACAGGCAAACATACATTAGTGAAGAGCAAAAGGGGCACGATAACATCAAGATGGCACCAGAGGAGAAAATGATGGCAAAACTAACAATGAATGAAATGGATGAGGCCTTGCGAATATTAAAGAAAAGGAAATCTACCGGAAAAGACGGGATAACAAACGAAATGCTGATGGGGCTGGGCCAAACAGCAAAGAAGAAACTGCTATCAGTCCTGAACCAAAGCTGGAAAAGGGGTATTGTACCCCAGGCATGAAAAGACGCAGTACTTGTACCAGTACTAAATAAAGGACAAGACAAAAAAGATCCAAATGGATACATGCCTGTCAGCCTTCTGAGCTGTGTCGGCAAACTGATGGAACGTATGATAAACACCAGACTGATGTGGAATCTGGAAGAAGAACGCATACTAATTCCACAACAAGCAGGCTTTAGGCAGCACAGATCCACTGAGCATCAGGTCATCCTAATAGCCCAGGAAATAGAAGATGCTTACCAGGAACAGAAACACACAGTAGCGGTTTGGGTGGACCTGGAAAAAGCATTTGACAAAGTCTGGAAAGATGGACTTAGAGTTAAGCTAAGAAGAAGTGACGTTTGTGGGAAAATGTACAAGTGGATCAACCACTACCTTAAAAACAGAACGGCCAGAGTTCAAGTACAAGGGCAGATGAGCAAAAAGGTGACACTCGAGCAGGGAGTACTACACGGGGGAGTACTGTCACCCACACTCTTCCTGGTGTATATACATGACATTACATAGAATATACCAAGAAGAGTTCATAGCTCAATGTTTGCAGACGATTTGGCTATGTGGACCTCTGAAAAGAATCTCACCATAGCAAGAAATCAGATGCAGCAGGCCCTAACATCGCTGGAAGAGTTGTGGAACTCACGGCTGGTCAAAATAAACGAGGAAAAAACGACATGTACAATATTCTCGCTATCAATCAAACCCCAAAACACCAAATTAAGTCTAAACGGCAAATACCTGCAGCCAAACGACAACCCAAACTACCTGGGCGTTACATTTGATCAGCCCATGACATGGAAAAGTCAGATCGAGAGAAACCGAATGAGAGCCAGAGAAAGAATGACAATCATGAGGAAACTTGATGGCACAAGCTGGGGAGCAAACGAAAGTATACTAAAGAAACTGTACACTGGAAGAGTGAGACCAGTTCTCGAGTATGGCAGTGCGGCATGGACAACAGCAGCAAACGCGAACTTCGATAAAGTTAGCAAACTTCAAAACCAAGCCATGAGAGTTATAACAGGAGGCATGAAGTGAACACCAATTGTAGAACTTGAAAAGTTTACAAAACTGCAATCCATGACCGACAGAAGAGACTGCAGAGCCCAGCTGCAGTCAGAGAAACTCAGAAGACTGACTGGCCATCCAATGCACCAGAGACTAAACAATCCCGGAAATGGGAAACTAAAGCGGAGAACTTTGCAGAAATAGCCAAAGTAAAGATGTACGAAAACTCCATGAACGCACTAACACCAAAGCCCATCCCTACTGTACGAAAACCTACCTGGAGGCAGGATATATTTCCGGAGGTGGTAGAAAATTTACCAGGTATTGCAAACAAAAACTGTCAGTCTGAAAAAGAAAGAAGAGATACAACCATGAGGTACATAACGGAAAACTAACCAAGCATGGACTGGACCCATGCATACACCGACGGTTCCGTAACAAATACAACACAGAACCGAGGAGGAGGAACATTTCTAAACCTACCAAATGGCATAAAAATAACACTGTCATTCGCTACTGGAAAATACACAAGCAATTTCAGAGCAGAGGTAGACGCACTGAGGGCGGCAGTGGAAGAAATGGTGACAGGTAAAAGGAATTAAAGCCACATAGTCCTGCTTACAGATGCCCTGGCCGTAGTCACAGAACTAAAAAGTCAGAAAAATACTGAACTTAATGATTTGAGAGCAGTACTCTGTCAACCATGCCAGCAGGCCGCACCAAAAAGGGTAGTGGTGCAGTGGGTTCCATCTCACTGCAACATCCAGAGCAACAAAAAAGAAGACAGACTGGCAAAAGAAGGTGCAAAACTACCACAACAAGATACTAGTATGACATACGAAGAGTCAAATTTGCTTATTAGAGCTAGATACATGACCAAATAAGAAACCGAACATACTGGCTACACCAAAAACGATGCGTATTACCAATTGAACAGAATAGAGCAGGTCGTGGTCTTCAGACTTCGCACTGGCCACAATAGACTGAGGTACCACCTATTCAACAAATTGAAGATAGGTGGCACCGACGAATACCTGTGTGGTACCAGGAAATGACCGCTGAGCATTTTCTGCAAAACTACCCGACATACGAGGATCAGAGAGAGCAGATGTGGCCATCACCTGTGGCAACACTAGACAATCTCTATGGCAGAGTCGACAGCCTCAGGATGACGGCTGATTTTTTTGAAAAAAAATAATGGTTACTGTCTGACTGCGTACGATGAGGAAGAAGATGAAGAAGTGCCGCAGACATAGAAAGACGCTGTACTTATACCAGTACCAAAGAAAGAAAAAAGTAGAACAGATCCAAATGGATACAGGCCCATCAGTCTACTTAGCTGTGTAGGAAAACTGATGGACCTTATGATAAACACCAGACTGATGTAGCACCTGGAAGAAAAACATATACTAATTCCACAGCAAGCAGGATTTAGACAGCACAGATCCACTGAGGACCAGATCACTCTTATAGCACAGGAAATAGAGGATGCTTACCAAGAGAAAACGCATACAGTAGCGGTTTGGGTGTATCTAGAGAAGGCATTTGACAAGGTGTGTAAAGAGGGACTTAAAGTCAAGCTACGAAGAAGTGAAGTGTGTGGGAAAATGTACAGATGAATCAGCCACTACCTCGAAAACAGAAATGCCAGAGTTCAAGTGCAAGGGCAGATGAGCAAAAAGTGACATTGGAGCAGGGAGTACCTCAAGGGGGAGTACTGTCACCCACACTTTTCCTGGTGTATATAAACAACATCACAGAGAATATACCAAGAAGAGTCCATAGCTCCATGTTTGCAGACGATCTGGCTATGTGGACATCTGAAAAAAATCTCACCTTAGCAAGAAATCGGATGCAGCAGGCTGTAACATCGTTGTAGTAGTGGGCAACTCATAGCTGGTTAAAATGTACGAAGAAAAAACAACATGTACGATATTATCGCTTTCAAACGAACCACATAACATCAAATTAAGTCTTAACGGCAAATACCTGCAGCTAAACGACAACCCAAACTACCTGGGAGTCACATTTGATCGGTGCATGACATGGAAAAGTCAGATCGAAAGAAACCGAATGAGAGCCAGAGAAAGAATGGCAATCATGAGGAAACTTGCTGGCACAAGCTGTGGAGCAGGCAAAAGAATACTAAAGAAACTGTACACTAGAAGAGTGAGGCTAGTTCTCTAGTATGGCATTGCGGCATAGACAACAACAGCAAAGGCGAACTTCGATAAAATTAGCAAACTTCAAAACCAAGCCATGAGACTTATAACAGCAGGCATGAAGTCAACGCCAATTGTAGAACTTGAACAGATTACAAATATGCAATCCATGACCGACAGAAGAGACTGCAGAGCCCAGCAGCAAGCAGAGAAACTCAGAAGACGGACATACCACCAGAGACTAAATAGATTTGGAAATGGGATACGGAAGCGGAGAAACTTTGCAGAAATAGCCAAAGCAAAGATGAGCGAAGACCATATGAACACCGTAACAATACCAAAGCCCATCCCTACAGTACGCAAACTTACCTGGAAGCGGCATATCATTCCGGAGGTGGTAGAAAATATACCAGGTATTGGAAACAAGAACAGACTGAAAAAAGAAAGAGGAGAAATAACCCTGAGGTACATAACGGAAACTACCCAAGCATGGACTGGACCCATGCATACACCGACGGTTCTGAAACAAACACAACACAGAATGAATGGGCAGGGGTATTCCTGAGCCTACCAAATGGTAGACAAATAACACTGGCAGTGGCAACTGGACAATTCTCAAGCAAATTTCAGAGCGGAGGCAGAGGCACTGAGGTATGCGGTAGAAGCAATGCTGACAGGCAAACGCTATGAAAGCCATATAGTCCTGTTTACAGATGCACTGGCCGTAGTCACAGCACTAAAAAGTCAGAAAAATACTGAACTTAATGATTTAAGAGCAGAACTCTGTCAACTATGCCAGCAGTCCACACCAAAAATAGTAGTGGTACAGTGGGTTCCATCCCACTGTAACATCCAAGGCAACGAGGAGGCAGACAGACTGGCAAAAGTAGGTGCAAGACTAACACAACCATATTCTAGTAAGACCTACGAAGAGTCCAAAAGGATTTTTAGGGCCAGATACATGGCCAAATGGGAAACAGAACATACTGGATACACAACAAACGATGCCTATTACCAGTTGAACAGAGGAGAACAGGTCGTGATCTTCTGACTCCGCACAGGCCACAACAGACTGAGGTACCACCTATTCAATAAACTAAAGATAGGTGGCACTGACGAAAGCACCTGTGGTACAGGGAAATAGACCGCTGAACATTTTTTTGCAAAACTGCCCGACATACGAGGACCAGTGAAAGCACATGTGGCCATCATCAGTAGCAACACTAGACAATCTCTATGGCAGTGTCAATGTGATGAGCACGAATACCAGATACAGAGTCAATGTGAGGAGTACGAAGACCAGACTCGTTAGAGTCAATGTGAGGAGCACGAAGACCAGACTCGTTAGAGTCAATGTGAGAAGCACCAAGACCAGACTCGTTAGAGTCAATGTGAGGAGTACGAAGACCAGACTCGTTAAAGTCAATGTGAGGAGCACGAAGACCAGACTCGTTAGAGTCAATGTGAGGAGCACGAAGACCAGACTCGTTAGAGTCAATGTGAGGAGCACCAAGACCAGACACAGAGTCAATGTGAGGAGCACGAAGACCAGACACAGAGTTAATGTGAGGAGCACGAAGACCAGACTCGTTAGAGTCAATGTGAGGAGCACGAAGACCAGACTCGTTAGAGTCAATGTTGGACTTGAAGACCATGCAGTCACCATCCAGTGAACAAGAAATGTTTTTGATTCTACTCCGACAGAACACGTGGTCATCATGTCCTAAGACCTTCCTTAAACTCAGTTAATCTGTAACATAAACATACAACTTATTACACGTCATCACTTTGGTTGTTCATTATTTCAGGGTTACACCGAGCTCCGGATTAATATGGTACTCAAAGATGGCGGTAGACATGTTTATGCTCACTACTCCAACTTTAGTGTGGGTGACGAGGTCTCAAAATACAAGCTGTCAGTGAGGGGGTTCAGTGGAACAATAGACGACAGCATGGCCCGTCAGAACGGCATGCGCTTCTCAACGTCTGACATAGATAACGACATTCATGATAGTGTTAATTGTGCCACGTTTTACCACGGAACGTGGTGGTATGAAAAATGTTATAATAGTAACTTGAATGGTAAGTGGGGAACTATTGGTAGCAAAGGAGTTGTTTGGCGTACAAGTAGCGAGTTAAAAAATCTTGTATTTACAGAGATGAAAGTAAGGTATGTTTAGATGATGAGGGGTCGAGCATGTCTAAATATTGGAAAGCCAGGCTTGTTTAGATATTGGAAGGCCCGGCGTCTTTAGATATTGGAAGGCCAGGCGTGTTTAGATATTGGAAGGCCCGGCGTCTTTAGATATTAGAAGGTCTGACGTGTTTAGATATTGGAAGGCCAGGCTTGTTTAGATATTGGAAGGCCAGGCGTGTTTAGATATTGGAAGGCCAGGTTTGTTTATATATTGGAAGGCCAGGTTTGTTTATATATTGGAAGGCCAGGCTTGTTTAGATATTAGAAGGCCAGGTTTGTTTATATATTGGAAGGCCAGGCTTGTTTAGATATTGGAAGGCCAGGTTTGTTTATATGTTGCAAGGATGTACTGGTTTACATATTAGAAGATCAGTCTTGTTTAGATGTTGAAACAATGTTTGAATATAAAATTATTGTGTGCCAAAAAGACACATGTCAAACAATTGTGTGTTTAGTCTGTCCAGCCTTCGCTTGTGGGTTTGTTCTGTCCATGTAGGGACATGGTTCAAATCTCAAGAGATCACATCTGTGAATGGTGTGAGTCTCTTTACATCAGTCCACCTGAGCGAAGTTCTTCAATCCCGAGGTCCACCATTTCTTAAGTTATGAACTTGCTGATTTTCATCAAATCTAGTTTAGCTTTCTCTTCTTTTTGTTTATTTTGTGAACCATTTTCTGCAACATAGCGTCTAACATGTCGTGCATTTATGTAAGATAGTCTCTCACCTGTTGTGCATCTTCTATAACATAATCGCTCACCTGTTGTGCATCTTCTATAACAAAATCTCTCACCTGCTGTACCTTCTATCTCCGAATGGCACATATTATCTCACATGTGTTATGTTATCTCAGGTTATTTCAGATAAAGTAAGGTATGTCACAGACTTGGTGGGTAGTTTTTTAAGAGTTGGTGGAGAGTTGATGGAGAGTTGATGGAGAGTTATTTGAGGGTTTGTGGAGAGTTGATGTAGATTTGGTCGAGATTTAAAGGATAATTGCTTGATAGTTAGTGGAGAATTGTTGTAAAGTTGGTGGAGAGTTTGTGGATAATTTATTTAGTATTAGTGGAGAGTCGGTAGCAGGTTTTTGGTTATTTGGCTTTGAATTCGTGGAAATTTAGTGACGGGTTGGTGGAGAGTTGGTGGATAGTTGGTGGAGAGTGTGGGGAGAGTGTATTTGGGGTTTGTGTAGAGTTAGTGGATAGTTGGTGTAGAGTTGGTTTGGGGTTGGTGGAGAGTTGCTTTTTTGGCGTGTGGTTAATTTGCTTAGAATTAGTGGAATTAGTTGGTAGTGGGTTTGTGGAGATTCAATCAAGAGTTGGTTGAGAGTTAGTGGAGAGTTAGTGGAGAGTTACTGGAGAGTTAGTAGAGAGTTAGTGGAGAGTTAGTGGAGAGTTAGTGGAAAGTCGGATCACAGTTTACCTGCCCCCACGGAAAGAAATGAGTTTATGACTGTCAAATATATATTTTAGCAAGTGTTAATATTTCAAGTAAATGTACACACTTTCAATTCGTTGTACGCTAACCGTTGACCGTTCCTTTATTCTCCTACTGGAGCACTTTATCAACCAAGTGCTTACAGTGTAGATGTCATGACGGTAGTTTTGTTTCATCTTCCAAGATTTCCTATCTTCGGCTTCCTAAATTACAAATGTATCAGCTTGTTGAGAAAATGCATGCTGATATTTACTGGACGATGTCAAGAGACCTGACATTTTATGTGATATATTATGATTGTTAATAAAGTCATATTCCACACATTCCTGTTATGTTCGTGTATGGTAATCGAGTGAATTTCACGTGTGACTGTGATTGAACCGACATGTGGATGTGACTGAGCCGACGTGTGGCTGTGACTGAGTCGACGTGCGCCTGTGACTGAGCCGACGTGCGCCTGTGACTGACCAAACGTGCGACTGAGCAGACGTCTGACTGTGACTGACCAAACGTGTGACTGAGCCGACGTTTGACTGTGACTGACCAAACGTGTGACTGAGCAGATATCTGACTGTGACTGACCACACTTTGCCACTGAGCCGACGTGCGAGTGTGACTAAATCAACGTTTGACTGAGCCATCGTTCGACTGAGCCGACGTGTGACTGAACCAACGTGTGACTGTGCCGATGTGAGCCTGTGCTGGCGTGTGACTGAGTCGACGTGCGACTGTGACTGAGCATACGTGTGACTCAGACTGCGCCGAAGTGTGACTCGGATGGAACCAAAGTGTGACTGCGAGTAAGTCAGACTGAAACGGTCTACGTGATTATACATTATTGTGTGACGTGTGATTAACTTGGTTAAAGGTCTGTCATCGTCTGGACCAGTACAATGATGCATCTACCTGCTGCACTGTCAGGCTGGGACAGTAGTTCTCACTCTGTGTTCATGCGGTGTTGCATGTGTGTAACCCATTGTCTGTGTGTGACCCTTTGTTTGTGTGTAACCCTCTGTTTATGTCCGTATGTTACCTTTTGTCTTAGTATGTGTGTAACTCTGTGCGTGTGTTTAACCATTTGTCTGTGTATGTGTGTAACCTTTTGTCTGTGTAACACTTGGTCTTTGTATTTGTGTGTAACACTGTATGTATGTAACCCTCTGTCTGTGTATATGTGTGACCCTTTGTATGTGGGTAACAAGTTGCATGTGTCTGTGTGTAACGCATTGTCTGAACTGTGTGTAACCTTATGTCTGAGTCTGTGTGTAACCCTTTGTCTGTGTATGTATAAACCTTTTTTATGTGCATGTATGTAACCCTTTATCTGTGTCTGTGTGTAATCTGTGTCTGAGTCTGTGTGTAACCATGTGTATGTGTATGTATGTAACACTATGTGTGTGTGTATGTGTGAAATCGTGAGTCTGTGTGTAAAACTGTGTCTGTGTTTGTGTGTAACCCTGTGTCTGTGTGTAAAAACTGTGCATGTGTTTGTGTGTAACCCGCTGTTTGTGTGTAACACCTTGTCTGTGTTGGTGTGTAACGCTTTATATGTGCCTGTCTGTTATCATTTGTATATGTTTAGCCATGGTTATGTGTCTGTGTGTAATCCTTTGTATATGTGTGCCCCTTTGTATGTGTGTAACACTTTGTGTGTGTGTGTGTGTGAGGAACGCGTTGTGGGTATGTAACTCTTTGTATGTGTGTAACACTTTGTATATGTATGTATGGCACTTTGTACGTGTTTTACTTAGTCAGTGAATGTGAATGACGCTATCCAATAGTTTGTATCTGATTCAGCTTGTGATATTCGTGAATATGTGTCTCTGAATGTCTCTCTGGATGTGACAATACGTGCTAATGTCACTATGGCCAGTCTCTACTTCATTTAACCAACATATAGCCAAATCCACTTTCCTTAGGGACTCTTCAGTCTGTCTTAGGGTTCTCTAGCCACCATCCGGCAAATAATGAAACCGGTTACATTGAAGCATGTTAACACTCTACCGCCTGCGGTAATGTTAAAAACAACCATGTTAAAAGCACCCAACCTCTGGTCCTTGCATACGCAATTGTATCATATCTCTATCCCTACCATCCTCACTGCCTCCAATCTCCCCTCTATACAATCCACAATGCCTCCAATCTCCCCTCTCTACCATCCCCAATGCCTCCAATCTCCACTCCCTACCATCCTCATTGCCTCCAATCTCCACTCCGCACCATCCCCAATGCATCCAATCTCCACTCCCTACCATCCTCATTGCCTCCAATCTCCACTCCCTACCAACCTCATCTCGCCTCCCATCTCCACTCTCTACAAACCTCACTGGCTCCAGTCCGTACTTTCCTCACTGACTTCACTCTCTAGTTCCATTATCCTGCATGTCTCTAATCTCCATCTCAAGCCTCCTACTTGTCCCCAATATCCACACCCTACCATCCGAACTTACTAAATTCTATTCTACCCTCTCTGCCTCCAGTACCTACCATCCTCATTTACTCCAAAACCCAGTCACTACATCCTCCCAGCCTCAAGTCTCTACCGCCTTCACTGCCCTCAGTCACATCCATCATCGATGCCTCTAGTCCAAACTATCCTCATTGCATATAATCTCTGGTCCTTACCCTCCTCACTGCCTCCAATCTTTGGTCCCTACCCTCCTCACTGTCTCCAATCTCTGGTCCCTACCCTCCTTACTGCCCCGAATCTCTGGTCCTTACCCCTTCTCATTGCCCCAATTCGCCGGGTCCCTACCCTCATCACTGTCCCTAATCGCTGGTCCCTACCCCTCATCACTGCCCCTAATCGCTGGTTCCTACCCTCCTCAATGCCCCCAATCTCTGGTTCCTACCCTCCTCACTGCCTCCAATCTCTGGTTCCTACCCTCCTCACTGCCTCCAATCTCTGGTCCCTACCCTCCTCAATGCCCCCAATCTCTGGTTCCTACCCTCCTCACTGCCTCCAATCGCTGGTCCCTACCCTCATCACTGTCCCTAATCGCTGGTCCCTACCCCTCATCACTGTCCCTAATCGCTGGTCCCTACCCTTTCTCACTGTCCCTAATCGCTGGTCCCTACCCCTCATCACTGTCCCTAATCGCTGGTCCCTACCCCTCATCACTGTCCCTAATCGCTGGTCCCTACCCCTCATCACTGTCCCTAATCGCTGGTCCCTACCCCTCATCACTGTCCCTAATCGCTGGTCCCTACCCTTTCTCACTGTCCCTAATCGCTGGTCCCTACCCCTCATCACTGTCCCTAATCGCTGGTCCCTACCCCTCATCACTGTCCCTAATCGCTGGTCCCTACCCCTCATCAGTGTCCCTAATCGCTGGTCCCTACCCTCCTCATTGCCCCCCTCAATCGCTGGTCCCTACCCTCCTCACTGCCCCCAATCTCCAGTCATTACCCCTCCTCACTGCTTCCAATCTCCAGTCCCTGCTCCCCTCACTGCTCCCCCCCCCCCCAATCTCCAGTCCCTACCCTCCTCACCGCCCCCAACCAACTATTACAGAACTACCAAATCACATATGACATTAAGTAAACCTACATTCCCTGTTCAGGGAATGGCAATCATGAGAAATAGACGGAGGCATATACTGGTACTGATGATGGGGGCCATAGAGAAGAAGACGATCCAAAAAAGTAAGTTAATAATATGGAAATTATTTATGTGCTAAGAGGATGCACAATTCTGACAGATTCAGTTGTCTGGCGTGAATAGTTCTCCGACATATGATATACAAAAAACACAATACGCAATGGATTAATGTCTGCTAGGACGAGGAAGCCTTTATTCGTGTGAAAGAAAACTCTAGAAACATTATCCAAAATATCAAATAACATAATTCTCGTCTCGTTTTTGTCTGTCCATTTAACATCCGATGTGCCAGAAACAGAAACCAAACGTCGGTCTTATAATCAAATATGTTAGACAAGGGAAAGAATACAAGACAATTACCGCGAGTTCAATATTTCATTGTTAGCTCCCATTGACCGTATTCTGTGACAGGTATGGAACTTGCTTTTAGAAAGCTCTAAGAATTAGTAAATGTGTAGAGGTTGTGTGCTTGGTTCACACGCCCAACGTAAGAGGTTCAAGTCGAGCTCAGTTTGATAGGACAAGCATGACCTAGGTTTTGGTCAAGATGTTACCGCTTCTACCAGTTAACCCAGCTGTAAATGGAAGAGTCATCTGGCTCTATATAGCAAGATGAAATGATGTCGGTTCTGTGATTCACTTTTCCGTTTTCCCATAAAATGATGACAGCAATGTCACATTGACATCTAAAACGTCATTAGGGTCAACTAAGATTTATTTTCAGAATATATTAAAGCAAAGACGTTTGAATCTATTAAGATGGTCTCACACACCGGTTAACTACCATCTGGGACATTTGTTCCAAAGCAGCGGAGTAATAAACTACTCGAGCCTATACCGCTGAGTAAGAAATCCGCCTTTCCGTTACACCCAGCTCATGCCAGAGCTGGTAACTGCCACCCCCCCCCCCCCCCTTGAAGTTCTTTGCCGACTAAAGCTAAGTCTAAATGTTAAAGCTTTACCATACATTTATATGAAATCAAAACAGCCCGTTCCCTCTCTAAAATCAGCAGAAATGACATGTGACATGGAACATCCAATATGTCAATTGTCAAAACAATTATTTCCATAAATGTATGAGCAGCGACATTCTAGTTTTCATGATCCAAAATAATGTAGTAGAAGATTTAGAAATCCAAAGTTCAACTGTTCGGATACTGCTTGCAGTATTTTCATCTTCCTTTTAACGTAACAGAAGCGTTGTCAGTTTTATAATAATATATTGTGAGTGGCATTTACTGCTAGTGCTGGAAAAGGAGTCCGTTAGTAGATCGTCTTTTGGTGGATTGAAAGAGGGAGAAGACCAGCATCTGCAAGTCATTTGTAATATCCAACTCTAAGGTAGTATACCAATGATGGTTAGAACAAGAACACTCTAAGGTAGTGTACCAATGATGGTTAGAACAAGAACACTCTAAGGTAGTATACCACAGGTGGTGAGAACAAGAACACTCTAAGGTAGTATACCAATGATGGTTAGAACAAGAACACTCTAAGGTAGTATACCACAGGTGGTGAGAACAAGAACACTCTAAGGTAGTATACCACAGGTGGTGAGAACAAGAACACTCTAAGGTAGTGTACCACAGATGGTTAGAACAAGAACACTCTAAGGTAGTGAACAACATATCGTTACAACAAGACAACTCTAACGTACTGTACCATAGATGATTAGAACACACCCGTCCTAAAGTATTGTACTATAGATGGTTAGAACAGACCAATCAGAAAGTATTGTACCATAGATGGTTAGACCATAACAACTCTAAGGTAGTGTACCATAGATGGTTAGAACAGACCAATCCTATAGTAATGTACCATATATGGTTAGAACAGACTAATCCTAAGGTGATGTGCCACACATGGTTAGAACAAGACAACTGCAACCATCAACTCACGTCTAAAAAGTAATTTCATATACGGTGAGGCATATAACCTTCTTTGCATCTTTTCTTAAGCACAATGTTTTCACAAAATGATTGACTACGTGCATATCTTTACTGTCCATAACAACATGTGACTGTCCTGTCCATATCAACATGTGTATGCCCTGTCCATAACAACCTTAGACTGTTCTGACCCTAACAACCTTTGACTGTTCTGCCCATAACAACATGTGACTCTTATGTCTATAACAATCTGTGACTGTCCTGTACAAAAGCTCACTCTTCACAGCAAGCCAGGCCTAGAGGTCCATTGTAATGTCCCCATTCATTACCTCAGAACAGCCGCGTGCCGTAAACACAAAACATATCAGTATTAACCAGGCTCACAACGTTCTCTCATGGACACGCCCATGATGCACCAGCTGATGTCGGGAGATGGACCAACTTGTTGTTGGGTACGAATGTCCACACTGAGTAGCCTTCTCTTATTTGTGACCTGAAAAGGACGTTAAGTTGTGGGTTGCAGTAGCTTTCTTCAGATCTCGAGCATGCTGGTAAGGGTCGACCCGGTCCTTTAGGCAGATGTGCTAAGCGTGTCACTCGCTACTGCATTGATCAGGCCAATTCCTCACCCATTAGTCAGGCTGATATGAAAAACCCCGATTCCAGCGACGGCTACCAAGAGACATGTTTATGCATGTTTTACCTGATACTGACAAACATGTCTGATCAGTATATTTCCTTTACCAGACGTTAGTCTTCCTCCCCAGAGGATAAAGCAATTAACTGTGGCCAGACAATGAACCACCATTCTGAATTTATTGGGAGTACCATACACAGCCAAACTTTACGAGTACAATATTCACTAAATGTATCACACTTGAGGGTACACGTACACAGCCACACTTCACGAGTCCAACATGCGTTACATGTAACACACATGAGGGTACACGTACACAGCCACACTTCACGAGTCCAACATGCGTTACATGTATCACACATGAGGGTACCCATACATAGCCACAATTTACACAGCAACATTCACTGTAACTTATCACACATTTATATTTATGTGCAATAATTGTTTCCCGTCTACTTTATACCAATTTCTTACCTGGGACTGAACGGGAAGCAATGAATGGTAACATTGTAGCATGTCATGTTTGGAGGAAGTAAATGAGAATGGATTGTCATGGGGTGGATTAACATACCTCGAAAGTGCCTCTACACCAGACGGAATACTCTCCAGCCCTTAAAGAACTGACACCACTAAGCCGAGCCAAACCAAGAAATGTTGGCCTTTCGGACTAGATTACTAAGCCGAGCCAAACCAAGAAATGTTGGCCGTTCGGACTAGATTACTAAGCCGAGCAAAACCAAGAAATGTTGGCCTTTCGGACTAGATTACTAAGCCGAGCAAAACCAAGAAATGTTGGACTTGGGAATGGGGCCACTAAGCCGAGCAAAATCAAGAAATGTCTGACTTGGGAAAGGAGTCAGTAGGCCGAAACAGAACAAGAAATGTTGGACCGTGGGACTGAAGTCACTAAGCCAAGCCAGACCAAGAAATGTTGGACCTTGGGACTGGATCCACTAAGCCAAGCCAGACCAAGAAATGTTGGGACTTGGGACTGGTGCCATTAAGGCGAGCCAGACCAAGATATGTTGGGACTTGGGACTTGTTACATTAAGTCAAGCCAGACCAAGAAATGTTTGGACTGGAGCCACTAATCAGAGACAGACGAAGACATGTTGGAACTTGGGACTGGATCCACTTATCCGAGACAGACCAAGAAATGTTTAGACTAGAGCCACTAATCAAAATTTCTTGTCCCAGGGGTTGTTGTTGGTTCCTGTCTTAATTTCTTGTCCCAGGGGATGTTGTTGGTTCCTCTCCTAATGTATTGTCCCATTGGATGTTGTTGGCTCCTGTCTTAATTTCTTGTCCCAGGGGATGTTAATGGCTCCTGTCGTAATTTCTTGTCCCAGGGGATGTTGTTGGCTCATATCGTATTTTCTTGTCCCAGGGGATGTTGTTGGCTCCTGTCTTAATTTCTTGTCCCATGGGATGTTGTTGGCTCCTGTCTTAATTTCTTGTCCCATGGGATGTTGTTGGCTCATGTCTTAATTTCTTGCCCCATGGGATGTTGTTGGCTCCTGTCTTAATTTCTTGTCCCAGGGGATGTTGTTGGCTCCTGTCTTAAATTCTTGTCCCATGGGATGCTGTTGGCTCCTGTCCTAATTTCTTGTCCCATGAGATGTTGTTGGCTCCTGTCTTAATTTCTTGTCCCAGGGGATGTTGTTTGCTCATATCGTAATTTCTTGTCCCAGAGGATGTTGTTGGCTCCTGTCGTAATTTCCTGTCCCAGGGGATGTTGTTGGCTCATATCGTAATTTCTTGTCCCAGGGGATGTTGTTGGCTCCTGTCTTAATTTCTTGTCCCAGGGGATGTTGTTGGCTCATATCGTAATTTCTTGTCCCAAGGGATGTTGTCGGCTCCTGTCGTAATGTCTTGTCCCACGGGATGTTGTTGGCTCCTGTTTTGATTTCTTGTCCCAGGGGATGTTGTTGGCTCCTTTCTTAATTTCTTGTCCCATTGGATGTTGTTGGCTCCTGTATTAAATTCTTGTCCCATGGGATGTTATTGGCTCCTGTCCTAATTTCTTGTCCCTTGGGATGTTTTTGGCTCGTGTCTTAATTTCTTGTCCCATGGGATGTTGTTGGCTCCTGTCTTAATTTCTTGTCCCATGGGATGTTGTTGGCTCCTGTCTTACTTTCTTGTCCCATGGGATGTTGTTGGCTCCTGTCTTAATTTCTTGTCCCATGGGATGTTGTTGGCTCCTGTCTTAATTTCTTGTCCCAGGGGGTGTTGTTGGCTCATATCGTAATTTCTTGTATCAGGGGATGGTGTTGGCTTCTCTCTTATGTTCTTGTATCAGGAGATGTTGGCTCCTATCTTAATTTCTTGTATCAGTGGAGGTTGTTGGCTCCTATCTTAATTTTTTTACCTATATCATGTTGTTGGCTCTTATCTTAATTTCTTGTATTAGGAGATGTTATTGGCTCCTATCGTAATTTCTTGTCCCAGGGGATGTTGTTGGCTCCTGTCTTAATTTCTTGTCCCATGGGATGTTGTTGGCTCTGGTCTTAATTTCTTGTCCCATGGGATGTTGTTGGCTCCTTTCTTAATTTCTTGTCCCATGGGATGTTGTTGGCTCCTGTCTTAATTTCTTGTCCCATGGGATGTTGTTGGCTCATGTCTTAATTTCTTGTCCCATGGGATGTTGTTGGCTCCTTTCTTAATTTCTTGTCCCATGGGATGTTGTTGGCTCATGTCTTAATTTCTTGTCCCAGGGGAAGTTGTTGGCTCCTGTCTTTTTTTCTTGTCCCATGGGATGTTGTTGGCTCCTGTCTTAATTTCTTGTCCCAGGGGATGTTGTTGGCTCCTGTCTTAATTTCTTGTCCCATGGGATGTTGTTGGCTCCTGTCTTAATTTCTTGTCCCATTGGATGTTGTTGGCTCATGTCTTAATTTCTTGTCCCAGAGGATGTTGTTGGCTCCTATCTTAATTTCTTGTATTAGGAGATGTTGTTGGCTCATTTCTTAATTTCTTGTATCAGGGGACATTGTTGGCTCCTATCTTAATTTCTTGTATCAGGGGATTTTGTTTAGCTTTTATCTTAATTTCTTGTATCAGGGGATGTTGTTGGCGCCTATCTTAATTTCTTGTCCCGTCGAATGTTGTTGGCTCTTGCCCCACAGGTCCTCATTCCTCACCAATCAATGTCACATGCTACCCATTACCCTTCCTAGTCTTTCTGTTAAGGAAGGATTGGAGTCTGCCTTGTACGACCTTAATCGCTGTCCATTTTTCCGATCAAAATGCAGCACCGACTTGAGACTGTCGTTGAGTATTCTAACTTTGATGTGGATGATGGTTCCTCTGGAAGTCCGTTTTGGTTACTGCCTTTCGAATTATGGGATTGACGCCTGTCAGTGTGCTCAAATACGTGTCACGTGTCATATCTAAACAGGTACACGCGTCTACCTCTTCCATGGGCGCTCCCTCCAGCAAGATTGGGCCTGTGTGGTTCAGGTTAATCTTAAGCAGCTTGGTTTTATTCATGCCGATATCCAATATCAATGTTTCTGACTGTTATCTCACCCTGTCACAGCTTGGTTTTTATTCATGTTGATGTTCCATCCCAATGTGTCTGATTGTTCTCTTACCCTGTCAAAATTTTCGTGTATTATGCTATGGCTGTGTGAGAAAAGTACCAGCTTAGCTGAATACTGCAGGTAATGTTATTGCGAGGACGTTTTCCACCCTTTATCGACTTTGGCATTGGTTCACACGGGTACAGTGCGATTTAAATAATGTTATGTAACCTTGGCAATACTGACATACACGCATAAGCATACGCACGATTGCATACTCGCAATATCTCCCAATCCTTACCCGCGCCAAACACACACACACAAACACACACACACACACACACTTCCCATACACACACCCACACACACACACTCATACATGATGACCATACCACATTCTAACTAAATGCCCAAATCACTCGGTTTGCTGGGCGTCACTGGGTGTGTCCCCAACTACTGACAGAGCAAGGTGTAGCGGATTCGTTCATGGATCGTCATTCCGGCTGCACTTCTCCCAGAGCACATCTCACAGCTCTCTATGTGGCTTCAACCTGATTCTAGTAACGACCAAGATTGACATTGGTAACACAATATACAAATAAACAGTCCATTTACCAGCCTTTTCTTAGTTAAAATAACCATTCTAGAGTGTTCCAGATTCGATGTCACTTAATAGTGGGGGTTGTTTCTATTCTGACTAATGTGTCCGATATGTATGTCAACAATCATGCGTGAACATACTAGCCAGGTGTGTGACACTTTTGTCACCGCTGTGGAAACTTCTCTGCACGTGGTCACGCGATATCACCATAGTCTCGGCCTTGTCTGAGCTGACCTTCACGTCGTATCCGTATCTAGCGTAATTATTGTAGGTAAGTTCACGGTGTAGGTCTTCTCCATACATACATGCAAACACGTTGTGCAGTAAGTTCTCTTTCTGAATGTGTCTCCTCCACGCCCCCTCATTAGTTGTACGTGCTCCATATCTGACTCAACATTCTACTGTTACAAAACGAGAGTTGGGTTTCCACTGCCCTTATCTGAACCTGAACGTCGTGTGGACATACACATTACATTGGTTCTGGAAAACAGACAAAACTAAACACAAACCACAATAACAACAGATAAGATTTGTTTTGTATTAATGACAAATTGTTTTGGTTTTTCCAGGATGGGAAAAACATGAGAGGGGACGAGAACAAAACATTTGAGGAGAATTGTTGTTTAAAACTGTGGACGTTCTGTCTGTGACAGTTGGCGGTATTCCTTGCTTGCAGTCAGGTCTTGTCTTAAGATGTTTACTGACACTATGTTACACCAGGTTGGGAGATTGATGTTATGTGTTCTTTTGGCGGCTGTCACTCACAGTCAAGGTAAGTCAGAGATGTGCACACTAAAGGCAAGCCAGTCATGTGTACACTGAAGGTAAGCCAGTCATGTGAGCAGTTAAAGTCGGTAATGTGTGCAGTCAAAGTAAGTCAGTAATGCGTCAAGTCAAGGTAATTCAGTCATGTGCACACTTAAGGTAAGTCGCTCATGTACGCAGTCACAGTAAGTCGGTCATGTGTTCACTCAAGGTATGTCAGTCAGACGGGGGCCGCTGCAGTCAAGAGGTTAAGTAACTCGCCTAACACAGCGATGAACGGAAACGGTGGACGATTGAATCCCGCAAGTTTCAAGTGACCCCTGCTCTAACGGAGGTAAGACCAGAATACCTGTATCACTAGATACCTTCCCTGGTCTCACGAAGCTAAAACCAGAATGCCTGCATCACTAGATACCTCCCTTGGTCTCGAACAATATTATTGCCACTGATCCAAGGTAGATAGAGGTTGAAGTGAGATTGATGACCAGCGCCTATTCTTCTTCACTATCATATAACTACAGTACATATCACATTATTAAAACAAAACCGTCGGGTACTGTAGTCCTGATCTCTTCGCGATGGGATATAATTAATTATAATTATCAGTCAGAAGTAACATGTGTGTCAGTCAGATGCAATACGTGTATCAGTCAGATGTAATACGCGTATCAGTCAGATGTAATACGTGTATCAGTCAGATCTACTGAAAGTCACGTCCAATGTTTATTTTATTGTTGACTTTCTTCATCAAATCTTTCTTCACCCAAAACATTTCTTCATCTGTTCTTTTTTTTTCTTACTTTTCGAAAGCTGCGCCATCATCCCTACACATCGATCATTTTAAATTATCACTTCTATTTTTGTCCATTATGTCTCCACGATCTTCTTCTTCATTCCCTCTCTCCTTCCATGAAAACTGTTCCATTAGTTTATGTTTCCATCATTTCATCATTTCATCATTTCACGCTAGTGGTCAAACAGCTTATACGGGGATAGAACTAATGTTCCCACTACTTAAATATAAGGGTGTCCTTCTTCAAGCTACTTGGTTCAAGAGGACTAACTTCCAATCCCCACACTTACAACAACCAACACACTTGGTCCAAGAGAACTAACTTCTACTCCCCACAGACTTACAACAACCAACATATTTGGTCCAAGAGAACTAACTTCTACTCCCCACATACTTACAACAACCAGCAACCTTGGTCCAAGAGAACTAACTTCTACTCCCCACAGACTTACAACAACTAACACACTTGGTCCAAGAGAACTAACTTCTACTCCCCACAGACTTACAACAACTAACACACTTGGTCCAAGAGAACTAACTTCTACTCCCCACAGACTTACAACAACTAACACACTTGGTCCAAGAGAACTAACTTCTACTCCCCACAGACTTACAACAACTAACACACTTTGTCCAAGAGAACTAACTTCTACTCCCCACATTAGCATCTTGGATTGTGACTTTCTACTGAGAAAATATATCTTCTTGCTACAATTAGCGACTTGGAATGTGACTCTCTACTGAGAAAATCTATCTATCTGCTAAAATTAGCGACTTGGAATGTGACTTTCTACTCAGAAAATCTATCTACCTGCAAAAATTAGCGACCTTGACTATGACTTTCTACTGAGAAAATGTATCTACCTGCTAAAATTAGTTTCTTGGACTATGACTTTCTACCTAGAAAATATATCTACCTGCTAAAATTAGCGACTTGGACTGTGACTTTCTACTGAGAAAATGTATCTACCTGCTAAAATTAGTTTCTTGGACTATGACTTTCTACCTAGAAAATATATCTACCTGCTAAAATTAGCGTCTTGGATTCTGATTCTAAACTGATAGAATCTATGTAATTGCTAAAATTAACGATTTGGACTGTGATTATACATGTGCCCCTTTATATTTAGGGTTTTACTATCCCTGGGTCTGTTTTTTACCATTTCTATGAGTGTCTTAACTGTCTATGTATGTCTATGAACATATTTATGTCTTTGTGACCTTAACTATTTCTGTCTCTGATCATGTCTATGTCTGTGTGGCGCTGACTATGCCTGTCTCTGACAATGTCTATGTCTGTGTGACCCTGACTATGTCTGCATCTCAACATATGTATTGTTTGTGTGCCCCTGAGTATGTATTTCTCTGACCCTGTCTATGCCTGTACTACCCTTGTTCGACCGTCTCTGACCCTGTCTATATATGTATATATATATATATACGTACCCGTGACTATGTATGTCTGTGACCATGTCTATGCATATGTGACCCTGAATTGGTATGACTCTGGCCATGGTCTATTTATGTGTGACCCTTACCATGTCTATCTCTGACCAAGACTATGTCTGTGTAATCCTGACTATTTATGTCTCTGAATATGACTATGTCTGAATCTGATCATGACTATGTCTGAATCTGATCATGGCTGTGTCTTTCTTTGAACCTATCAATTAGTTGTTACTTTTTTTCTGATATTTCTTCGTGTCTAAGGAATTGCTTATCACCGATCAATCTAACTGTCGTAGGGTAATCTTCATTCATATCACATTGTTTTTCTGCAATCGTTACGCCTTACCTCCTCACTACCTCCAGTCCTTACCTCCTCACTACCTCCAGTCCTTACCTCCTACTACCTCCAGTCCTTACCTCCTCACTACCTCCAGTCCTTACCTCAGCATTACTTCCATCCCATACCCTCCTCACTTCCTCCAGCACATACCCCACTCACTTATTTTAGTCCCTACCCAACTCACTACCTCCAGTCCATGCCCTCCTCATTACCTCTAGACCCTACACAACTCACTACCTCAAGTTCCTACCCACCTCTTCCTCTAGACCTCACCTTCACCAATATCTCTAGTCCCTCCTCTCCTAACTACCTCAAGTCCCTACCCACCTCTTCCTCTAGACCTCACCTTCATCAAAATCTCTAGTCCCTCCCCTCCTAACTACCTCAAGTCCCTACCCACCTCTTCCTCTAGACCTCACTTTCATCAATATCTCTAGTCCCTACTCACCTATCTACCTCTAGTCCCTACTCACCTATCTACCTCTAGTTCCTAACCGCATATCTACCTCTAGTCCCTACTCACCTCTTCCTCTAGACCTCACCTTCATCAATATCTCTAGTCCCTCCCCACCTATCTACCTCTAGTCCCTACCTGCATATCTACCTCTAGTCCCTACCCACCTCACTACATCCAGTCCCAACCCCACTCACTACCTCGTTTTAACGGTCCTCACTACCTCATGTCCCTACCCTCTTCATTTCCTAGTCCACACCCTTCTCACTACCTCCAGTCCATACCCTCCTGACTTCCTCTAGATATCACCCTATTCACCACATCCAGTCCTTACTCTCCTAACTAACTCCAGTCCTCACCTTCCTCACTACCGCCAGTTCTTACCCTCCTCATTTCCTCTAGTCCTCACCCTCCTCAATGAATGCAGTTGCCAATACCTGCCGCACCATTACCTCCAATTCGGTCTCAATACTTCCTTGTCTAATCTCCAGTCTCTAATGGGCTAAAGTACTGATATCTACAGCCCTTAAGCGCCCTACTGTCCCCAATCTAGTCCCTCGGTGCACAACTGTCTCCAATCTAGTCCCTACGCGCACAACTGTCTCCAATCTAGTCCCTACGCGCACAACTGTCTCCAATCTAGTCTTTACGCGCACAACTGTCTCCAGTCTAGTCCCTTGGCGCCTCACTGTCTCCAATCTAGTCTCTAGACGCCTCACTGCCTCAAATCTAGTCTCCAGGCGCCTCACTGCCTCCAATCTAGTCCATATGCGCCTCACTGTCTCCAATCTAGTCTCTAGACGCCTCACTGCCTCAAATCTAGTCTCCAGGCGCCTCACTGCCTCCAATCTAGTCTTTACGGGCCTCACTGCCTCAAATCTAGTCTCTACGGGCCTCACTGCCTCCAATCTAGTCTCTACGGGCCTCACTGCCTCCAATCTAGTCTCTACGGGCCTCACTGCCTCCAATCTAGTCTCTACGGGCATCACTGCCTCCAATCTAGTCTCTACGGGCCTCACTGCCTCCAATCTAGTCTCTACGGGCCTCACTGCCTCCAATCTAGTCTGTACACGCCTCACTGCCTCCAATCTAGTCTGTACGCGCCTCACTGCATCAAATCAATTATAGAACTATACAATCACAGATGGCATTGGGCACACCTACATTATAATATGTTGTATTCAAGAATTCACAACCACTAGAAGAAGACTGACGCATATATTGGTAGTGATGTTTATAGAAACAGAAAAGAAGACAGTCCAGGAAAGTATGTACAACATGTCAATCATCACCTTAACGTCGGTAACAATCAGTCCGACTCTAACTGAATCTTCTCCAACTGAATAACAAACCATACTCTTATCATGGGACCAATGGCTGCTGGGACCGGACTGACTTTATTGGTTTGAACACAAACTCTAGAAACCTTTTCTCAGATACGATTGTCTGCCAATTTAACAGTCCAAAACAGAAGGAAAAGGTTGGTTCTATGACTGAATACTTTAGTCAAGGGAAAGAACACAAAATAATCTTCAAGTGGTCAGTAATTAATTGTTAGCTCCCATTGACCAGATTCTGGGACAGGTATGGGTGGTCAGTTTTACCAAGGTATCTTCTGCCGAAGACGATTGCGTCAGACCGAAAGGTGCTAATACCGCAGTAAAACTGTAAACTAGCGACACAACGCAAATCCGTTCTCCGGACTACATCCTGCTATTTGCAAAGCCCTGTTCAGGACTTCGTATCGGGACATTGAGAATGAACGCAGAAGAAGAAGAAGAAGAAGAAGAAGAAGAAGAAGAAGAAGAAGAAGAAGAAGAAGAAGAAGAAACAGGTTTTCTAAACATTAATAAATGCAATCCCAACGAAGCAGGTTCACATCCCGTCGGGCAGACTGAACATTTCGTAGGTTTGTGTATTGTCGTCATTGATTCATCAAGTTCACCCAGCATCCAAATTGGTACCTGGATATGGCATTGATAAATGTAGTTTATGCAGCTGTGGTTCAGTTTATGTTGCTGGCGGCACTTTCAGCGGTGGTATGGATCGGCGCACATGGATGGCCCAAGTGTAAGGGGTGGGCACACATGGAGTACCAAGGGGAAGGGATGGGTACACACGGAGGGCCCAAGTGTAATGATGGACGCACATGGGACCCAAGTGTAATGGATGGACATGCATGGAGGGCCCAAGTGTAACGATGGACACACATGGGACCCAAGTGTAATGGATGGACATGCATGGAGGGCCCAAGTGTAAGATATGGACACGCATGGGACCCAAGTGTAATGGATGGACATGCATGGAGGGCCCAAGTGTAAGAAATGGACACACGTGGGACCCATGTGTAATGGATGGACATGCATGGGACCGAAGTGTAAGGGTTGACATGCATGAAACCCAAGTGTAAGGGATGGACGTGCATGGGACCCAAGTGTAAGGGATGGACATGGATGGGACCCAAGTGTAAGGTATGGACATGCATGGGACCCAAGTGTAAGGGAAGGAAATACACGGCGCGTCCGATCGTAAAGGAAGTCGCACTGAGTGTGTGTGTGTGTGTGTGTGTGTGTGTATGTGTGTGTGTGTGTGTATGTCTCTCGCTGGTGACACACACCATAAGGTTTCAGTTGTATGTTCCTTACACTGTCTTTAATGAAAATCAGTTTTCCTGACCATTATGATATTTTCCGCTGCAGCTATGTTAATTTGGTCATCATCTTCTCTCTGTGACACCATCTGTTCCCCACTAGACCATTTTGTCCGTTGCTAGATTACAGTCTATCATCTTCTAACAAGATATTTACTTTACTGTGGCGTGTGTAACAATAATATTACTTTACTGTGTCTCGAGGAAAGAAGGTCCTTACTTTAATGTGGTGTGTGTAGCAGATCCTTACTTTACGTGTGTGTGTAATAAGACCATTACATTATTCTGGTGCATGTAATACAATTCTTAATTTGCTGTGGTGCTTGTAACAAGGTAGTTAGATTTGATGACAGTCAATATGTGCAGACAGACCAAGTGAGTTAACCAGATGTGTTGACAGTCGTATTTCTTTAATGACCTCAATCATTAGGTATTACTCTTTTTCTGAGCCGCTTTTCTTGTTCATCTGCGTTCGTTCTCAATCTCCCCTTGCAAAGCCCTGAACAGTAGCAGGATGTAGTGCGGATAATGGAATGCGTTGTGTTGCTATTTTACAGCTTGGTTGCGATATTTGAAACTTTCAGTCCGACACATCCGTCTTCTGCGGAATTTCTGCTCCTGAAACGGATGTTTAGTGGCGCGTTGTTGTAGCTATCTCAGATTCCAATATCGCTAATGAAGCTGAACTTGGGTTCTCCAGGTGGTTGTGCTTTGCGTGGCGTCATCTACGTGCTGCTCACTACTTTGGTTAGAACGTCGATCCCCCACCCCGTTAGCCAGGTTGCCGTGAATACAGCCCGTTTCCAGGAAAGGATGCGGGGAAAACGAGGTGGGGGTCCTAGCCCGAATATTTGTCCTTACCGAAACAAACATATCTGATCAGTATGTTGTGTCTGACCCTGACTAACATTTCTGATCAGTATGTTGTGTCTGACCCTGACTAACATATCTCATCAGTATGTTGTGCCTTACCCTGACTAACATTTCTGATCAGTATATTGTGCCTGACCGCATGTAAGTCATGCTTCCCTAGTTAACAGTGAAACTGGTAACCCAGTTATGTTAACAGTGGATGGGAGTTAGCCAGATGTATAAGCAATCAAAGGGCTTAAGCCAGATGTATGAATAGCCAAAGAAAAGGACACACAAGAAACACCTGAGCCATACAAACTGTCCGTATACACAGAAACATTTTTTTAAAGTAGCAATTACTTGCCCCACCAAATTGAGGATTGTGTTCCCAGCTGGACAAACTCTAACCCCTCTCCTAGCACCACAGTGGTACCAATTTTTTTAACCATCATTCACCTCAGTGTTATGGCTTGTCAGTTATAGACTAGCCTGCCACTAATATTTAAAAGAGGAACAATAGACAGGGCAAATGGTGGGGTTTTATGACAGTGGACTGGCAACATGAATTCCATAAGTCTAGGTGAAACGCCCCTATGGAAGAAAATGGACAATATGTACGCCATCTTTCAGCATTTGACCTTGATCAAATATGTTTCAAGGGAAATTCACCTCTTTGAATTAGAAAATACATTTATTTCTCCTTGTTTTCCTGTTACAATAGCGACTATTATTTCTCAATTTGACTTTATACCTTTCCATTTGGCACTTGTTCTCATGACCGTATCCAGGTATAGGTACTGGGTGTGCATTTAGTTGTATGGGTGGACGTATGCATATCTACACTCATGTACGTGTTGTATGTACATGAACATGTGTGTGTGTGCATGCAGGAATATATATGTGTGTGTGTAAATGAATATGCTTGTGTTTGTGTATACATTATTATGCATGCGTGTGTGTGTGTGTGTGTGTGTGTGTGTGTTTGCAGATAACACACAACTATGTTAGGAGTGTCTCATCTATAGTATAGATTGATATATTGAGGTAGGATTTATATATAAATCGAGACTGTTCTGTGAAATGGAAAATTGAGTTTAATATAGATAATCGTACAGCCATTCACATGGGTAGATCCAATATGGATAATTAGAGAATCGACGAGAACAAATATTATAAATACATATAAGGAAAGGGACCTAGGGATGATAACAGATCATACAGGTACGGCGAGTGAGCAAGTCCACGTCCTACAGGTAATGTGAGTGAGCAAGTCCAGATCATACAGGTAATGTGAGTGAGTAAGTCCACGTTCTACAGGTAAGGTGAGTGAGCAAGTCCACGTCCTTCAGGTAATGTGAGTTAACAAGTCCACGTCCTACAGGTAATGTGAGTGAGCAAGTCCATTTTTACAAGTATGGTGAGTGAGCAAGTCCAGGTTATACAAGTAAGGTGAGTGAGCAAGTCCTGGTTATACACCTAAGGTGAGTGAGCAAGTCCACGTCCTTCAGGTAATGTGAGTGAACAAGTCCACGTCCTACAGGTAATGTGAGTGAGCAAGTCCATTTTTTACAAGTATGGTGAGTGAGCAAGTCCAGGTTATACAAGTAAGGTGAGTGAGCAAGTCCTGGTTATACACCTAAGGTGAGTGAGCAAGTCCAGGTTATACAAGTAAGGTGAATGAATATGCCCAGGTAGCAGTGAATAAGGAAATATGCAATGTTATATATGATACAAAACTAATAATTATCAAAGGAATAAAGGAGGTGATTGTCAAAGTGTACACATAATTAGTTATACCTAGATTTTATTACTGTGGGAAGGTGTGGATTCCTTTTCGTAGAGGATCAATAAACATCCTGGAATGGAACTACATAATAGCTACAAAACTGACAGTTGGATTCTAGAAACACAGTTATGAGGAAATACTCAGAAAAACCGGCATAACGTGTATAGAAAAGATAGTAATTGGAAGTGACAATGCAGGTTTATACGATAATCACAGGAATGGTTAAATTAGACTATAACACAGTTTTTAATTTTTTTCTTCTTCAACATTCAACAACCAACGAGAACAAGAAGGCACATACACAAATTAACTAAATAAAGGTCCAGATCGGATATAAGAAAATATGTGTTTAGTTAGAGAGTAGTGAATACTTGGAATGTATTACCACAGGAGAGAGTGGAGGCAGAGATAGTTAATGCAATTAACAATAGATTGGATGTGCACAGCTGTTAACGCAAGGTAGTGTATATGTAACTGTGTGTCTACAGAAATATGATGAATATTTTAAACCAGTAAAAAATTATTAAGTTAAGTAATAAACAATAGGTATGCGTGTATAAGTGAATGTGTATTTATGTGTGCATACATAATTATGTATACGTGTATAATTGAATATTAATGCATGCATATAAATTAATGTGTATGCGTGTAGAAGTGAATATGTATGTATGAATATGTAAACACGTGCAAGTCTATTGCCTAAAAAACAAACAACAAAGTGTAGCACTTATTTTTGAGAATTTAATTCATTTTAAATACATGTCACCATTCACTTCAGAGAAGGTAACTCCCACCATCCCGTGTTTCATCTCATGATAAATGTTCACGTCACTTCATTTCATATCATACACAATTTTTGTTTAAAGTTTGTTATGTCCAAAACATTTGTATAATGTATAAGTGGAAAACCGCATTTAAAAAAAAAAAAAAATTATGTTAAAATGTTTTAGCAGTCACAGTGAGTTAACCAAATAAGTTAACAATCAAAGTGGCATAACCAGATATGTTAACAGCCAACGTGGGATAACCAGATATTTTAAGTCAAAGTGGGATATCCAGTTAAGTTAACAGTCAACGCGGGTTAACCAGATTTGCTTGCAGGCAAAATAAGTTAACCATATTTGTAAGCAGGCTGTGGGCTAACCTTATTTGTTAGTAGTCATAGTGAATTAACCATATTTATTAGCAGGATGTGGGTTAACCATATTTGCTAACAGTCAAAATGAGTAAACCGTATTTGTTAGCAGGATATGGGTTCACCATATTTGTTAGCAGTCAAAATGAGTTAACCGTATTTTTTAGAAGTCACAATGAGTTAACCGTATATGTTTGCACCTATCATGTGCAAGTTGACGAAAGAATAGACCATTTGCCATTATATACTATTGTCAGGCCCAATACACGAGTGCCGTGATGTCCCTGCTGCGGTTAAACCGATTGCTGGAGGTCTGGATCAGATCGGTGACTGGATCATGGCTGCTAAATAATTCCAAACGTAGCACAATAATAAATTACTTTAATTGAGTGAACTTTTATTACATTTTTGTTAAAGATGAACATAATTATACAAAGATGTATGCTTTTAGAAACTACACTTTTTCTAGCCACACATATACATTGGTAAATTTAGCAGATCACCTGTGCACTATATATATATATATATATATATATATATATATATATATATATATATATATATATATTCTGGTCATAGCTGAAATGTTTGTGTTTACGGTGTCGGGCTGGTCTGATACAATGAATGAGGACATTATATTAGACCTCCAGCTGTGTCTAGTCTGAGACAATGAATGAGGACATTATGTTGGACCTCCAGCTGGGTCTAGTCTGAGACAATGAATGAGGACATTATGTTGGACCTCCAGCTGGATCTAGTCTGAGACAATGAATGAGGACATTATGTTGGACCTCCAGCTGGATCTAGTCTGAGACAATGAATGAGGACATTATGTTGGACCTCCAGCTGGATCTAGTCTGAGACAATGAATGAGGACATTATGTTGGACCTCCAGCTGGATCTAGTCTGAGACAATGAATGAGGACATTATGTTGGACCTCCAGCTGGATCTAGTCTGAGACAATGAATGAGGACATTATGTTGAACATTGGGTTCGGGTTCTTTATGAGAACGTCAGTGACGTGCGAGCTATTATACATTTTTGTCAATTGACTAAGAACCGTGTTCGTCGTCATGTTTTTCTCAAAGTGTGAACATTTGCAAATCCCATATGCCAACAGTATCGCAGACCTACCTTTCTTTTAATGTGACAGGCCGGTCGACTGAACAAAAATCCATAAAATCCATAGTTTGAAAATAGCCTTAAAGTAGTATGGACGGTCTTGTCAACTAATAACGTTCTAAAACCTTTACCCAATCTGAACGTCAAATAGCTTTTGACTTAAAGACATTCCGCTTTGTAAAAGTACATTCTAGGCTGAGATAACAAAAACTAAGTTAATAATTTACTCAGCAACAGATGAGTCATCCATCATGAAGGGCCTAATCATTCAGAAAACACGATCTCCATTCATAAATCACCCCAGCACCAACAAGAACCAGTTAATAATGAAGGAAATGTTAGACGACAGACACCATATTATAACAGTTTTGTTTATTTTTTAAAACGAATATAGAAAAAAAGAAAAATGTGCCTCGAGCCGTTCTCGAACCACTGACACATCGATTTATAATTCTTAAACGACATTTCTTTCGAAAACTCAATTTATAATCTCACTAATCATACCATTTTGAAAATCATGTTTGTGAAAGGATATTTATTTCCATTCCACCAATCGACATATTAAAGCTCACACGTCACATGTTATCCTTACTGGTTCCTGGTAAGGGCAGTGCTAGCTAGATTTACTTGAGCGCTTTCTAGGCGTGTTCTTTCCATGTCACTCCTGAAAATGTCGCAATGTGTGTTTGTTCCTTTCACTCCTAAAGGTGTCCCCATGTGTGTTATGTGCCTGTCACACCTGAAAGTCTACCCATGTGTGTTCTGTGCCTGTCACACCTGAAAGTCTACCCATGTGTGTTCTGTGCCTGTCACACCTGAAAGTCTACCCATGTGTGTTCTGTTCATTTCACTCCTGAAAGTGTCGCCATGTCTATTATGTCCCTGTCACTCCTGAAATCTGGACATTTGTGTTCTTTCCCTGTCACACCTGAAAGTGTCCGTATGTGTGTTCTGCCCCTGTCACTCCTGAAAGTGTCCTCATGTGTGTTCTGTTCCTGTAACTCCTGAAAGTGTCGCCATGTCTATTATGTCCCTGTCACTACTGAAAGCTGGACATTTGTGTTATGTCCCTGTCACACCTGGAAGTGTCCGTATATGTTTTCTGTCCATGTCACTCCTGAGAATTTATCCATGTGTATTCTGTCCGTCACTCCTAAAAATGTCCCCATGTGTTCTATCCGTCACTCCTAAAAATGTCCCCATGTGTTCTGTCCCTATCACTCCTTAAAGTTTCCCCATGTGTTTTGTCCCTGTCACTCCTGAAAGTGTCTCCATGTTTTTTCTGTCCATGTCACTTCTGAAAGTGCCCTCATGTTTGTTCTGTTTATATCAAAGTTGAAAGGGCCGCGGAGAACAGAAACCGTTCTCTGCATCCATAGGGGTAACACAATGTTCCAACGACATTTCTAATTACTCATTTACAGCTGGGTCGCTTAGAAGAATTCGCCACCTTAATTGTGCCTGTTAGGTCTGTCTAACTGAGCACAACAGGATTTGAACATATTTCGTTGGAATTGTGAACCAAGCTCACAAGTTCAATGTTGGAATCAATTATTAGAACAAAGAAATATTGAACTAAGTTGGGATTTTCTTTTATTATATCCATTTCCTGACGTTTTTTAAAATAAGAACTCCGCCTGGTCTCTGCTTCTTCTCAGCGACTGTTAAATGGACGGACACACACACACACACACCCACACACACACACACACCCACACACACACACACCCACACCCACACACCCACACACACAAACCCACACACACGCACACACACACCCCCACACACTCACACACCCACACACACACACACACACACCCCCACACACACACACCTACACACACCCCCCCCCCCCCCCCCTTCCCCGAAGAAGATCGTTATTGTAAGTGGGATAATGTTTGTAAAGTTTTCTTTCAAACCAAAAACAGCAGTAAAGTTTTAACAGGCATTGGTCATGTGGAAATAGAAGGGTTAGTTCTGGCATCATTTGGAGAAAGTATAGACACCTGCGCCACTCCGAATGATACTAACTCTGTATTCATCAACAATTGACATCGCTTTCATAAACACTCCTGGACCGTCTTCTTCTCTATGTTCTCCAAACATCACACAAAATGTATTTGTCCGTCTCCTCACGACTGAGAAGCATATAGTACACAAACAGGAGATATAGATGTGTCCAATGTCATTTGTCATTTGCTAGCTATGTAATAGTTGGCTGGAGTCAGGAATCAGAATAAGGATTGGAGATTGTAGTCATGAGGAGGGTATGGATTGGTGTCTGAGAGGAGGTTATGTATTGTATTCGCGGAGGTCAGTATTGGTTGGAGTCAGGAAATAGGCAATGAATATGGATTTTAGTCAGTGGGAATGAAGATAGTTCATTGGAGTGATGGAGGAAGGGAACGACATTATATTTGAGTAAATAAGGAGGTAGGTATTGGAGATTGGGGTCAGGGATTAGAATAAGGATTCGAGATTGGATAGGATGTTCGGAAATGGATATTTCCGACAGTGAGGTGGGTGAGGGTTGGATATTACAGGCAGTGGTGAGGATAGGGATTAGAGATTGGAGGCGTGGGTGGGTGTGTGCATTGGAGTGGACGAGTAAGGTAGGGGCTGGTGTCAGAGAGGGGGGTAGGAATTGGAGATCTAAGGCGCAGATGTGAATAAGGATTGGTCATGGGGGACGTTATATATTGGATTTAGGGAATCAGGGTAGGGATTTGAATATAAAATGAAAACAGGGATTGGAGTCAATTATGAGCACAGGGATTAGAGTTACAGATGAGGTTAGGGATTGGTGTCAGATTGGAGATGTGAGATACGATAGAATGCGGGAATTAAAGAATGGAGTCAATGAAGAGGGTAGGGACTGAGGGCATTGGGGAGGGTAGGGGCTGGAGGCATTGAAGAGGGTAGGGGCTAGAGGCATTGGAGAGGGTAGGAACTGAAGACTTCGGACAGTGTAGGGGCTGAAGGAAGAGGGTAGGGACTGAAGGCATTGAAGAGGGTAGGGACTGAAGGCATTAAATAGGGTAGGGACTGTAGGCATCGGAGAGTGTAGGGGCTGAAGGAAGAATCTAAACATACCCGACCTCTCAACATCTAAACATGTCTGACCTCCAAACATCTAAACATGCCTGACCTCCCAAAATCTAAACATGCCGCACCTTCATTTCTGTCCAAGACAGATATCTGGAACCAGAATGTGTATACCAAGAAACACCTGTGTCGCCAACTTCTCCCCACACACCGTTCAATGTCTTCCCTCTACAACTAGCATACCACCATGCTCCGTGGGAATTAGTGGCGCAATCATACGTGCTGTGATCGTCGTTATCTCTATCAAACGTTGAGAAGTTCATGCCATTGTAGTAGGCCATGCTGTCGAATTCTGTTCCACAGTACCCACTGATTGACAGTCTGTATTTTGAAACCTCATCACCCATACTAAAGTTGGAGTAGCGAGCATATAACTGACCACCTTTGTATTCCATATCTATTCGGAGCTCGTTGAAACCCTGAAATACAAAACATTTCAACTGATGACGTGTACACAATTGTATGTCTCTGTTAGAGCTAGCCTAGTTTAAAGACGGGCTTGAGACAAGGTGATCATGTATTCTGCTTGGATAGCATCCAACATGTCTTCTACACTGCGTGGAGACTGTGTGCTATATTGGCTTGTATTCCTCAGTTGTATGACATGATGGAGCGCAATGATGGGAAAAACTTAGGTACTGTGTTTATACTCCCCTCCTTGTCTGTCTGGTCTTCATGTTCATCACCTTGTCTGTCTGGTGGCTGGTCTACGTGTTCCTCACTATGTATGTCTGGTGTCTGGTCTTAATGTTCATAACCTTGTCTATCTGGTCTTCGTGCACCTCACCTTGTCTATCTGGTGTCTGTTCGTCAAGCTCTCCACCGTGTCTCTCTGGTGTCTGGTCTATAATTCACCTCACCTTGTCTATCTGATGTCTGGTCTTCATGCTCCTCACCTTGTCTGTCTGGTCTTCATGCTCCTCACCTTGTCTGTGTGGTGTCTGATCTTCATACTTCCCACCCGTGTCTGGCTGGTGTCTGGTCTTGATGGTCCCCACCGTGTCTATCTGGTGTCTGGTCGTCATGCTCTCCACCGTGTCTGTCTGGTGTCTAGTCTCCATGCTCCTCACCTTGTCTGTCTGGTGTCTGATCTTCATGCTGCTCACTGTGTCTGTCTGGTGCCTGGTCAATAATTCTCCTCACCTTGTCTGTCTGGTGTCTGGTCTTCATGCTCCTCACCGTGTCTGGCTGGTGCCTGGTCAATAATGCTCCTCACCTTGTCTGTCTGGTGTCTGGTCTTCATGCTCCTCACCGTGTATGTCTGGTGTCTAGTCTCCATGCTCCACACGTTGTATGTCTGGTGTCTGATCTTCATGCTGCTCACAATGTCTGTCTGGTGTCTCGTTATCATGGTCCTCACCTTGTCTGTCTGGTCTTCATGCTCCTCACCGTGTCTGTCTGGTGTCTGATCTTCATACTTCCCACCGTGTCTGGCTGGTGTCTTGTCTTGATGGTCCCCACCGTGTCTATCTGGTGTCTGGTCTTCATGCTCTCCACCGTGTCTGCCTGGTGTCTAGTCTCCATGCTCCTCACCGTGTCTATCTGGTGTCTGGTCTTCATGCTCTCCACCGTGTCTGTCTGGTGTCTAGTCTCCATGCTCCTCACCGTGTCTATCTGGTGTCTGGTCTTCATGCTCTCCACCGTGTCGGTCTGGTGTCTAGTCTCCATGCTCCTCACCGTGTCTGTCTGGTGTCTAGTCTCCATGCTCCCCAACTTGTCTGTCTGGTGTCTGGTCTTCATGCTCCTCACATTGTATGCCTGGTCTTCATGCTCCCCAAATTGTCTGTCTGGTGTCTGGTCTTCATGCTCATCACATTGTATGCCTGGTCTTCATGCTCCCCAACTTGTCTGTCTGGTGTCTGGTCTTCATGCTCCTCAAATTGTACGTCTGGTCTTCATGCTCCCCAACGTGTATGTCTGGTGTCTGGTCTTAATGCTCATCACCTTGTCTGTCTGGTGCCTGGTCAATAATTCTCCTCACCGTGTCTGTCTGGTGTCTGGTCTTCATGCTCCTCAAATTGTATGCCTGGTCTTCATGCTCCCCAACGTGTATGTCTGGTGTCTGGTCTTAATGCTCATCACCTTGTCTGTCTGGTGCCTGGTCAATAATTCTCCTCACCGTGTCTGTCTGGTGTCTGGTCTTCATGCTCCTCCCCGTGTCTGTCTGGTCTTCATACTCCTGACCGTGTCTGTCTGGTCTTCATACTCCAAACCTTGTCTGTCTGGTCTTTATACACTTCACCTTGTCTGTCTGGTTTTTATACACTTCACCTTGTCTGTCTGGTCTTTATTCTCCTCACTTTGTCTGTCTGGTCTTTATACTCCTCACCTTGTCTGTCTGGTCTTTATACTCCTCACCTTGTCTGTTTGGTTTTGTGCCTCCAGGTGTTCTACTTTTAACTTTACCACGGATTGCATTTCTTCATTGCTTCAGCCATCATGACAGCTAAGTACGCATTCTACAGGTCAGGTGAAAGTGGACATTCCTGTGTTACTCTCTTATATTTGATTTTTTTGAGCAGGAGAGATACACAGCTGTCAATACGTGGACTGAAACATCATGCATGAGAAGATATACATCCACAGTAGACAGTTCCAAGAACCAGGTCGATTATGTCTTAGAGAAATTAAAATGAAAGACACATATATTAAAAACAATTACATTACTTAACCAGATGTATTTATAAATATACTCTAATATGTTCTTATGTAACTGATCAATGGTTCTTTATTTCAAACTGCACTATCTTTAGAAAACAGTAAACACTACCAACAAAAAAACTTAGATCAAATCTCAGAAACGGTCAACCATTATGTTGTATATATATACATTTATATATATGTATATATATATATATATATATATATATATATATATATATATATATATATATATATATATATATATATATATATATATATATATACATATACATATACATATTTTGAAGTTCCAAGACGTGTGTATTCACAAGTCTAATCTTTGTTGCTGGAAACTAAACTAACTAGACCAGGTCTAGGTTTACCGACATCCAAGACAAAGTCTAGGTTTACCGACACCCAAGACAAGGTCTAGGTTTACCGACATCCAAGACCAGGTCTAGGTTTATCGACACCTGAGACCAGGTCTAGGTTTTCCGAAACCCAAGATAAGGTCTAGGTTTACCGACATCCAAGACCAGGTCTAGGTTTACCGACATCCAAGACCAGGTCTAGGTTTACCGACATCCAATACCAGGTCTAGGTTTACTGATACCCAAGACAAGGTTTAGGTTTACCGACATCCAATACCAGGTCTAGGTTTACTGACATCCAATACCAGGTCTAGGTTTACCGACATCCAATACCAGGTCTAGGTTTACCGACATCCAATACCAGGTCTAGGTTTACCGACATCCAATACCAGGTCTAGGTTTATCGACATCCAATACCAGGTCTGGGTTTACCGACATCCGATACCAGGTCTAGGTTTACCGACATCCAATACCAGGTCTAGGTTTACCGACATCCAATACCAGGTCTAGGTTTACCGACATCCAATACCATGTCTAGGTTTACCGACATCCAATACCAGGTCTAGGTTTACCGACATCCAAGACCATGTCTAGGTTTACCGACATCCAATACCAGGTCTAGGTTTACCGACATCCAATACCAGGTCTAGGTTTACCGACATCCAATACCAGGTCTAGGTTTACCGACATCCAAGACCAGGTCTAGGTTTACCGACATCCAATACCAGGTCTAGGTTTACCGACATCCAATACCAGGTCTAGGTTTACCGACATCCAAGACCAGGTCTAGGTTTACCGACATCCAATACCAGGTCTAGGTTTACCGACATCCAATACCAGGTCTAGGTTTACCGACATCCAATACCAGGTCTAGGTTTACCGACATCCAATACCAGGTCTAGGTTTACCGACATCCAATACCAGGTCTAGGTTTACCGACATCCAATACGTGACTAAATTAGTAAATTAACGTCATCCTTTTCCATTGTTAAGGATCAAATTACTGACAATTTTCATTCTTGGCCGTTATCTTTCATAATTATATACAATAAAAACAGAAATAATAAATTGATAGATACTAATAACACTACAGAACGTAAGACAGTAAGTTCTCATGAAGTAGTGTAAAGCTGTGCTGTAATGGTCCAGCACGCAAAGACTGCTTAACGCAAACGCTATGTTTTTCATCAACTCCTTCTCCCCTTATGTCCGGCATTATGGAATCTTTTTTAAATAAGAGAGTGGGGGATGCTTGGAATGCAGTTTCACGTGATGTAGTGCGATCAGTGTCCGTTTATGCATTTAAAAATAGGTTTGAAGCATTTAGTTATCTTTAGATCCTATTTAGCGGAAGAACCTGCTTTTAATCAGATTATTGGCCAGAATGAAATCGGGAATCAGTGAAATGCACTGGTCTATCTTTTTTTAAAAAAAAAGGAATTGTATTTTGTTCTTAGCTAAATATATATGACATTAGACAATGATCAAGTTGTAACTTTCAGAAGAAGGACATTGCATCTAGCTCAATTTAGAAACAATATGCACGACGTTAAGAGACGCTCTATCTGGACCACGATTTTCACCAGGGACGTAGATGACATTATATTATTTGGGATTATAAAGCAGGGAAGTTTTTGAAAATGGTTCGAAAAATGTATGTGTGTGTTCGTTGAATTTCATTGTGTAGCCTTACATTACATGAACATCATAAGAGACAAATGTTTTCTTATAACTAATATATATATATATTATGAATTGACATTGAGCACAATCACAGTTAACAGACCACGCATGTGATTAATTAATCACAAGTAATATTTTATTTTTTCAATAAGGACATGCTGGCATTTGTATTTCATTGTCTGGGTATCTGCACAACTTACACAGAATAAGACAAAGAACAAAAATTGATTCCCAATGCAAAAGATTTAACCGACATCTGAATTGCTTTTATATTGTTTTGTTTCTAGATAATGGCATTCCTACAATGTGTTGTTATGGCTCTAGTGTGTGGACTAACACCCAATATTATCAAAAAGATGTAGATCTAGAAGTAGGTGTTGCTAAGATGTAGATCTAGAAGTAGGTGTTGATGATATGTAGATCTAGAAGTAGGTGTTGCTGTAGATGTAGATCTAGAAGTAGGTGTTGCTGAGATGTAGAACTAGAAGTAGGTGTTGCTAAGATGTAGATCTAGAAGTAGGTGTTGATGATATGTAGATCTAGAAGTAGGTGTTGCTGTAGATGTAGATCTAGAAGTAGGTGTTGCTGAGATGTAGAACTAGAAGTAGGTGTTGCTGAGATGTAGATCTAGAAGTAGGTGTTGCTGTAGATGTAGAACTAGAAGTAGGTGTTGCTAAGATGTAGATCTATAAATATGTGTTGCTGAGGACATTAATATGCCAGGAACCATGCGTCCACATTTATTTGATTGCAGATACATGCAAGAATATTTGATCTGTGATTATTTGATCTATCCTTCATGTTCCCCAATAGGTGTGTGTCATGGGCATACATCGGATTGTAACAAATGGACGTAAGAAGATTGTTTAATTGAAAAACTGTAGTGCGGTCTATGAATTTTGATTAACGTCTTTCAGTGCGCATCGGTTACGACGTGTTACATGGCAGTTGGAAGTTACTTCATCAGTACATTGTTGATGATAAATAGAAATCTGATGCGGCACGACTTTACCATTCGAGAATAAATCATGACGATTGACCAGTTAAACTACACCGACTGGTCTGACGGAGTCTTTGTGTATGACAAGGATAATAATAGCACCACTGCCACACAGAGAGAATATCGCAAGGGACAGATAACTGCGTGACATGGCATTACACCGGCATGGTTAGAATGTTTTTTTGAAGCAGCATAGATGGCGTCTAAGAGGCTGCGGGTATACTTTGTTTTAGCGTTTGAGTCTATTAAGATGAGCTCGCACATCGGTTAACCATCCTCTGTAAGCGATTGTTGCAACATAGTTGTTTATTAAGCTGCTCAAGCCTAGTAGCCTAGCCTTCAAGGGAGGAAATCCTTCTCCCGGCTTCATTCAGCTCACACCAGAGCTGGAACCTGCAGCATGTAGAAGACAGCTTGACTAAGAACTAAGACAAAGAACAACGATTAAGAACTTAGACTAAGAACTAAGAACTAATACTAAGAACTAAGACTAAGAACTAGGACTAAGAACTAACACTTAGAACTATGACTGAGGACTAGGAACTAAGAAAAAGAAATAACACTAAGGACTAAGACTAAGAACTAAGAACGAATACTAAGAACTAAGACTAAGAACTAAGACTAAGAACTACTATTAAGAACTAACACTAAGACTTAAGACTAAGGACTAAGACCTAAGTCTAAGAAATAAGACTAAGGACTAAGGCTAAGAACTACGACTAAGAACTACAACGATGGCTCTTAGATAATATTATCTTGATCTCAAAAGAATGGGTGTGTAGGCACTGTATTCATATTAGCTTCATTTGCAGGACGTCCACAAAAAACGAAACATCGATCAGGCTGAAACGAAAATGGCCAGCAAGTTTGGACAGTAATATTTATTTATTACAATCACGTGCAACCAAACGTAGCCAGAGATTTAAAAAATGCGGCTCAAGGTACCCAACAAACCGAACATGCGGCTCAAGGTACTCAACCAACCGAACATGCGGCTCAAGGCACTCAACAAACCGAACTTGCGGCTCAAGGTACAAAACAAACCGAACATGCGGCTAAAGGTACCCAAGAAACCGAACATGCGGCTCAAGGTACTCAACAAACCGAACATGCGGCTCAAAGTACTCAACAAACCGAACATGCGGCTCAAGGTACCCAACAAACCAAAAATGCGGCTCAAGGTACTCAAAAGAACAGATAATGCGACTCAAGGTAATCAACAAACCGAAAATACGGCTCACTGTTCTCAACAAACCGAACATGCGGATCAAGAAACTCAACAAACCGAAAATGCGGATTAAGGTACTCAACAAACCGAAAATACTGCTCAAGGTACTCAACAAACCGAAAATAGACTTGTCACGATTATCTGTGTCCTTAAAATGAAGATGATTAAGAAATTAAATATTTTAAAACGGAATAGTTTTGTCATTCTAATGACATGTGTAGTCATTATTGTCATGATATGTCGACGTCCATCTTATTCTTACATGTTACGGACCAGATTTAGTCATGACAGACAATATTAACAAGTGTATTATAGACCATACCAACATGTTAATCCAGGACTGTATGATAGTGTGGCAAATTGTATGATAAATCAGCTCTGCGGTATATTTTACAGCCGATCAGTGCTCATGAGAAAAAAAGTTTATGTTGGAGAACCTTCCCCTAGGGGTTTATACATTAAGCTAAAGTTGATATTGGAGAACCTTTCCCAATGGGTTTATACATTCAGCTAAAGTTGATGTTGGAGAACCTTCCCCTAGGGGTTTATACATTAAGCTAAAGTTGATATTGGAGAACCTTTCCCAATGGGTTTATACATTAAGCTAAAGTTGATGTTGGAGAACCTTCCCCTAGGGGTTTATACATTAAGCTAAAGTTGATATTGGAGAACCTTTCCCAATGGGTTTATACATTCAGCTAAAGTTGATGTTGGAGAACCTTCCCCAAAGGGGTTTATACATTAAGCTAAAGTTGATGTTGGAGAACCTTCCCCAAGGGGTTTATACATTCAGCTAAAGTTGATGTTGGAGAACCTTCCCCAAGGGGTTTATACATTCAGCTAAAGACAATGTAAATGGTTACTGCGTCTATAAGAAGCAGGATCAAAACATCCCATTCCATCAATGAACCAGTGAGTGTTATGTACAATTTGTGGTTTTTGAAAGAACTAATGCACATGTAAATGTCTGCGAATGTACATCTCATGACGTTGTTTGTTAAAAATAATTTCAAAGCAAATACACTTTGTTTTTCTAGATGATAGTAGGGACAGACTGTAGTCTTCGGAAATATACGGACGTGTTGGTCAGTATGTGTGTGTGTGATGTGTTGTTGAACATGTTCCGCTATGACAGTTTTGCAGTACAGTAGATTTGCTAATTCTTGCTAGAAAAGTTGTCATATCTACTAACATCACAGACAGGTGCAATCAAACTGGACATGAATTGATTTCGAATTCTTCATATTTCGATTGCAAACCAAGCGTGCACACTACACGTATACTGTTAGGTAAGGAGAATTTCATGTGTGTACACTACACGCAGATCGTTAGGTAAATAACTTGCCCTGTGTACACACTACACAGAGATCGGTAGGTAAGTAGCGTGCCCTTTGTACACACTGCAAACATATGTGTAGGTACGTAGAATGCCCTGTGTACACACTGCAAACATATATGTATGTAAGTAGAATGCCCTTTGTACACACTACAAAGTATATTGGTAGCTAAATATCATGCCCTTTGTGCATACTAAAATCAGATCGGAAGGTACGTAGAATGCGTTTGTACACACTACAAACATATCGGTAGTTACGTAGCAGGTCCCTTCCAAGCATCACTTTTTACAATCGCAAAACCTCTTCGTATGTCATACGTTCTATGGCAGGTGGGCAGTGTGGTCGGTTTTTGTTGCGTTCCTAACTTGGAGGAGCGGGCCAAACAATTACGTCTGCCAAACTTGACAGTACCGTCATTCGAACCGGTTACCAAGGGATTGTGAAACGTATGCTTCACCCCTAGGCCACACATCCTTCTCAAATATGGCTATAGGGGATTTAATATTCTACATTAAGTATACACGTTCTGCACTCACAATTGACGTTGATGAGGTAGTAACATATAAAGATGGCAGATATGCTAGGGCACCAGGTTGAATGTAGCAATTAAATACCTTTGCTGTTACAGAAATGTTATGTAACATACGATGTTCTTTAAGAAAGTGTATTCCATGTTTATTCGTTTTATGTACATAAACAGTAATTCCAGTGATTAATGTTTTACGTGTTAATGTGCGTCTCACTTTTGAAAATCTGATTTTCTTTTCCGGAAATGTTTAGAATATTTACTTACCATTAATTTTTTTTTCTTAGAATGAATTCTCATTTTCATGTCACTAGTTCAATAGAATTTCACTTGTATTTTGTCACTACATTTTCTCAGACAAAATCAATATATAAATAAATTTATATATGTGTATATATATATATATATATATATATATATATATATATATATATATATATATATTTGACTAAAAATAGTAACTAAATTGGCATACAGTGTTTCACGTTCCAAGTAAAAGGGTACCATTTTAGCGATCCACTTACGGCAATGGCTGAATTTATTTTAGAAACATAAGTTTGTCAAATAGATGTCACGTCTAATGGTGACGTCTTCTTTCACGCTGACTGAATCTTTTTTTTTTCATTTGGGGCATTTGCATTTCCAATTGGCTTTAATTATGTTTATTATTGATACATGTTGAATTGTTTCAGTACTTACTACTGTTCACTACCATTGTTCAAAATTTGAAAGGAAACTATTTAAAAAAAATGTATTTGCTTTCATAATTTACTTTCCTTTGTTCACGCAATTGTGTGACAAGGGTCAACTGTTCTTGTTTCTTTCATTTGTAACAACCAAAGTGTCCAGTGTGATAAAGATCACGTGTTTCTTTCATTTGTAACAACCAAAGTGTCCAGTGTGATAAAGATCACGTGTTTCTTTCATTTGTAACAGCCAAAGTGTCCAGTGTGATAAAGATCACGTGTTTCTTTCATTTGTAACAACCAAAGTGTCCAGTGTGATAAAGATCACGTGTTTCTTTCATTTGTAACAACCAAAGTGTCCAGTGTGATAAAGATCACGTGTTTTTTTCATTTGTAACAACCAAAGTGTCCAGTGTAATAAAGATAACGTGTTTCTTTCATTTGTAACAACCAAAGTGTCCAGTGTGACAAAGATCACGTGTTTCTTTCATTTGTAACAACCAAAGTGTCCAGTGTGATAAAGATCACGTGTTTCTTTCATTTGAAACAACCAAAGTGTCCAGTGTGATAAAGATCACGTGTTTCTTTCATTTGTAACTACCAAAGTGTCCAGTGTGATAACGATCACGTGTTTCTTCCATTTGTAACAACCAAAGTGTCCAGGGTGATAAAGATCACGTGTTTCTTTCATTTGTAACAACCAAAGTGTCCAGTGTGATAAAGATCACTTGTTTCTTTCATTTGCAACAACCAAAGTGTCCAGTGTGATAAAGATCACGTTTTTCTTTCATTTGTAACAACCAACCTGTCCAGTGTGATAAAGATCACGTGTTTCTTTCATTTGTAACAACCAAAGTGTCCAGTGGTATAACGATCACGTGTTTTTTCCATTTGTAACAACCAAAGTGTCCAGTGTGATAAAGATCACGTGTTTCTTTCATTTGTAACAACCAAAGTGTCCAGTGTGATAAAGATCACTTGTTTCTTTCATTTGCAACAACCAAAGTGTCCAGTGTGATAAAGATCACGTTTTTCTTTCATTTGTAACAACCAAACTGTCCAGTGTGATAAAGATCACTTGTTTCTTTCATTTGTAACAACCAAAGTGTACAGTGTGATAAAGATCACGTGTTTCTTTCATTTGTAACAACCAACGTGTCCAGTGTGACAAAGATCACGCGTTTCTTTCATTTGTTACAATCCAATTGTTCAGTGTGACAAGGATCACGTGTTTATTTCATTTATTACAGCCCAAATGACGGACATAGGATCTTCACTGACAGCTAGTTTTAAGGAATACTGACGTATTAGAAACGGTATAACAGCTCATGTATCACTTACCTGTGAGGTCAGGTTATGGATGTTGTCGTTTCCGATCCAGAAGTCTGTGTCTGGTGTACCAAACCCCTTCTTGTAAGTGGTCCAATTTCTGTAAAAGTCTACGTCACCCTTTGTACGTCTCTGGTAGATAGACATTAAGTAGATCGATTTATGTTTTGTTTTTTGTTTTTTTTGTTTTTGGTGCAGGACTTCAATTAATTGATCAGTGGAACAATTTCATTCATTTTCTTAGTTAGGGCCTGATTGAAAGATGGATTGATATACTCATAAACTCCGATTTGCGTATTCTTCTAATTCTAAATGAAATAAAGGTGTATTAACAGTTTATCCACCGGTTCCGTTAAGATATATATATATATATATATATATCATTTTAGATCAGTTAATCCCGTAGCCCATCAGACTGTTGGGGTACAGTTAAAGACACGTCCACCATCCCACGCCATCTCTCTCTGTCTGCTGCCTTCACTGGGACGAAGATTTGCCAACTCAGTGATCTTGTCTGCCCACCTCACCCTTGGATGTTTCACCCTCTCTGACCTTGTACGAAACCATGCGATTTCGAATTAGTAATTTCGCTGGATTTCTTGATGCGTCCATGCCAAGCCATTTTTCACCTGTTGATAGCCGTGAACAGATCACCACCAGGCCCAATTGGTTTTTTCACTATTCGTCGTATTTCTACGCTATTGACACGATCCTTATATGTGGCTTTTAAGAGTCTTCTAAATCACCTCATTTCTACTGCATGCATTCTACACTGGATATATGCAGTAATGGTCTCACTGGCATACCAGAATATGGAGATCACTAATCGCCGCATTAGTATCAGTATAACATTTATGCTGATGGCCTGAAGTGTAACCTGCAAAATTGGCTTCAAACACGTGCTCGTCTGTTGTCTGTCCTATTCTGGCAAATCTCTCAGGCTGCCAGTCCTCGTCCCTGATCAGTGATCCCAGATATTTGAACCAGTGTACAACTTTGAGCTCCTGCCCAATTGCTTTCATCACATATGTAATTCCTTCCCTGTTATTAGTTTTCAGCTATGTTTTCTTTGCATTTATATCCATGGCATAGCTCTGCGCCGCTCTGTCCAATCTACTAATCAGCTCATGGAGTTCCATTTCCGTGCCTTCTAGACCATCTATATCATCTGCAAATCGTAGGTTTATAACAGTCTTGTCACCTATTCTGACCGTACCAACCTGTCCCTCCGTCTCCATTATTCTAGTCAAGAATACATTGACGAGTGTTGGAGATAGTATACAGCCCTGTCTCACCCCAACAGACATTCACGAGTGTTGGAGAGAGTATACATCCCTGTCTCACCCCAACATACATTGACGAATGTTGGAGATAGTATACAGCCCTGTCTCACCCCAACAGACATTGACGAGTGTTGGAGAGAGTATACAGCCCTGTCTCACCCCAACATACATTCACGAGTGTTGGAGAGATTATACAACCCTGTCTCACCCCAACATACATTCACGAGTGTTGGAGAGAGTATACAACCCTGTCTCACCCCAACAGACATTGAAGACTGTTGGAGAGAGTATACAGCCCTGTCTCACCCCAACATACATTCACGAGTGTTGGAGAGAGTATACAGCCCTGTCTCACCCCAACAGACATTCACGAGTGTTGGAGAAAGTATACAACCCTGTCTCACCCCAACAGACGCGCGGAATCATTCGCCTATAATTATGTCTACAGAAACTGCACTTGCCTTCTCATTTAGGTTCTCAATTACCTTCACAATATTACTATTGATCTCGTAATGTATCTTTATTGTGCATAGCACCGCATGCCATACTCTGTCAAACGCATTTTTGAAATCGATGAAGATTTGATATATGTGTAGTTGATACTCAAGGTATTTCTCCTTCAGAATCAGCAGATTAAATATATGTTCAGTTGTGCTTCATCTCCCTTGACAACCTGCTTACACTTCGGCAATTATATTATCTGCCTGTGGTTTTTATCTGTTGAGGATTATTTATAAGAGAAATTTGCTAGAATGACTACTGAGGTTAATGTATATATAGCCGTGCCACATCTTTAAGTTCCCCAATTCAGGTAGTGGTAAAACCACTGATTTCGTCAGGATGGTTTGCAACTCTCCTGTCCGCCAAATTCTGTTACAGATGTAAGCCATAGCCTCAAGTATTGCCTCATAGCCAACGTGTAGTAGCTCTGCTAGGATAGTATTCTTACACAAAACTTGCATCGTTTTTTAGCATCTTCCCTGCTTCAGTTAATTCATCTCTTGTTGTCGGTTGATTCTCCTCTAACATAATCATTTCCTGGGTGATTGCATTTCCTGGGGCACCTCGACCCTCATGCTTTTATAATTCCGAGTAGTGCTCTGTCGGACGAGCTAAAACGTATTGGGCTTCGGTGAGACATTTCCCTCTCATTTCTTGAATCGTTGCATTGCGACTTTGCATCTGCCTTACTAGGTCCCGACTATTTAAAAAGTCACTTGCCATCGTTTCTTCCCAGAATGTTTGTCGATATCTGAGCACTGAGCAGTAATTCATTCTACCTAGGTAGTTGTCATCTTAACATTTATAGAGACGCCGAGGGATGAGATGGAAAGACAGCATCACTGATTGGACAAACATGCGTCCTGATAGGACACGACTGGCGGCAGAGGACACATGAATGTGGCATGGGATTGGTGAAGTGTCTTCAAGTGTGCTCCAACGACGTGATGTGTTACGGGATGACATGAACTGAACGATTTGTTTCCATTTATCTCTCGGTATATATGTGTACACACACACACACACACACGCACGCACGCACGCACGCTCGCACGCACGCCCGCGCGCACACACACACACACACAAGAATATGCATATATATATATATATATATATAGATAGATAGATAGATAGATAGATAGATAGATAGATATATATATATATATTGTATTGATATATAAATAGAATCACCTGTATGATCACCCAGCCGCCATCGTCAGTTTCTGTGTCACACAGCGCTGGGATCGTACCCCACAACAAGAACCTCTCCCTGAGACACATGGAGCTGACACCTCTCCTACAACTGACCTGAAAAAAGGATACTGACGTCATAAGTCTGATCCAGTCTAGTTTATCATTGATAACGCAGATCAGAAAGTCTGATCCATTCTAATTTCTCATGGATAACATGGGTCAGAAAGTCTGATCCAGTCAAGTTTCTCATGGATAACGCGGGTCATAAAGTCTGATCCAGTCTAGTTTCTCATGTATAACGCGGGTCAGACAGTCTGATCCAGTCTAGTTTCTCATGGATAACACGAGTCAGAAAGTCTGATCCAATCTAGTTTCTCATGGAAAACGTGGGTTAGAAAGTATGATCCAGTCTAGTTTCTCATGGATAACGCGGTTCAGAAAGTCTGACCCAGTCTAGTTGCTCATGGAAAACACGGGTCAGAAAGAATGATCCAGTCTAGTTTCTCCACGATAACACGGGTCAGAAAATCTGATCACGTGTCTTAAAATCGTGTCCTTCCTTGTTCTCTTCCCAAAACATTTGTTTGAAGAGCTGATATCAGTGTCGGTGTCTTCTTCTACAAATGAAATTACTATCCCCATAGATGATATTGTCATCGGAGACATCGTGATGAAATTAATAATAATAACAATATATCAGTTATTTACAGTTTATCAGTTTATTTCTGCGCATCACTATCTTCACTGAATCATTCAGATACCCATATACAACTGCATTTATATTCGTATAGGCAGGAAACAAACCATCGACTACATCAGACAAATGTAGGTCATAGTAGTCTTAACAAATTTGTCGTTGATGGATGACGTGCTGGATATAACAAACAATCGACTACATCAGACAAATGTAGGTCATAGTAGTCTTAACAAATTTGTCATTGATGGATGACGTGCTGGATATAACAAACCATCGACTACATCAGACAAATTTAGGTCATAGTAGTCTTAACAAATGTGTAGTTGATGGATGACGTACTGGATATAACAAACCATCGACTATATCAGACAAATTTAGGTCATAGTAGTCTTAACAAATTTGTCGTTCATGGATGACGTGCTGGATATGTGATTTACTGCAGGTTAAACTAGAGCAGTATTCTAATAGGTCTGACACTCGTCACGTGTGCAATGACGGACATACTTTTTACTTTTCTACAATTTCAAAATGGGTGGACAACATCACTGAGTGGTCAGGCCTTCGTCCCGGTGAGATACGCCAGGCGGCGACAGACAGAGAGAGCTGGCGTGGGTTTTTTATGTCTTCATGTGGGCCCCAACGACCTGATGGGTTACGGGATGAATTGAACTGAACTGAACAATTTCAACACAAATGCAAGCAAATCGCAATGGCGACAAAGCAGAGTTGTGTATACGACCAGCAAATTCGGCAAGTAAAATAAAGATAAGGATATACGAATATCACAGCTAAACACGGATATAACGAGATCGGATATTAACATTTATATAAAGAGGTCACAGGTAAACATTGATATAATGAGGTCACAGGTTAACATTGATATAAAGAGTTCACAGGTAAACATGGATAGAAAGAGGTAACATGTAAACATTGATGTAAAGAGATTGCAGGTAAACAAAAACATGCATATATCATATATGAACAGGGACATAACAACTGTATGTAAGCAAACTAAAAACGTCAGGTAGCATACTAAAAACGTCAGGTAAGCATACTAAAAACTGCAGGTAAGCATGCACACATAGAAAATAAAGTGCATTATAGTAACGAATAACTCCAGGTGGAAATATACTTAGAAATAAACCCATACTCCATATGTGTTGTCAGTCTGGTGTACACCTGCTGCCGGTTTGGAGAGCAGACCTAATACGCTGTCCAGCTTTGCCGCCAAAACCGTGGTCTGAGTTCTGAGGTTAGTCAATTCTGCTTCAATCTTCGTAAGTTGGCTGTTCAACACAGCTGTCGATAGTTTGGTAAAATATTATCATAGACTGACACCACATACAAGCACGTTCACATACACACGCAAATGCGTACATAAACACGCATATTAAAATATATACGCGCATAATCGTATACTCACACAAACACACACAGACACTCCCACACCCACTCAGAGGTGCAAATTTGGATGATAAATTGATTACATTAGAAACATCAGTACATTAAAGAGGTCCTCTCGTTACAGACTATCAATGAGGGAACAGAGTAGCTGACGTTCAATGTTTCCTCAGAACTTGAAAAAGCCTGCACTGGGCCTGAAACACGTGTCAATTAACACATAAACAGGTAACAATGTGTATGAATTAGACTACATGAATTCAGGTGTGATCGTAGATTTCTAGTAATAAAAGAGATTGTCAGGAAGATAAATTAATAAATAGAAAGAGAGAGAGAGAGACAGAGAGAGAGAGAGAGACAGAGAGAGACAGAGAGAGAGACAGAGAGAGAGACAGAGAGATACAGAGAGAGAGAGAGAGAGACAGAGAGAGACAGAGAGAGAGAGACAGAGAGAGACAGAGAGAGACAGAGAGAGAGAGACATAGAGAGACATAGAGAGACATAGAGAGACATAGAGAGACAGAGAGAGACAGAGAGAGACAGAGAGAGACAGAGAGATACAGAGAGAGACAGAGAGAGAGACAGAGAGAGACAGAGAGAGACAGAGAGAAACATAGAGAGACAGAGTGAGACAGAGAGAGACAGAGAGAGACAGAGAGAGACAGAGAGAGATAGAGAGAGACAGAGAGAGACAGAGAGAGTGAATGGGTGGGATCGTAAGACAAAATAAGACAATGTATTGCAAGACAATTAGTCATAGTGCGAGAGTGAATAATAGAGAGAACAGGAAGATGAGTGAGAGAAAGTGAAGCAAGGGAGAAATAGAAAGCCGAGCTGCAATACCGAATATCAAGCAAGTGGGACTGTCTGACAGGGGTTAGGATAGTTTATGAGAGTCTCATCTGTACAATATGAGAGTATCATCTGAACAATATGCACCAGTCATTATTGTGTACACCCCTTGGTCTGTTTAACAGTTCAACACAAAACAATGTTTCCAGAAATACAACAAATGGCAGTAATCATTATCGGTGGATAATTAATGTATTCTCTTAAAAATTTGGATGTAACAGTTGTGTTGCCTGGAAGCGAACAAGAACTACGTGAATTGGTGACTCGAGACAAGAAAAACATTTCGGTGAATAGGTTGGGACAATCCAAGGGCTTGGCTGATTTTAGAAATGTAATAACAGACAATGGGACAACACAACTAGGAATACAATGATTACAGATCAAGTTTTTTTTTACTAACGTGATGTCAAAGCCTGACATCAACTAACATCAGTCATATTGACATCCACTAACATGAGCCATATAATGACATCCACCAACATGAGTCATATATTGAGATAAAAAAGTCACTCGCAAAGTAGAAATGAGGGTGAGCATGTGCTAGCTGCACCCGTTTTTATCCTATGGGGCAGCAACATGGACACTTAGACCTAGATTGTATAAAATAATTACAAATAATTGTCGGCTATGCATCTAAGGTCCGTTTCGTCCGTCGAACGCCCCGGGGACCAATTGAAACGACCCTCTGCCAGACCAGGACTATATCAACCGGAGGGAGGGGGGTGTGGGGGGGGGGGTTACTATCTGTTGCAGCTAAGCGTTCCTGGGGGCTCCTGCCATTTCAGCCAGCAGGTTGAACACCCTTAGCACTTTGAGCTGCCTTGAGAAGGATGTTGTGAGCTGGAACTTCCCGACCAGGTCGGACAACATGGCCAAGCAGGAAAAGGCGACGGCTGCCCAGGACTTATGAAACAGTTGAGAGGTTGGTCATATTAGAGGCCTCGACATTTCTTACGACATCGTACCAACCAATTCCAAGAATACGCCGCTGATTGCGCATATGAAATGACTCGAGTCTTGGGATTCATTTTTCAGCTGAGTCCATGTATCGGCTCTATACATTAGCAATGAAACCAAACACGACTGGTCGATACGCAGGGACATGCGTAGATCTTTGAACTCCGGGATAATCTACTATTGTTCCACTCCCGGCGAGGTCGTTCATCACCGAAGCAGCGAAGCCAATCCGTCATGACATATCTGCGACCGTCAGATGATACTGGATGCCTTTAACAAGTATATATAGGGAAGAAATATTCAAGAAAGAAAAGAGGACAAACAAAATTGTATTCCTGGATTAGGAGGCAAACGAAAATTGCTGAAGGAAATTAGTGAGCCAGTTCATATACTGCAGTCATATCTGGAGACCACTTCTTGTTCCTATCATAGATATATCGATACAAACTGGTAATCTTACGACTGGTTCCATTCTTCACTGCAGGTAAGTCTGGAATCGTGCTGTTGCTGATCACATCCGCCTGAATGTCCCGGTTAAGGAAGTTCAGCTCACACGTAAATGTCCCGTACAGACAGTCGATTACATCCCGAAGACTTAAAGTCAGATCACCCTGGTACCTGGACACGCTGCCAGTCACGTTTAAAGCGTTGACCTTACTTCGTTCTACAAAGAGATTTGGGTCAAACATTGACACAGAGGCTAGTTTCACCTTGAGATTGGCCTGGATTACGCCATATATGGACAACTCGACTATAGACAGAACACGTGTGTCAAATTCGTTGAAATCTGCCAAACATTGGAGTTGTCCACAATAAATGGAGTCTGCCATCCTGTCATTGGAGAACTTGAGGTCAGCTGTAACAAAAAGAGAAAGGTGAGAAAATACAACAAATGCTGTCAGGTTAAAGTGTTCATAAATATCAATTTAGTATGTCTTAATTTCAGATAAACTATCGCAGTAGCCCATATGCGTTGAGTAGACAGGAGCGTGCCTATTCAAATGTTTTTATCCATTCAGCGTACTCCATTGAGACACGAGCTATACAATTAAAATAGTAAGATGCTCAGATGTTGGACGAAGTGTGTTGGTTGTTGTAAGTCTGTGAAGAGTGTACGTTAGTTCTCTTGGACCAAGTGTGTTGGTTGTTGTAAGTCTGTGGAGAGTGTACGTTAGTTCTCTTGGACCGAGTGTTTTAGTTGTTGTAAGTCTGTGGGGTGTGGACGTTAGTTCTCTTAGACCAATTGTGTTGGTTGTTGTAAGTCTGTGGGGTGTGGACGTTATTTCTCTTTGGCCAATTGTGTTGGTTGTTGTAAGTCTGTAGAGAGTGGAAGTTAGTTCTCATGGACCAAGTGTGTTGGTTGTTGTAAGTATGTGGGTAGCGGACGTTAGTTCTCTTGGACCAGGTGTGTTTGGTGTTGTAATTCTGTGGGGAGTATAAGTTAGTTCTCTTGGACCAAGTGTGTTGGTTGTTGTAATGCTGTGAGGTGGGGAAGTTAGTTCTCTTGGACCAGGTGTGTTTGTTGTTGTAAGTCTGTGAGGAGTAGAAGTTAGTTCTCTTGGACCAAGTGTGTTGGTTGTTGTAAGTTTGTGGGTAGTGAGAGCTAGTTCTCTTGGACCAAGGGTGTTGGTTTTTGTAAATCTGTGGGGAGTGGGGGCTGAAACAGAATAGTTGTAAATGCTCATGGCGTGTAATGAGTGTACATTCACTCTATGGAAATACTCTAGAGATGCTGCAATGGATTTACCTCCGTCATCTATGCATTCAACACATCACCATGGTGACCGAGAAAGCAGTACGACAAGGAGACCCTACCTCGCCGAACCTATTTTCTCCTTTCTCGTCTTGCCGTGGACGATGGGGTGCTGCGACTGGGACAACGACGGCATTACGATGGATGGAAGGCGACTAAACAGCCTGATATTCGCAGACGACATCGTCTTCATTACAGACGCCCTTTAACGCGACAGAGATGTCTCGGTCAGTAGTCACGGAATGCAGTAAAGCAGGTCTAGCTATGAAACTAGGGAAAACCAGAACAATGTGCGGCCGTTTCGCAGAGCCGAGCCCCATACTCTTAAATACAACGTTTATAGAGGACGTTGATAAATATGTTTATATGGGAAGGATCCTCAACAGGGAGAACACCATACAATATGAGATATGTAGACGGAAACGAGCGGGCTGAGCAGCCTTCAACTCCATCATGACAGCAACAGATCCCACAACATACACCATACTACGTGCAAACATCTTCAACTCGGTAGTCCTGCCAGCGTTCTGATATGGTACCGAAGCCTGGTCTCTAGACAAAGCAGCAGAGAACAGAGAACAACACACGCATTGTTTGGTGGAATCACTATCAGACAACAGCGGCAAAACGAACTGCACAAAAGCGATATCCGGAGAATGTTTACACATCAAGCATGTCCTACAGTACATCAACCAATAAACACAACTGGGCAGGTCATATAGCTAAACGACAAGAAGAAAGATGGAGTACCATAATCACCAGGCGGTACTCGCTGGCGGGATCAACTAGACAAGCACAACACTCACGACCCCACAACAACCAGAATATTATTCCAGTGGACAACAAGCGCCCGGAACAGAAACGACTGGATCCTAAGTTGGGACCCGATCAAGGGCGACCACCGCTTGGCGAAGAACTGGTCGAACTAAGAACTGAGGACTAAGGAGATGTGTGAGGTTGGTATCATCATCGGCTTTGAATATTTCACCAATTATTTCATCATCTTCTGCTGTCTTGAAATATTATAGTTTGTTGATGGCTATTTTGATTTCTGCGGGTGTAAATTCTGCACAGGAAACCTGTAAGAACGCCATGTCTTTTTAGTTTTAGAAAGAGGGGGTTGTAGTTTGATGTGGTCTATTCAATATTGGTGTGGGATGTTGTCTATTCAATATTGGTGTGGGATGTTGTCTATTCAATATTGGTGTGGGATGTTGTCTATTCAATATTGGTGTGCGAATGTTGTCTATTCAATATTGTCGTGGGATGTTGTCTATTCAATATTGGTGTGGGATGTGGTCTATTCAATATTTTTTTCGGATGTGGGGAATTGAATATCTCTGTAAGATGACTGTCCAACATTTCATCTGTTTTTATTTTTTGTAGGAAGACGGGTGCCATGTTTATCTCTTATTGGTGTTTTTGTAGTAGCCAATTTTTTCTGTTGTTGTGCTTGGAGTATCCAGCTGTCGTTACAGCTTCGTCTTTTAATGGTGTACTAAATTTTGAATAGATCTGACACATATAAATATTGATTCTTACTGATAGACGTACGCTGTGCAAATGACTGACGTGCAGTTCGTGTACACATGACTATCTTACCTTGACTGCGAGTGACAGCTGTCACAAGTAGACAGCACATCAATCTCCCGACCTGGAGTAACATTGTTTCAGTAAACATCTTAAGACAACACCTGACTTCAAGCAATGAATACCACCAACTGTCACAGACACAACGTCCACAGTTTTATACAACAATTCTCCATAAATGTTTTGTTTTCGTGACCTCTCGTATTTCACATCCTGGAACAAAAACCCAAACAACTTGTCATTAACACAAGACGATTTGTATATGTTGTTTTTGTTGTTTGTGTTTGGTGTTTTCTGTTTTCTATGTCAGATCAATGCATAGCTGCAATCGAAGTTCAGGTTGGAGGCATTTGTTAGGGTATGACTGAGTGCACTGAGAAAGGCTGAAACTGGAGATTGGATGCATGTGGATATAAATGGAAGGCAAGGAGGAGAGGATGACTGGGTGCACTGAAGAACATAGAGACTGGACATAACACGCAAAAATACTTAAAGACATGTTTGTATATGCATGTGTGTGTGTGTGTGTGCATGTGTGTGAAGGTGTGTGAGAGTATGTGTGTGTGTATGTATGCGCGCGTGTGTGTGTGTGTGTGTGTATGTGTGTGAGAGTATGTGTAAACGATGATGTGATGATCTAAATTGAAACACCTAATGGGATATCCTGATTAGACTTGGGCCATCCCACCAATCGACTTCCTGGCTCCACTTATGTTCGCCAGATTTGTCTGACCATTACTAGTGCAAAGTTTTCCTTCAAACAGACACTTGTAGATAGATACTTGCCCCTGCCCCCCCCCCCCCCCCCCCCTCAACTAGAGCCGCTTGAAGTAAACGACACGCTGATACTCACCACTTGAGTCACTTGAAGGTGCGTGCCGTATACGCATTGCGCGATCAATTAACAAGTTAATTGTATCAACTACCTACTCGAAGATTTTCATCCTGGTTAGTCAAGGGCTCACATCCTTAAAATGCCGTGTGCTGCGCGAATTTCAAGTGCGTGTGCTAAAATGATTTTGTTCGCAGTCATAATAGATATGTTTGTTACAAAAAGTGTGTGCCTCATTTGAACATGTTAATGGAAGTTGCTGTCAAGGTCGTCTGGTGATTTGCTGTTTTGCGCACATCTCATCCCGATATTTGTGGATGAGTGACCTTGGACATGTAGTGTGGGAGCTTGGAGGCTCACGGCTAGTCTGTGTCCAGCTAACTCAAACTGGGCAAATAACGGACAGTTTGGATGTGTGGGCGGTATGCAAAGACGTCTGCGTGTTGATTCATAGGGCTAGTAACAATTTGAGTTGAGAATTGGGGCACGAGGCAGCCAAACTATAAAACAAAATATAAAATCGGTGCTCAAACAGCTTTTTGTCGAATTGTTGTCCCGCCATGACACCGCTCTGTGTTCAGCATTCTCAATGAGGTGGTGTGCTTGGTTCACAATACCAAAGTCAGATATTCAAATCGAGCTGAGTTTGATACGCCAGGCATGTCCTAGGTTTTGGTCAGAATGTTACCATATCTGTAAATGGGAGATACCTCTGTCTCTGCATAGTCAGATGAAATGACGTCAGTTGTGTGAACTATTTTACCTTTTCTTTACACTCACTGACTCACACACACACACAGTCATTTATTTACATACACACACACAATCATTTATTTACACACACACTCACAAACTCATACAAACGCACAGTCACATACACAAACACACACTTACTCACTCACTGACTCGCACACACACACAGTCACTCACATAATCACTCACTCACTCGTACACACACACACATACACACACTAACAGACTCTGACACACACACACACACACACACACACTGCAAAACTCAAACGCAGTTACACACCCACGCACTGACATAATCTCACATACACACTCACTAAGTCACACACACACACACACACACACTCATACTAACACACATCCCCAATAACTCGCACACACACAATCACACACACACAAACTCACACACAATACACTCACACATACACTCACACACTAATACACACACTTACACACACACACACACTTACACACACACACTACAAAAACCAGAATCACACACAAACAAAATGACACAATCACACACAGAAGCACGCATACACACACACACACATTCACAAGAAGACGCACACACACACACATACACACACACACATGAACACAGTTACACAATCACGCACAAACTCAGACACACACACACACACACGAATATATTCATACAAACATACACATACACACTCGCACACGCCAACACCAACGCCAACACACACACACACAATCACATACACACTCCCACTCACATACACACTCTCAGTCACACACACATCGAATACATGCACACTTACACACACACACACACACACACACATGCTAACACACAGACTCACCCACTCACACGCTCACACATATTATCACTCACACGCCCACATTCTCACAAACACACACACACACACACGCATACGCTCAGACACACTCCCACTTACACACATACACACCCTCACTCACACACACTTATCCACTGTCACACATAAATACACACACACACGTTCACACACTCACACATACAAAAACACGCGCATACACACTCACACTCACACAAACACACACACTCACTCACAAAAAACACACAGATACACACTCATGCACAACCACACACTCTCACACAATCACACTCATAAACACTCACACTCACAAAGCGACGCACACATTCACATATACCCACAAACACACTCATCACACGCAAACACATACACACACTTTCGCATACACACACACATACATACACACTCACACTCAAATAAACACTCACACTAACACGTATCGACAATCGTACACTTTCAGAAACATACTCCTATTAACACACAGAAACACACACAAACTCACACACACACTCGAAAAAACACACAAGCGAACACTGACGATATCACACGCACACACACTCACACACGCATGGGCACACGGACTCAATTATATACTCCCACTCTCACACACACACACACACACACACACACACACACCCAGTCACACACATATGTACATATGCACACACTTACACACTCACGCTAACTCACATAAACTCTCACACACACACACACTCTCACACACTCTCACACACACACAATCACTCACACTCAAACACACCATCACACACATACACTCACACACACACCACACACTCACTCACACTCATACACACACCCAAACACACACTCATAAACACTCTCACACACACATACCCATTCAGACCAACTATCACACACATGCACACATACTCTCACATTTAAACACACACACACACACGCACACACACACGCTCACACACAACCACCTCCACTCATAAACACACTCAAGCATATACACACTCACTAACACACTCACATACACTCTCGCGAACACATAAAAACACTATCATTCACAAACGCACTCACATACACACTCACACTCGCACAAACACTAACACTCATGTATACACCCACACACACACACACTCACACACAAATACTGACTCACAAATACACTAACACACACTTACATTCAAACTCATACTCAATCATACTCACATACTCACTCAAATACACTCACACAGTCACTCACAAACACACACACACATACTATCACACACACAAACACACACACACACACACACTCACACACTCATAAACACACCCACAAACACACTCACATACACTATCACTTATACACCCATTCGTACTCACACACATATTACTACTCACACACTCACACGTCCACACACACACACATAAGCTCACACACAAACACACGCACATACACTCACACACTCACACCCACACACACATGTACACACATAAAACACACACACTCACAATCTCAAACACACACACAAGCCCACTCACACTTACACCTACCCACACACACTAACATAGATGCACACACATACACACCCACACTCACCCACACACACACACACAAACGTACTCACATATACACTCACACTCACACACACACTCACACTCACACACATGCTCGATCACAAACACAATCACACTGACATACACACACTCACATACACAATCACACACACACATACAAACACACACACACACACACTCATATACCACCACACACACACACACATACTCACAGACATACGCGTACTCATTCACATACACAGAAACTCACACACACAAACACACTGGGACTCACTCACGTACACTCATACACACACACACACACACTCACACACACCCACACTCACACACTTACACCCCCTAACACACACGCACTGACACGCTCACACACACACGTACACACACAAACACTCAAACACACACAAACACTCTCTCACACACACACACCCAAACACACACTCACACTAACACACCCACACACACACACACAAACACTCTCTCACACACACACATACACAAACACACACTCACACTAACACACACACACTCAAACATAAGGCGCATATAATGAGATATTCCTTCACTCTGGGATATAGATCAGTAATCTATAAATATATAGTCACCGACTGATCAAACGTAGACTCAATCAGAGACAACAAGAGATATCATACACACATTCTTACTACTTCAGAATACCGTACACATATATGGAATATGCCCCACACAAACATAGCCACGGGTACTCACAGTCAGAGACAGGGACCAACACAGAGATGGACAAACACAGAGATAGACATATAATGGCAAACAGAGGCACTCAAAACATGGACATAGACAGACACTTACAAGGATACGTACAAATATGGACGGGGAAAAAGACATACAGAGGCACACATAAATGAGCGATATATATATATATATATATATATATATATATATATATATATATATATATATGTATACATATATACATGGTCATTCACATACATAGACGGGGCCACGCACATACATAGACAAGGTTACACACATACATAGACAGAGTATCACGCATTCATATACATCGACACACACAAGCATAAAGATGATCACACACATACATGGACACACACACATACATTGACATAAACACACACACTAACACACAGACATCGACACCAACACACACATGCATATACATGTTCATACACATGTATAGCCAGAGTCACACATATGCATAGCCATGGACACACACATACATAGCCTGGATCACGCATAGACACAGCCACAAATGTATTATTAATTGTTGTTTAATCTTCAAAAAAATGAGTGGATTGTTGCAGGAGACATGTTTTATCCCCACATGGCACACCACATCACAGTCCTCTTCTATCCATCCATGGCACACCACATCACAGTCCTCTTCTATCCATACATGGAGAGCGGAGGAAGACTCTAGTCAGGCAAAACATACTGATCAGACATGCTAGTCAGGGTTAGGCAAAACATACTGGCCAAGACCCTCACTTCGACTTTCTCAAAGCAGATGAAACCAAACATAGCACAACCGCGTGAAAGACCCGGGTTCACCTTCGTCAGCTCGCTCTGAATGTGAGCAAAGCTACGACAACCCTTCATTTAACGTCCGTTTCAAGGCGCACACACGAGTAACCCTTCTGATAGTGCGCATTCAACAACTACACCATTCACTTACATTTATGTGTTACCAATAACTTGTGGATGTCAGTCTTCTTCTTCTTCTTCTTCTTCTTCTTCTTTTTTCCTTTATCTTCTTCTTGTTAATCTCTTTCTTCCATTCTAACAGACAACGAGCTTTTCTCCCATGTCTTTGTCTAGCAGAAGCATAAACCACTCAATGATAATGACTATTCAGATGCCAATCAACATTTTAAAAATTATACAACATTTAATCAAATAACTGTACCAGAAAAAAAAGAACAGATTTTGAATCGGATTCAAATCGTTTATATATCGACTTATAAATCGTTTACATTCTATTCGTTCAAACAAATTAGAATTCGGTTCCTCATAAATTTATGGAAATAATTTTTTTGTGAAATGGCTTAGATGTCCGTGCCGTCAACAGACTTATTAAAGTGAACACAAGTCACATGTTACCCCCTGCCGGTTCCTGTTAATGAAGGTGCTAGCTAGATGTTTTGTGGATACGATTAGTAACTTGAATACGTTTTTACAATTTGTTTCGAGTTGATTGATCATGTCCATTTTATTAAATACTGATTGACATTTCAAACCTCAATGTGACATTACTGTCAGCTTTCTTTGGCACATGGAAATTTTGTTATCAGCTTTTATTGGCACATGAACACATTGTTATTAGAATACGACTGATGTACACTTGGCCGCACCCATATGTACACCTCGTGATCCCCGCACGTACACCTCGTCGCCCCCTGACGTATACCTCCAGGTATGTGTGTACACCGAGCCTGCCAGACAGTTCCAACACTAGATCACAGGCTCACTCATCAGCGGCAGCTTCAACATCTTTCATTGCTTTGTCAGGTACCCTTTTGCAGCTGGGTCACCACATCAAAAAATTACCAAATTACATAACTACGCACAGCCCACGTGGACTTGTGAACCACACCCACATCAATAACAGTCACCTAAGACGACCATAGCCCGTCGCTGTTCCTTAGACGACCAGAGCCATCTCTGTGAACTAACACCATGAGTACGTTAGACGACCAGAGCCATCTATGTGAACTAACAACTACATTACCTTAGACGACCTGAGCCATCTCTGAGAACTAACAACAACAGTTCCGAAGACGACGACGCCCGTCGTGTCGAAGGACCATGTACATGACCAAGTCTCCAGGTTGAATACGGCATTTTCCAGCCCCCTCGATTCTCCAACCCACCTCTACCTCTACCACCAGCCTGAGCATCTTGTGGGCAAGGAAGAGTGATTTGTGGAAGCAGCCGATCCTCTAGGTTAAGAACCAAGAACTACATAGCTGTTGGAAATCAGGTCATCCTAGTGGATGTCAAAATATGCGCTTCTGGGTGCGCAGGTGGAATACTTCAAGTCACTTTGTGTCCTGCTCTGGTAGTGTCCAGGTCTCTGAGCCATATAGGAAATTGGGGGCCACCCAGTTTGATTATATAATAAGCCAGGTCACGGAGCCGAACAGAAGAATAGGTGACCCAGTATAATTATATTTCTTGGCTTGGCTTCGTTCATTCTCAATATCCCGGTACCAATCCCTGAAAGGGCTTAAGTAGCAGAATGTAGTCCAGAAAACGGAATGCGTTGTGTCGTAGTTTACAGCTTGACTGTGATTGTTGCACCTTTCGGCCCAACACATCGGACTTGAGCAATACTTGTTTTAAGTACCGGGTTAGCATCCCCTCTTCAATCACTTCTCGTTAGCCAGTCTGCCCTGCTGAAAGCCTGTTATCCAGGATCACCGTGTGGAGATGTAGAAGGGTCTTGGCAGCTTTGGTTTGCTGGACCTGAAGCTATGATTATTTAATTAGCCAGGTCTCCAGGGAAAGCCTCTGCTGGGACAGCTCTATGCAGATCAAGTGCATGGACCAAGTCACCAGACCCACCCTACAGGTGATGTCGTGACAAGCTCACAACCTCTTTGAATTTATTCATGTTTATAAACTATGCTAAATTTTAAGATCCATGTCACAGAATCTGGTCAATGTGAACTAACAATGAAATATTGACCAATACGATGACTTTTCAGTATTCTTTCCCTTACGTGACGTCTTGTACCGTCGCTTGGTTTCTGTTTTGGTAGATCGACCGTCAGTCACGAGACGAGAATTATGTATTTGATATTTTATAATTATGTTTCCAGAGTTTTCTGTCAAACCAAAAGAGGCAATCTATTCTCAGCAGACATTGGTCATGTGAGAATAGTAATGTTTGTCACTTACATTTTCTGTTAAACTTTATTGCGCCGTCTTCTTCCCTCTGTTTATCCAACATGACCAGCAATATTAGGAGGGTATTACTGGATATTGGAGGCAGTGAGGAGGGTGGGGACTAATTATTAGAAGCAGGGAGGATTTTGGGTACTGAGGTACTGACGGTTGGAGGCAGTTGTAAAGGGTAGAGACTATATATTGGAGGTAGAGAGATACTGACTGGAGATTGAAGTCAGTTAGGATGGTAGGGACTGGAGATTAAGGGCATGGAAGAGGGTAGGGACTGGATATTGGAGGCAGGGAGGAGGGTAGGGCCTGTAGATTGGAGGCAGGGAGGAGGGTATGGACTGGAGATTGGAGGCATGGAAGAGGGTGGGGACTGGATATTGATGGCAGGGAGGAGGTAGGGCCTGGAGATTGGAGGCAGGGAGGAGGGTAGGGACTAGAGATTGGAGGCAGGGAGGAGGGTAGGGACTGGAGATTGGAGGCAGGAAGGAGGGTAGTGACTGGCTATTGACGACAATGATGAGGTTAGGGACTATAGATATAAGGCAGGGAGAAGGGATGGGACTAGAAATTGAAGGTATGGAGGAGGGCAGGGACTGGAGAATGGAGGCAGGAACTGGAGATTGGAGGCAGGGAGGAGGGTATGTATTGGTGAATATGGGACAGGGAGTAAGGTAAGGACTGGAGATTGAAGGTATTGATGATGGTAGGGACGGTAGATTGAAGGTAGTGACTACATGTTGAACGTAGGGAGGTAGGCACCAGAGATGGGAGGTCGTGAGGGAGGTAGGGAATGGAGATTGGAGGAAGTGATGAGAGTAGTGACTACATGTTGAATGTAGGGAGGTAGGCACCAGAGATGGGAGGTCGTGAGGGAGGTAGGGAATGGAGACTGGAGAAAGTGATGAGGGTAGTGACGACATGTTGAACGTAGCGAGGTAGGCACCAGAGATGGGAGGTAGTTAGGAGGGTACAGGTTATATGTTAGAGGTAGACAGATAGGGGCCGGAGATTGGGCACATAATATGGTCGTTGTGAACCTCAACAATAAAAGGTGGTCACAGACATTGGCACCGACGATATAATGTTAACTCGTCCATGAACACGTATGGCATAAAGCGCTTTGGGCAACCATGAGGATGTATACTATCAACGGAAATATTATAACGGTCCTTGAACACCTGTATAACAAGGCGTCTAGTGCAGTTCTTGTGAATGGGAGGCGAGGAGACTGGTTTCGCACATCAGTTGGTGTGAGACAGGGGTGTACACTCTCTCCAGCTATTTTCAATATATTCCTTGAAGGAATTATGAGTGAGGCACTTGGAGGTCACGTTGGTACTGTCAAGATAGGGGGCCGAACGATTACCAACCTTCGTTTTGCAGATGCTATCGACGGTTTGGCGGGTTCAGAAGCAGAACTCCAGGAATGGGTCAGAAGGCTCGATGAAACAGCTCTTGACTATGGTATGGAGATAAACGCTGGAAAGACACAATTAATGACCAACAACGCCACGGGCTTCAACATCAGGATTAAAGCTAACGGTCAGGAAAACGAAGTGGTTGACCGTTTTAAATATCTTGTGTCGATTGTCAGTGATGAAGGATCAAAATGTGAAGTGTTGGCCAGAATATAACAGACAATAGCGGCGCTTGCACGGCTTAACAAAATCTGGCAAGATAAACGGTTAGCACTAAGCACGAAAGTCAGATTAATGCGTACACTGGTCAAGTCAAAATTCCTCTATGCGTGTGAGACATGGACAGTTACAGCTGACCTTCAACGAAGGATACAGGCTTTGAAGATGAGATGTTTCCGAAGACTTTTAAACATCACCTACAACGATCGAGTTACAAACTAGGAAATACGAGATAGAATTACAACAGCAATAGGGCCTTTCGAAAACCTCTTTGCAACTATCAAAATAAGGAAACTCAATTAGTACGGTCACATATCGAGATCAAATGGTCTTGCAAAAACAATCCTTCCCGGAGAGGTGCATGGCAGACGACTAAGAGGCCAGCCGAAAAAGAGATAGGAGGACAACATAAAAGAATGGACCAGTCTCCGACCAGAAGAGTCACAGGCAGCGGCATCTGACAGAGATGGGTGGTGTGGGGTTGTGAGGATGTCTTCATGCGTGCCCCAACGACCCCACCGGTTACGGGATGTCCTGACCTGACTGACATCCATGTTCCAAGTCTCAGGATGGTGACTAGATACGACTTAGACAGATTTCACATTTCAGGAGAAACATTCATTTGTAATTTTTGTGGTAAATGTAGGCGAGATGCACATAGAGACACATTCAGTCTGAGACACACACATATATTCCGGTATGTTAATAGATTGATCAACTGTGGACGCATCCAGGGATGGGGAGAAACATCACATATTATAACAAACACACACATTTGGACATGGTCATAAACACTCATAGCCAGTGTCCAACATTGACATGGGCATTTTTTTCTGGGCACACATCATACATAGACATAGCCACACATAGACATAGACATATACACAATGACAAGGTAACACTGAGTTATGCAGGATCACACACACATACAGACAGAGTCGCACACATCAATATACAGGGTCAAACACAGACATATACTGCGTCACACATAGGTATAGACAATGTCGCCCACATACATAGACATTGGTCACTCATAGACATAGACAGTGTCACACACTGACATAGACATGGTCACTCATAAGCATATACAGTGGCATGCACAAACACAGACATCGTTAGACCCTGACATGACATGTCTCACATTCAGACATAGCCAAATAAACACAGAGTGAGAGCCACAGTCGAAGCCAGAAATTGTAACATGTAGATAAATGCCCAGACTGATTTAGTCGCGGACAGATGTGGTCGCCGGTAGGAAATGTAATCACACATACACACGTTTTATCCACCATTTCAGTTACACGTAGACACAGTCACACGTCGTTTGAGTTAAATATACTCGTTGGTCGAGTCACACGACAGTCCAGTCAGAGTCACACGTCGGACCAGTCATATATCAGTCCGGTCAGAGCCACACGTCGGACCAGTCACACGTCGGCCAGGTCACAGTCACACGTCGGTCAGGTCACAGTCACACGTCGGTTAAGCAACAATCACACGTTGATCTAGTATCAGGCATTGGCCGGTCAAGTCACAGTGATTAGTCGGCCCAGTCAAAGTCACAAGTCGGTCTAGTCACAGTCACTTGACGGTATAGTCGCATTCACGAGTCGGTCAAGTCACAGCTACATTTCGGTCAAGTCACACGTCCTTCAAGATATTACCACACGGCTGGTTCCCATAAACGTTATACATTTACTTTTCTGGATTATTACTTTATTCTCAGTCAGGATAATCGTCATCTACAATATAATATCTTCTTACTATCGTCCTATCAATATCATGACATAATCCCTCTACCAGATGATAGAAACGTCATGACATAATCCCTCTACCAGATGATAGAAACGCCATGACAGAATCCCTCTACCAGATGATAGAAACGTCATGACATAATCCCTCTACCAGATGATAGAAACGTCATGACATAATCCCTATACCAGATGATAGAAACGTCATGACATAATCCCTCTACCAGATGATAGAAGCGTCATGACATAATCCCTCTACCAGATGATAGAAACGTCATGACCTAATCCCTCTACCAGATGATAGAAACGTCATGACCTAATCCCTCTACCAGATGATAGAAAAGTCATGATCTAATCCCTCTACCAGAAGATAGAAAAGTCATGATCGAATCCCTCTATCAGATGATAGAAAAGTCATGATCTAATCCCTCTACCAGATGATAGAAAAGTCATGACATAATCCTCTACCAGATTATAGACACGTCATGACCTAATCCCTCTACCAGATGATGGACACGTCATGATCTAATCCCTCTACCAGATGATAGAAACGTCATGACCTAATCTTTCTACCAGATGATTAACACTCCACGACCTAATCTCTCTAAAAGATGATAAACACGCCATGACATATTTTCACTACCCGATGTCATTTGGGGATACAAAGATAGTAATTATTGGAACATCTAACAAAACTACCACCAGGACATGCAGACTGTAAGCACATTGGCCGTGAAGTGAACCAGAAAGAGACGACATAAATGGGTAACGTTTACAGAACAACGATTTGAAATAATAATTACTAAAAATAACAACCAAGTAAAAATATATATTGGACAGTTTTTCTAACATCTGTTTCCGTGTTCCATTTCTCCGCCAAATCCCCACCAACTCTCGACCAACTCTCAACCAACTCTTGACAAACAAAATAGAATGCCTGACCTTAACTTCCGTGACCCACCCTACTCGAACTGAAATAATCTGAAACATCATAAGAAGTGAGAAGTAATGTGTGTCTTTCTGATTTGGAAGAAATGGAACAGGTGAGTGACTATGTTATAGAAGATGTTCAACAGGTGAGTGACTATGTTATAGAAGATGTTCAACAGGTGAGTGACTATGTTATAGAAGATGTTCAACAGGTGAGAGAGTATGTGATTATAAATAGTCCACATAAATAAAAAACAGGAAAAGACAACTAAACTAGAATGGATCAACATTGGTCATACTATGGGAAATGGTGAACCTCGGATTTGAAGGACTTTGAAGAGGTGGAGTGATGTAAAGAGTCTCACGCCGTTCACAAATATCATCTCTTGAGATTTTAACCATTTTTCTACATGCTCAGACAACAACCCGCAAGCGAAGATTGGACTGACTATGGTAAAACAAATAAAGTAAAGTTGTCCAAAGCATTACTGCCATATGGGGTGAAGTGTGAGTTGTGAGGTGTGAAGTGATCTCACATTCCAAAGGATTGGCTAACTGAGGGCGGTAACCATCTCCTCTCCATCGTCACTTTTACTTTTCGGACTGAACGCGAACCGAATTTAGACTGGGTCAACCCGGGAGCCGTTGCGGTCTAAAAAAAAACATCTCATTAACTAAACCTCACTGACTAAAGGCACAACATTTTTTGACATGTGTCAGCTTCTGACTTTTCGGGAAACAATAAAACCATAATCCAATATTCTCACATCTAAACACGTCTGACCTTCCACCACCTAAACATTCCTGACCTTCAACCATCCAAACACGCTCGACCTTCAACCATCTAAACACGCCTGACCTTTAACCATCTAAACATACCTGGCCTCCCAACATTTAAACATGACTGACCTCGCAAAATCTAACAATGTCCGACCTTCCAACATCTAAACATCTCTGACCTCCCAACATCTAAACATGCCTGCCTCCCAACATATAAACACACCTAACCTCCAAACATCTCAACATGCCTAACCTCCCAACATATCAACATCCCTGACCTCCCAACATCTAAACATGCCTGACCTCTCAACATCTAAACATGTCTGATCTCTCAACATCTAAACATGCCTGATCTCTAAACATCTAAACATGCCTGACCTCCCAACATCTAAACACACCTGTCATCCCAACATCTAAACATGCCTGACCTCCCAACAGCTAAACATGCCTGACCTCCCTACATCTAAACATGCCTGACCTTCATCTCTGTCAAAGTCAGATATTTAATGTTGTACTTTGAATTCCAAACAGCACCTGTCAAGTTAGTTGCTCCCAACCTGGCATTCAAGTTACTATAATAAAGTGTAGTGAACCACCATCCGGCCCGGTGATTCATGGCAAAACGCCTTTCATTATCTCTGTCAAATGTATAGAAGTGCATGCCGTTGTGGTAGCTTATGGAGTCTTCTGCTGTCCCACTGAACCCACTGACTGACAGCTTGTACTTAGAGACCTCGTCACCCACAGTAAAGCTGGAGTAGCGAGCATACATCTGACTGCCAGTATTGCGTACCATATTAATCCAGAGCTCGGTGTAACCCTGAAATTATGAACAACCAAACTGATGACGTACACACATTGTTATTTTTCAGTAAGAAATTAACTGAATTTAACGACTTGTCTTAAGACAAAGTGATCACTTGTTCTATTGTGATATTTAAAAAAAACATCTTAGACTGTGGAAATTGTGGAGCAAGCGGCCTTTATTTACACGTTTTTAAACCTCAACTGATGGATTCCAGTAATGAAAACATGTGTAGGTCTGATTGTTAACTTAAGTTTCGAATCAATGCTCTTCACATTTTCTTTGTGGTCTTCATACACCATATCTTGGTTGTCTAGTCAGCATATTCCTCATCTTGTCTGTCTGGTCTTCATGCTCTTTATCGTGTCTGTATGGTGTCTATTTTTCATTAATGCTCATATTGTATGTTAGGGTGATGATAATTAAGACAAGACACAAAACAGACACGGCGAGGAGCCTGAATACCAGAAACCAGGTTAACTAGTTGAAGAGTATAGAGACCAGTCACAAGATGGAGGCCATATGGAGACAATGTGAGGAGCATGAAGACCAGACACCAGACAGACAATGTGAGGAGCATGAAGACCAGACACCAGACAGACAAGGTGACGAGCATGATGACCAGATACCAGACAAGGTGAGGAGCATGCAGAACAGACACCAGACAGACAAAGTGATGAGCAGGAAGACCAGATACCAGACAAGGTGTGGAGCATGAAGACCAGGCACCAGACAGACAAGGTGAGGAGCATGAACTCCAGACACCAGACAGACAAGGTGACGAGCATGAAGACCAGACACCAGACAGACAAGGTGACGAGCATGAAGACCAGACAGACACGGTGACGAGGATGACGTACATATACCAGACAGACAAGGTGAGGGGCATGGTGACGAGACAGACAAGGGAGAGAGCATGAAGACGATACCTAAGTAAACCAGCACACCTTGTTTTGTTCAATTATTAAGATCGATTGGAAAGATTTACATGAATGAGGCACTCCTCAACTTGACTGCAATGTGACTGGACTACGTACACCTCAACTTTAATGTAAGATCACTGGGCTACAAACGCCGAACCTCTACTGTATGGGACTGTCCTCCATTCGATATACCTTTTCTGTAAAATGTCTTACCTTCAAAGGCCTAACCTTGACTGTAACGTGTCTGATCTTACATGGACTGAAGTTATGGATAGATACACCTCTTACCTGAAATAAAGAAACTAATGAGACACTATTGATTCGTATAATTTCCTGGACCAACATAATCTCCAACTGAGAACGCATTTCTCGGAACAATCTATAAGATATGTACATCAGAATCGGTCGATTCGATTGTTGGGTTGATCATGCCTTAATATGGAAACCTGACACAATCAACAGAACGTGCATGCCATGAACCCCATAGAGAAAAACAAAACAGAGAAGGACCGCATTCACTTGGTGACGAACCGTTGAAGTTGAAATGGAAACCATGAACCTGCGATGGGACATCGTACAACTTACGAACGTTGGACTCAGACTAAGTGAAGTGGAGACATATTGTTGATGAACTTAAAGTGGAGACATATTGTTGCTGAATTTAAAGTGGAGACATATTGTTGATGAATTTAAAGTGGAGACAGACTGTTGCTGAACTTAAAGTGGAGGCATATTGTTGCTGAACTTAGTGGAGACAGATTGTTACTAAACTTAAAGTGGAGGCAGATTGTTGCTGAACTTAAAGTGGAGATTAATTGTTGCTGAACTTAAAGTCGCCACTAGGCCTGGTGATCATTGGCCAATGCCCTCACCTGTAAAGGCAGTTGACTGTAGAAGGTGTGCACCATAAATAAAGATAACAGTTGTGTATTTCCAGCAGGCTGCAGGAAAATATGGTGCACACTGAAGTCTAAAATAGATCTGCAATGCAAAGTGTATGCAGATCGTTGCTGTTTTGTGTTAAACCAATTGTTCGTTATGGACGCAAAGATCTGGCATAAATGGAGCAATACAAGAACACTGGGTTGCAGACACTGAATAGTGTTCATGAGAAGAACATAATTTGGGCAGTGGATTTTCACGAATGAAACGTATCCAGTAGACTTACCTGATTGAAACGTATCCAATAGACTTGCCTGGATAAAACGTATCCAGTAGACTTACTTGATTGAAACGTATCCAGTAGACTTACCTGAATAAAACGTATCCAGAATACTTAACTGATTGAAATATATTCAGTGGAAATACAATGATGTTAAGTTGTCAGGGAACACACACGAATGGTATGTATCCAGGAAATATTTAATAATGTTAAGTATTCAGTGGACATACACGATAATATATTTACATAGGACACCGTAGAACCAGGACAGACACAATTACAAAAGCGATGCTAAGACATGACTGATAATGTTTCAAAGACAGACACGGTTCATTTGAGACATAACGAGAAAGGAGGACAGAGATGTACTCAGACTTGAGAAATGAGGAAATATTGACATCAATAGATCTAAGGGAAGAGAGAGAGGGAGCGAGGGAGAGAGAGATATACAGACATGCATGGATAGAGAGGGAGAAAGAGAGCGAGAGCGGTAGAGAGAGACAAACGAACGATGTGTTACTCCTGAAAGAACATGAGGTTGAGGAATGAATTGATCGTCTTCGCTGCTAGCCATGACACATGATGATCGTGATTAGTCAAACCCACTTCACAGATCACGTAATATCGATCGCCCTTGTAAACCTTCACATTTAAAGTAAAACTGACGTATGAGACACGGTATAACAGTTCATGTATCACTTACCTGTGAGGTCAGCTTATGTATGTTGTCGTTACCGATCCAGAAGTCTGTGTCTCGTGTACCAAACCCCTTCTTGTAAGTGGCCCAATTTCTAAAGAAGTCTACGTCACCATTTGTACGTCTCTGGTAGATAGACATAAAGTAGATTGATGTATGTTTTTACAGATGGGAGAATCAATTATTTGATCGACTTAGTGAATGTTTGTGGAAGTAATGTCTTTCCTTGTGTGAGTTGGAAGTTTATTGAAAGATGGATTTATACAAGTATAAATACAGGTTCGCAGTAATCTATATCAAATAAGTAAGATTAGCGTTACATACAATTGATTTGGTGGATAGGCAGACATAAAAAAGACATAGAAGGTAGATAGATAAATAGTTACTCGATGATATATATATATATATAATATATATATATATATATATATATATATATATATATATATATATATATATATATATATATATATATATATAGATATATGTATATATATATATATAGATATATATATAGATAGATAAACAGAAAGATAGATAGTTAGATATATAGACATATAGATAGATATATATATATATATATATATATAGATAGATAGATAGGTAGATAGATAGATAGATAGATAGATAGATAGATAGATAGATAGATAGATAGATAGATAGATATATAGATATATAGATAGATAGATAGATAGATAGATAGATAGATAGATAGATAGATAGATAGATAGATAGATAGATAGATAGATAGATAGATAGATAGATAGATAGATAGATAGATAGATAGATAGATATATATAGATAGATAGACATATAAATATATAGGTAGATAGACTCACCTGTATGATCACCCAGCCTCCACCGTCAGTATCTCTGTCACACATCGCCGGGACTGTCCCCCACAACAAGAACTTATCCCTGGGACGTGTGTATGACATCCCTTTTACACACGAGACCTGAAAGTTGTGTATGGAAGTTTAATGATAATCCTGATTCTACGAGGTAGTGTTTTATGTTAGTGGGTCCTGCGGTCCCTTGATGGAGAGGAACAAACAGGACCACTGCTTTTTTTCTAAAAAAAACAGTTTCGGTTGAAGTGTTGACAGACTCACTAAGTGCTGGGTGGAGGATAATTCTACTCGGTTACACTAGGTGGAATGAGTTGGTAGGGGTGTGGGGGCAGTGACACACGTGTAGTCGTCATACTATTTCGCTGCTTATTTCAACGTACTTACATAGTCGCTCCTCTTCTACCGAGAGGTGTGGAGGTTGTCCAGAGATAACCCGAAACTGTCCTATCCGCCGTCCTGTTCCTGGCCTCTTGCCAATCCAGCCCTCGATCTCTTAGGGACTGTCGTATGTTGTTTTCCCAACGTACTTTTGGTCGTCCTGGGGGTCTGCGTCCTTGACCGATTTGGTATCCGATCTTCTTCCATTCTACAATTATTGCTAATTCACTGTAGTTGGGACTGCTCCACTCGTGTCTGCAGGGGTTGAACTTCGATATTGTTACGTATTGTCTGGTTACAGATCTTGTCCCTTTTCGTTACCAGATCCGCCGTTCTTAAATATCTTGTTTCTGAAGTTTGTAGTTTCCTTTCTTGGGTTGTAATCATTGTCCATGACTCACATTTATATGTTAGGACATGCTCATAGATAGAGCAGGATACATTCATCTTTGTTTTTCTGCGTTTTCTCTTTTGCCGAGGAATTCTCTGTTTATTGCATGGACAAGTCTACCAATTGCTGCCCTTTGTGCAGATAACTCTTCTTTGATTCCTCCCCTGGTGTATATTACCACTCTTAGATATTTAAAGTTGCTGACCTGCTCCAGTGCTCGTGTTCCCAGGGTTATCTGACGTCTCTTCTCATCTCTGGCGATCACCATGGTTTTTGTTTTGGAGTTGCTGATGTGCATTCCTCTCTTCTTAAACTCTTCTTCCCAGACCTGCAAGTTGATCTGGAGATGTGCCTCGGATTTCGTGATCAGGGTCGCATCCTCTGCAAACGCTAGTTTCGATATGTAACTTGGTCTCACCTTCCAGTACACTACTTTATACTTTCTTGTCCGATTCTTGCAATCTTTGATGACTTCATGAGGAGTATGAAGAGGTACAGTGATATAATTTCCCCTATCTAACTCAGCTAGTGGTCTTGAACTCTCCTGACTTTTGATTTGATGTCAGCACATACTTTCTGCATGTTTTATAGAAACTCTGTTTGGCAGAGATCAAGTGTTATGGAATATTCTTCCTTGTCAGGCTCTTCCAGAGTTTGTCCCAAGGAACAATATCAAATGATTTCTACAAATCAAAAAAGCAGAATTGTATCTCTTTATCATATTCGGAGAATGTTCTCTTATTTCAACTACAAATAAAAAAAAACCACAGATCAATGCTGTGTATGATGTTAGCAACTCTAACTGATTTACTAGCATTAAATACAGCTAGCAGCCCTGCATACACATAACAGGCATTGTTGTTGCTGGTCTGCCTTTTATTATGTTGCTTCTTCTTCTTCTTCTTCTTCTTCTTCTTCTTCTTCTTCTTCTTCTTTTTCTTCATCTTCTTCTTCATCTTCTTCTTCTACCTCGTCTTCTTCTTTTGCTTTTTTATTTCTTCTGTTTCTTTTTTTTCCTTTTCCATCTGTCTTCTTGGTCTTCCTCTTTCTTGTGGAGCTCGTCATATTATTAACTACACCATCATTAGTTCTGAAACTGTTCATGTCAGTGTTAAGCTACATAGTATAATTGATCTTATTGGTGTTTTGGTAAATATGTTCAGAACGTTTAAGAAAAGAACACATTTTGAGTCTTTTCCGCGGGAACATAATATATCGTTTATGGACTAAATAGAACGACTCATCGATTATCGATTTCAATATTTTCCAATATGATCAATACTTACTTTCATTGATCAGTCAACCGTATCACAATAATTACTGGTCAATGCAAAGTTTCCACAATTATTTTCATTTTTCATTAACGCGTGGCAACATGCTAATCTCTTGTATCTGGCAGGCCTGGAGAACATGCTAGTCTCTTGTATCTGACATATCTGGAGGACATGGTCCTCTCTGACAGGCCTGAAGAACATGCTCCTCTCTTGTATCTGACATATCTGGAGGACATGCTCCTCTCTTGTATCTGACATACCTGGAGGACATGCTCCCCTCTGACACACCTGGAGGACATGTTTCTCTCTTGGATCTGACATATCTGGAGGACATGCTCCTCTCTTGTATCTGACATACCTGGAGGACATGCTCCCCTCTGACAGACTAGGAGAACATGTTTCTCTCTTGGATCTGATATATCTGGAGGACATGCTCCTCTCTTGTATCAGACATTCCTGGTGGACATGCTCCCCTCTGACAGACTTGGAGGACATGCTCCTCTCTTGTATCGGACATGCCTGTAGGACATGATCCCCTCTGACACACCTGGAGGACATGTTTCTCTCTTGAATCTGACATGCCTGGAGGACTTGATCCCTAGGTTGTATGTTCTCCCCACATAGACATGTGTAATTGTGCACTATTTTTCAATTGATGAACCCATGAATGCCTTGTCTGCTGTGGTCTGTTCTCGATCTTAATATAGTAACATGATCACATCTTATTCAATGGCAAGCCTCTCTCGTATAGCCGACAGTTCTTAATAGCATGTCTCGCAGGAAGATTATTTTTGTTTTATAAAACATGTTTTATTAGAAGGGGAAATCGGCAGTGGAGTGCTCTAACTAGGACTGTTCCGTAACATGTCAATATTTTGGTCACATTGATATGTAAAATGTACACTTGGACCACTTTACAAATAGCCAGGTGATATAAACGGAGTCGGACTTGCAGCTGGAGACATTGTGGGAGAGGCGCTGGGTAAAATTGAGTCATGCATTAGAAATCCGACATAACGGCAATTTGTGAAACTGGGCCACTTCCTCCGTCGTCTACCTGTCTCCCCAAACAAGGCTATTATTCATTCATCCCCCAGTCTCCCATACAGGGCCACTTTATCAGGAGTCTACCTGTCTCCTCAAACAAGGCTATTCTTCATTCATCCCCCAGTCTCCCAAACAGAGCCACTTCATCAGTCATCTACCTGTCTCCCAAGCAGAACCACTTTTTCAGTCATCTACCTGTCTCCCAAACAGGCCCGACAACCTCAGACATCTACCTGTCTCCCGAACAGGGCCACAACCTCAGGCATCTACCTGTTACCCAAACAGGGTTACTTTCCAAGTCATCTATCTATCTGTTACCCAAATATGGCCACTTTCTCAGCTATATATCTGTTACCCAAACTTGGTCACTTCCTCAGCCATCTCCCTATCTTCAAAACCCAAAATAAAGTATTAACTGCAAATGCCATACTCTCCAACTGGTCATAGGCCCAACCTATCTGGGAGTGGCAGTGGAGTTGAGGCTGACATTGTGAGAACAGATTTGGAGGACAAAAGGCGGATTAGAGAATATAGTGTTTATAGTGTGAGAGTGGGAGGGGTCGGCTTGGAGACCAGGCACTGGTGTCTTAAGGAAACTGCGAACAGGTTGAAACACGAAATGGTCCATACCGGATAAATATGGCCTCCACAAGTTAACAAAACTCAGTTTAGGGGTGTGTGACGTCACTGGGCATTTGTAGGAGGAGGGGTGGGGAGGTGGATTGGTTTATTAGATGTCCTGCAGGGCATCGAGGGCGTGGAGACGCGCGAGGAGGGGTGATATTCTAATGGTAGGGGAGGAGTGGCATTCTAATGACAGGGGTTGTATGACATTCTAATGACAGGGGTTGTATCGCATTCTAATTGCATGGGTTGTATGGCATTCTAATGGCAGGGGTTTTATGGTGTATGTCATTCTAATGTAAGGGAAGGGATGGCATTCTAATGGCAGGGGTTGTATGGCATTCTAATGGGAGGGTAGGGGTGGTATTCTAATGGGAGGGGAGAGGTGGTATTCTAATGAGAGGGTAGGTTAGGGTACAACCCAGTTGACTATTCTGTGAGAGGACGGTTCGCATGAGGAGGGTGATTAGAGAATAGACACTTGGTGTCAAAGGGTCAGGATGTGGGTCAGAAAATGGCTGCTAAACCTAGACAAACGTTCAAAGTTCCACAGGAAGAAGGGCATAGCCTCACGGGACATGGACATATACAGAAAATAATGAAATGGGAAAGAGAGCTAAAAACGATTGGAAACAGAAGGTTTTGGAAGAGAATGCCTGCAGGGGACGTGGATAAACGGGTGTACATACAGCGCGGCCTGCAGGGGACGTGGATAAACGGGTGTACATACAGCGCGGCCTGCAGGGGACGTGGATAAACGGGTGTACATACAGCGCGGCCTGCAGGGGACGTGGATAAACGGGTGTACATACAGCGCGGCCTGCAGGGGACGTGGATAAACGGGTGTACATACAGCGCGGCCTGCAGGGGACGTGGATAAACGGGTGTACATACAACTCGGCTTGTAGGGGACGTGGATAAACGGGTGTACATACAGCTTGGCTTGTAGGGGACGTGGATAAACGGGTGCACATACAGCTCCGCTTGTAGGTCTATAATCAGTGGAGGTCTTGCAAACTAAAGAGTTAAGATGGGGTTGTGTGATCTACCATTTATGACGCCTAGGTAGAGGCATTTAGGATTGCTACTGTTTGTCTGGTCCAAGAAGAAGATGACCACCTACAATGTTTATACATCCTGACTAGTATATTGTGAGTATTGCCGGTTCTGGTGCATCCTGGGATATTGGTATCTCGCGTGTTTCAAGTGCGCTCTGGCACAGTTCTCGGGGGTTCCCCTACGGTTAATTATCGAGACCGGTCTGGCTGCGGTCGGGCTGGCGGAGTGGAACGAGTGGTCACCCAAAACAGTCATCATCATCACGTGTAGTGAGGCAGGGACATTGGTGGAAACGAGCTTCGGGGACTGAGTGGGAACGGTATGGCAGGGGACCGTAGCGGCCTCGCGCAGGATGAGAGATACATGTTGTACGGACACGAGCAGCCTCACGTAGGATGAGATATACATGTTGTACGGAAACGAGCAGCCTCACGTAGGATGAGATATACATGTTGTACGGACACGAGCAGCCTCACGTAGGATGAGATATACATGTTGTACGGACATGAGCAGCCTCGCGTAGGATGAGATATACATGTTGTACGGACACGAGCAGCCTCACGTAGGATGAGATATACATGTTGTACGGACACGAGCAGCCTCACGTAGGATGAGATATACATGTTGTACGGACACGAGCAGCCTCACGTAGGATGAGATATACATGCTGTACGGACACGAGCGGCTTCGCAAACAAGGGAGACATTTGAAAGAAACAAAAAGGAACAACAGGTCTGAGGATGTAAGGGAAAGCAGAACATGGAATTGAGGGTGGGCCATAAACTGGGACCACAATGATAGGATGCAGAGAAAATCAGGACCTTGATCTAATCATGTAAAAGAAACGTGTATCCTAATCTGATGGTGTACGAGAAACCCGGATCGTGTTCTGAGGATGTATGAAAAATGGGATATTTATTTGAGAATCTAAGAGAAATCCGGACTTTGGTCTGTAGATGTAAGAGAAACCGATAACTTGGTATGTGTATGTAAGAGAAACCGATAACTTGGTCTGTGATTGTAAAAGAAACTGTGTTATGCATATGTGAATGCACGAGAAACCATGATCTACAATTGAGGATGATGGTAAAACCAATACTTTTATATGGGCATGTAGGAAACAGAGTAAAACGATAAATTAAAATGGATAGAAAACATCATGCTGAACAGGGTCAGAGCAAGTACAATTCTCGGTTTCATTATATTGTTGACCTCGAATGTTGCATATCTCTCGTCTTTATGTTGTACTCGTGGTGTGTGCACATGCCCTCGTGGAGCTGTCTCTCCAGGGTTACACGTGTGTCAATCATTTGCAATAGATCACTTCTACTGATCGTATCACATACTTGTCTACTGATCGTATCACATACTTGTGTGAGATCTTTTAACATAGTCCACACGCCTAGGTTTCGTATTGTATTATTAGTTTATATTGGAAAGATTTGTTGAGACAGAAGAACATAATACAAAGGATAATGTTGACCCTTACCATGGGCAACTAAACAGCTAGATCAGGCAACTTTGGAGAAATGTGTATTCATAATGTTAACCTTATCTGGTTGAGGTCTTTTCGAGTCCTGACTTCAGGCAAACGTGCACATATTAAGAGTACTTGCAAACATGGGCATATTAAGAGTACTTGCAAACATGGACATATTAAGAGTACTTGCAAACATGGACATATTAAGAGTAATTGCAAACATGAACAGATTAAGAGTACTTGCAAACATGGGCATATTAAGAGTACTTGCAAACATGGACATATTAAGAGTACTTGCAAACATGGACATATTAAGAGTACTTGCAAACATGGACATATTAAGAGTACTTGCAAACATGGACATATTAAGAGTACTTGCAAACATGGACATATTAAGAGTACTTGCAAACATGGACATATAAAGAGTACTTGCAAACATGGACATATTAAGAGTACTTGCAAACATGGACATACACAGACTGCATGCGCACATGGACACATATATTTTTACATACTGTCGTTAACATTGGACACATAAAGCAGGCTAGCATAAACACAAAAACGATGTATTACCTTAAGATCTTCTTGGGATGAATTAAAAATTGTCTCCAGTCTCGTGAGCTGATCTATAACGATGTCCATGTTTACCGACATTGCTGTGTTATGAGTTTTGATCTGAGCCAGCACTGTTTCAACACTGTCTGAGTGAGTTTTGATCTGAGCCAGCACTGTTTCAACACTGTCTGAGTGAGTTTTGATCTGAGCCAGCTCTGCTTCAACCCTGTCTGATTGAGTTTTGATCTGAGCCAGCTCTGCTTCAACCCTGTCTGATTGAATTTTGATCTGAGCCAGCTCTGCTCCAACACTGTCTGAGTGAGTATTAATTTGCACCTCTATGTTTGAAAGTTGACTTCCTAACATTTCTGTGGGTAGTAAGGTTACACATTTTATTATACTGGTACCACATACGGACACACACACACACATACACACACACACATATATATATAGATATAAAAATATATATATATATATATATATATATATATATATATATATATATATATATATATACACGCACACAAGCAGACTTACACACACGTATACATACAAGCACACATTCGCTTTAATGCACGTACACTGACATGGTTTTAATCCCATAAAATTGGGTACTCACATTAATAGTTTCACAAACACACACATACACACACACACACACACACACACACACACACAGACAAGACACTCCAACATAACATTTGATAAAATGCATAAAACCTCACAGAAGACTCATTATACCTTACCCTGAAAGGGGTCATGCTATCCGCGAGACAAGTGGGCGACGAGGGCCGCATTGTCGTTGCTCTCGGTGTACAGTTCTGGCCAGAACGTTGGGATGATATTTCAGTAGCAGATCAGTCGTAAATCAGGGTTAACCTAAATTAGTTCCACAAGTCAAGCAGTCGTAAATCAGGGTTAACCTAAATTAGTTCCACAAGTCAAGCAGTCGTAAATCTGGACTAATCTAAAATAGTTCCACAAGTCAAGAAGTCGTAAATCTGGACTAATCTAAAATAGTTCCACAAGTCAAGAAGTCGTAAATCTGGACTAATCTAAAATAGTTCCACAAGTCAAGAAGTCGTAAATCAGGGCTAATCTAAATTAGTTCCACAAGTCAAGAACCAGAAACATTCTTGTGATGTCACGACAAGTCCCAGTATTTCTTTAACGTCTATTTATATCATCATCATGATGTGCGTCCATTCCTTAACGTCACTCTCCTGACAGCCGATCTGTATGCCTCTCAAACTTTGATCATCACTATCATCTTCAGAGCGTATGCAATGTCCTGTGTGTGTTTTATTATTGACCTTCTTCTGTCTTCTCTTCCAGGAACACCATTCTTTAGTACTGTCTTCTTGTTTACTCTCTGCATCTCTGTATGCATGCTAGTCTCCTTTCTTGTTCACTCTCTCCATTACATTATACACCCATGTATCCCTCCTTGTTCACTTTCTCCATCCCGTTAAGCACTCCCGTCTCTCTCCTTGTTCACTCTCTCCATCCCGTTATACAAGTTTGTCTTCCACCTCGTTACCTGGGTGACCATAAAGCGATTGTATCCACTAAAGTTTGGTTCGGTTTCTGACAGTTATCTCCATTATTTCACCCTTCAACTGCTCAAATCTACGACATGCTAAACTACACGTCTTCTACTTGGAACCAATAATAACGTCAGGACTAGGACAGGCTTATTAACGAAACGTTTACATTATGTTTCTCTAGAGTTTTAGTAAAAACAATATGTTTTACTGCATACTGGACAGCGAGTTGGGATACGTCAATGTGTCTTACGTACAGATAAAAGTTCAGAGCAATTTAAAAGTATATTTTAGAATGGAGGACCTTTGGAAACATTTCACAGCACGCCAAACAATACAACAAGAACTACAACAACCGGTTACCATGGAAACATAATAGTGGAGAACTCATCACTAGCACATTTAGGCAACAACTACTTCCACAAGTTCTAGTCTCCCCTGGACGTCTTCTCCTATTAAACATATATAGATAAAATCATGTACACTTACGACATGTTCCATTCTCCAGTACAGGAAGGTCTGGGGTCAGGCTGTCACTGATCACATCTGCCTGAATGTCCCGGTTAAGGAAGTCCAGCTCACAAGAAAATATTCCGTACAGACAGTCAGTCACATCCCGGAGACTTAATGTCAGCTCCCCATGGTACCTGGACACGCTGCCAGTCACGTTTAGAACGTTGACTTTACTTGGCTCTACAAAGAGATTTGGGTTAAACATTGACACAGAGGCTAGTTTCACCTTGAGATTGACCTGTATTAATTCATATATGGACAGCTCGGCTATAGACAGAACACGTGTGTCAAATTCGTTGTAATTCGCCAAACATTGGAGCTGTCCACAATAAATAGAGTATGTCGTCCTGTCCATGGATAACTGGAGGTCCGCTGTAACAAAAAGAGCAAGGTAATAATGTGCAGAAAGGGTGGGGTGTATAAAGTGTTGGATATCTCGCTCTTCCAGGTCTCAAATTTATCTTTTGACCAGCTAACTTCCTTTCCCGCTCGATTATCTCAAATTAGTCGGGTACACATATTCAAATAGACTGAAGCGTGATGATTAAAATGATTGAATCCGAAACATTTAATGAACAAGGAAAGCGCATAAACAGTTCATATAAATCGATCGGGGGTGGACGTTAGTACTCTTGGGCCAAGTGTGTTGGTTGTTGTAAGTCTGTGGTAAGTGGAAGTTATTTCTCTTAGATAAAGTGTGTTGGTTGTTGTAAGTCTGTGTGGAGTGGAAGTTAGCTCTCTTGGACCAAGTGTGTAGGTTGGTGTATGTGTGTGGAGAGTGGAAGTTAGTTCTCGTGGACCAAGTGTGTTGGTTGTTGTAAGTCTGTGGGGAGTGGAAGTTATTTCTCTTAGATAAAGTGTGTTGGTTGTTGTAAGTCTGTGTGGAGTGGAAGTTAGCTCTCTTGGACCAAGTGTGTTGGTTGTTGTAAGTCTGTGGAGAGTGGAAGTTAGTTTTCGTGGACCAAGTGTGTTGGTTGTTGTAAGTCTGTGGGGAGTGGACGTTAGTTCTCGTGGACCAAGTGTGTTGGTTGTTGTAAGTCTGTGGGGAGTGGAAGTTATTTCTCTTAGATAAAGTGTGTTGGTTGTTGTAAGTCTGTGTGGAGTGGAAGTTAGCTCTCTTGGACCAAGTGTGTTGGTTGTTGTAAGTCTGTGGAGAGTGGAAGTTAGTTTTCGTGGACCAAGTGTGTTGGTTGTTGTAAGTCTGTGGGGAGTGGACGTTAGTTCTCGTGGACCAAGTGTGTTGGTTGTTGTAAGTCTGTGGGGAGTGGAAGTTAATTTTCTTGGACCACGTGTGTTTGTTGCTGTAAGTATGTGCAGAGTAAAGTTAGTTCTGTCGGACCAAGTGTCCTGACGAAGGACATTTCTAAATGTAAGTAGAGGGAACATTAGTTCTAACACAGTGTAAGCTGTTTGACCACTTGAGGGAAATGATGAAATGATGGAAACACAAACTAATGGGACAGTTTTCGCGGAAAAAGAGAAGGAATAAAGAAGAAGATCTTTAAGAGATGATGAACAAAAAGAGAAGTAATAATTTAAAATGATGTATTTGTAGAAGGATGATGGGGTAGCTTTTGAAAAGAGAAGAAAATAACAGATGAAAGCATGTTTTGGGTGAAGAAAGTTAACAATTTAATAACCATTCTACCTGGCTTTCATAAATCTGACTGATACATATATTGTTTCTACTGATTCATATATTACTTCTGACTGATACACACATTACTTCTGACTGATACACATATTACTTCTGACTGATACACATATTACTTCTGACTGATACACATATTACTTCTGACTGATACATATTACTTCTGACTGATACACATATTACGTCTGACTGATACACATATTACTTCTGACTGATACATACATTACTTCTGACTGATACACATATTACATCTGACTGATGATTATAATTAATTATTACCCATCGCTAAGCAATGATGACCACAACATCAGACGGTTGTGTTTTAATTATGGGATGTGCTCTGTATTTGGATGACAGTGAGGAAGAATATGGGTTGGTCATTAATCTAACTCTTAACTCGCGCTAACCCTGATCAGGAGCAAGAATATAGCTCGAGACGAATGGATGTAACTTGGGATGCAGGCACTCTGGACTTACCTCGAGGAGGCCAAAGGTCACTTGAAACTTGCGTGATTCAATCGTCCACCGTTTACGTCCATTACTGTGATATGCGAGTGCCTAAACCTCGTGACTACAGCAGCCCCCGACTGACTGACATACCTTGGGTGAACAAATGACCGACTTACTTTGACTGCACATATGACTGACACAACTTTACTGCACACATGACTGACTTAACTTGACTGCACACATGATTGACTTACTTTGGCTGCACACATGACTGGCATATCTTTAGTGTATACATGATTGACTTTCCTTGGGTGTACACACGCCTGACTTACCTTGGCAGAGAGTGACAGCTGTCACAAGTAGACAGAAAATAAATCGTCCAACTTGGAGTGACATTGTTTCAGTAAACATCATAAGACAACTCCTGACTGTAAGCAGGGAATATCGCAACTGTCAAAGACACAACGTCCACAGTTTTATATAAAATTCCCCTCAAATGTTTTCTTTTCATGTCCTCTCATGTTTTTCCCATCCTAGAAAAACCAAAACAACTTGTAGTTAATGCAAGACTAATTTTTTCTGTTGTTATTGTGGTTTGTGTTTGATGTTTTCCGTTTTCCTGAGCCAAAGTAATTTGTATGTCCACACGGCGTTCAGGATCTGATAAGGACAGTGGAAACCCAACTCTCGTTTTGTAACAGTAGAATGTCGAGTCAGATATGGAGCACATTTAACTAATAGGGGGGGGGGGGGGAGGGGGTGGACAGAGACGCATTGCGAAGGACACATTATTGCGCAATGTGTGTGGGTGTATGTATGGAGAAGTACTACACCGTGATCTAACCTATAATAATTTCGCTAGAGACTGATATGACGTGAAGGTCATCTCGGACAAATCCGAGACTATGATGATATCGCGTGAACACGAGCAGAGAAGTTTCCACAGCGGTGATAAAAGTGCCAGACACCTAGCTAGTATGTTCACTGATGATGGCAGAGTTGACATACATATCGCACACATCATTCAGAATGTGAACAACGCCCACTATTAAATCACATCGATTGTGGAACACTCTAGAATGGTTCTAAGAGGTGGCTGGTAAATGCATTGTTTATTCCTACATTGTGTTACCAATGGTCAATCTAGGTCGTTACTAGAAGCAGGTAGGAGCCACATTGAGATCTGTGAGATGTGCTGTGTGAGATGTGTTGTGTGAGATGTGCTGTGTGAGATGTGCTGTGTGAGATGTGCTGTGTGAGATGTGTTGTGTGAGATGTGCTGTGTGAGATGTGTTGTGTGAGATGTGCTGTGTGAGATGTGTTGTGTGAGATGTGCTGTGTGAGATGTGCTGTGTGAGATGTGTTGTGTGAGATGTGCTGTGTGAGATGTGTTGTGTGAGAAGTGATGTGTGAGAAGTGTTGTGTGAGATGTGATGCCGGAATGATGATCCATGACCGAATCCGCTAGACCTTGCTCAGGCAGGAATTGGGGACACTCACAGTGACGCCCAGAATTTAGTTAGAATGCATTATCTATCGTATGTTTCTGGGCAGTGTGTGTGTGTGTGTGTGTGTGTGAGTGTGTGCGTGTGTGTGAGTGTGTGTATGTGTGAGTGTGTGTGAGTGTGTGTATTTGAGTGTGTGTGTCTGTGTGTGTGTGTGAGTGTGTGTGCATGTGTGAGCGTGTATATGTGGGAAGTGGGTGTATGAATAGTGTATGTGTAGTGTGTGTTTGCGTCTGTGTGTGTGTGTGTGTGTGGGGGGTAGTGTGTGTTAGTGTGTGTGTGTGTGTTGATAATGTGTATGTTTGTTGGTTGTGGGTGTGTGTGTGTGTGTGTGTGTGTGTGGGTAGTGTGTGTGTTGGTAGTGAATGTGTGTGTGCCCATGTGTGTGTGTGTGTGTGTGTGTGTGTGTTTGGCACACGTGATGATTTTCACGAGTGAGTGCGCGATAATGTGTGCATACGGCCGTGCGTGTGTGTAAGTGTCAATATGTGTGTCCCCCCATCCCGTGTGGGTATATATATATGCATATGTTAATAAGGTCAATGTTATAGACAATTGTGTACCACACACTTTACCCGTGTGTACACATTCTAAAGTCAATGCAACACATATTTATTGTTTTTCTCTTGAATTACCGTCAGTATTACAAATACTGTTTCTTTTAAAATTAATGATAGCATTACAATTACCGGTATTAGTGTAGTTACTAATGTTAGAAATACTACTACTTTGACATTTATTGCAGTTGGTATGTGCAATGCTCTGTATATTATTATTATTATTATTATTATTATTATTGTTAAGCTCCCTCTTATAATTATAGATCCCATCACATAAAGAAAATCCACGTTTCACTATTTTATAATGTTATTTTGTTTTTTGGTCAGAGGCGTACACGATAGAACTGGAGCTGAACCGGAAGTATAGTTTTTTAACACTTCGATTTCCGAGTCGATCTACCAGTACTGGGTAGGGCTGGAGTAGAACAACGTGACAGAGCGTGAGGGTTCAATTATGTTGTGGTTACAGTTAGTTGTTATGTGGCTGTTGTGACTCGTGATAGGCTTTGTTGAAATTCTCACATTGTTACTGGGGCTAAAAGTCCAACTGTAGTCTTGCAGTAGCAATGAGCCCAACTGTAGTGTGTCTGTAGCAAAGAGCTCGACTGTAGTATGTCTGTAGCAAAGAGCTCGACTGTAGTCAGTCTGTAGCAAAGAGCTCGACTGTAGTATGTCTGTAGCAAAGAGCTCGACTGTAGTCTGTCTGTAGCAAAGAGTTGGCCTGTAGTCTGTCCGTAGCAAAGAGCCCGACTATAGTGTGTCTGTAGCAAAGAGCCCGACTATAGTGTGTCTGTAGCAAAGAGCCCGACTATAGTGTGGCTGTAGCAAAGAGCCCGACTATAGTGTGTCTGTAGCAAAGAGCCCGACTATAGTGTGTCTGTAGCAAAGAGCCCGACTATAGTGTGTCTGTAGCAAAGAGCCCGACTACAGTGTGTCTGTAGCAAAGAGCCCGACTATAGTGTGTCTGTAGCAAAGAGCCCGACTATAGTGTGGCTGTAGCAAAGAGCCCGACTATAGTGTGGCTGTAGCAAAGAGCCCGACTATAGTGTGGCTGTAGCAAAGAGCCCGACTATAGTGTGTCTGTAGCAAAGAGCCCGACTATAGTGTGTCTGTAGCAAAGAGCTCGACTGTAGTCTGTCTGTAGCAAAGAGTTGGCCTGTAGTCTGTCCGTAGCAAAGAGCCCGACTATAGTGTGGCTGTAGCAAAGAGCCCGACTATAGTGTGTCTGTAGCAAAGAGCCCGACTATAGTGTGTCTGTAGCAAAGAGCCCGACTATAGTGTGTCTGTAGCAAAGAGCCCGACTATAGTGTGTCTGTAGCAAAGAGCCCGACTATAGTGTGTCTGTAGCAAAGAGCCCGACTATAGTGTGGCTGTAGCAAAGAGCCCGACTATAGTGTGTCTGTAGCAAAGAGCCCGACTATAGTGTGTCTGTAGCAAAGAGCTCGACTGTAGTCTGTCTGTAGCAAAGAGTTGGCCTGTAGTCTGTCCGTAGCAAAGAGCCCGACTATAGTGTGGCTGTAGCAAAGAGCCCGACTATAGTGTGTCTGTAGCAAAGAGCCCGACTATAGTGTGTCTGTAGCAAAGAGCCCGACTATAGTGTGTCTGTAGCAAAGAGCCCGACTATAGTGTGTCTGTAGCAAAGAGCCCGACTATAGTGTGTCTGTAGCAAAGAGCCCGACTATAGTGTGTCTGTAGCAAAGAGCCCGACTATAGTGTGTCTGTAGCAAAGAGCCCGACTATAGTGTGTCTGTAGCAAAGAGCCCGACTATAGTGTGTCTGTAGCAAAGAGCCCGACTATAGTGTGTCTGTAGCAAAGAGCCCGACTATAGTGTGTCTGTAGCAAAGAGCCCGACTATAGTGTGTCTGTAGCAAAGAGCCCGACTATAGTGTGTCTGTAGCAAAGAGCCCGACTATAGTGTGTCTGTAGCAAAGAGCCCGACTATAGTGTGTCTGTAGCAAAGAGCCCGACTATAGTGTGTCTGTAGCAAAGAGCCCGACTATAGTGTGTCTGTAGCAAAGAGCCCGACTATAGTGTGTCTGTAGCAAAGAGCCCGACTATAGTGTGTCTGTAGCAAAGAGCCCGACTATAGTGTGTCAGTAGCAAAGAGCCCGACTATAGTGTGTCTGTAGCAAAGAGCCCGACTATAGTGTGTCTGTAGCAAAGAGCCCGACTATAGTGTGTCTGTAGCAAAGAGCCCGACTATAGTGTGTCTGTAGCAAAGAGCCCGACTATAGTGTGTCTGTAGCAAAGAGCCCGACTATAGTGTGTCAGTAGCAAAGAGCCCGACTATAGTGTGTCTGTAGCAAAGAGCCCGACTATAGTGTGTCTGTAGCAAAGAGCCCGACTATAGTGTGTCCGTAGCAAAGAGCCCGACTATAGTGTGTCAGTAGCAAAGAGCCCGACTATAGTGTGTCTGTAGCAAAGAGCCCGACTATAGTGTGTCTGTAGCAAAGAGCCCGACTATAGTGTGTCTGTAGCAAAGAGCCCGACTATAGTGTGTCTGTAGCAAAGAGCCCGACTATAGTGTGTCAGTAGCAAAGAGCCCGACTATAGTGTGTCTGTAGCAAAGAGCCCGACTATAGTGTGTCTGTAGCAAAGAGCCCGACTATAGTGTGTCTGTAGCAAAGAGCCCGACTATAGTGTGTCAGTAGCAAAGAGCCCGACTATAGTGTGTCTGTAGCAAAGAGCCCGACTATAGTGTGTCTGTAGCAAAGAGCCCGACTATAGTGTGTCTGTAGCAAAGAGCCCGACTATAGTGTGTCTGTAGCAAAGAGCCCGACTATAGTGTGTCTGTAGCAAAGAGCCCGACTATAGTGTGTCTGTAGCAAAGAGCCCGACTATAGTGTGTCTGTAGCAAAGAGCCCGACTATAGTGTGTCTGTAGCAAAGAGCCCGACTATAGTGTGTCTGTAGCAAAGAGCCCGACTATAGTGTGTCTGTAGCAAAGAGCCCGACTATAGTGTGTCTGTAGCAAAGAGCCCGACTATAGTGTGTCTGTAGCAAAGAGCCCGACTATAGTGTGTCAGTAGCAAAGAGCCCGACTATAGTGTGTCTGTAGCAAAGAGCCCGACTATAGTGTGTCTGTAGCAAAGAGCCCGACTATAGTGTGTCTGTAGCAAAGAGCCCGACTATAGTGTGTCAGTAGCAAAGAGCCCGACTATAGTGTGTCTGTAGCAAAGAGCCCGACTATAGTGTGTCTGTAGCAAAGAGCCCGACTATAGTGTGTCTGTAGCAAAGAGCCCGACTATAGTGTGTCTGTAGCAAAGAGCCCGACTATAGTGTGTCTGTAGCAAAGAGCCCGACTATAGTGTGTCTGTAGCAAAGAGCCCGACTATAGTGTGTCTGTAGCAAAGAGCCCGACTATAGTGTGTCTGTAGCAAAGAGCCCGACTATAGTGTGTCTGTAGCAAAGAGCCCGACTATAGTGTGTCTGTAGCAAAGAGCCCGACTATAGTGTGTCTGTAGCAAAGAGCCCGACTATAGTGTGTCTGTAGCAAAGAGCCCGACTATAGTGTGGCAGATGCATCAACTGTAGCTAGTAGGACAATTACAGTGGTGCGTTGTACAACAGCGGGCTCAAACTCAGGACCGGTGGACTGCATACGACCCCACAAAACCGGCCATTGTAGCTGACGTTAGGAATGACCTCACAATGTGAGGTGTGGGGTCAAGTTTGGTGTGAATAAGGGGAGATAATGTAACAGAAGCAGATCAACAAAGATCGAGAATCTGATGATGTTGTTACTTCCCTTTGGTCAGCGTGGTCCCCCTTGACGTGGGTCTAGGAATGGATATACTTTCAGACTGCCTGATTAGAGGTAATACACCATCCTACAGTGGTACTCTCAAGCTCCATCTGTAGCTCCATCTGACGGCTAAAGTTCAGATATTCCATGACGCCATCTCTCATTTGCAAGCACCATCATCATGTATTAGCATGGCCCACGTATCATTACTACAAAAGCAATAATCATAGATTATGACATGTCACATACATCCCGTAGGCCTCCACCTCCCGTAATGACAAGTCCCAAGTGACATCTTCCAGAGTACTACTGGGACCGAGGGACTGAGAGAAGCCCTGTGGATGGTCAGCGAGCCATTTTTTCAGGCCAGTGTATCCGTCTAAACTCAAGCCAATACCTCCCCAGACGTATCGCCCTACCTCTTTGGGGACTTCTACTGCTCCCCGTCCTACAAAGTGATCTGTGAATATAATGCCGGTAAGTCTTTCAACATAATATCCTTATGTTGGTCTTGTCAATGTTGATCATCCTCTCTCACCTATCAACTTATGTCATTTTGTGATGGGGCGCGGGGACATGCCATTTGGGGACATGCTTGTCATACGGTCAAACCAGGACATTCTATGTATGCACTGTTCAACCATTCATGAGGTATGCCCTCGTATTATCTTAGACGGTCACATGTGTTATACTGCCTCATTTAAAAACGCTAACGTCTCTGCCTCCTCTACCTCTTACTAACCTATCCATATCTTATAGTGACTCTTACCTCTCTGTATCATCTAGTCACATGTCACCCTGCCATGTGTAGTGATCATGTATCTTATAGTGACTCTTACCTCTCTGTATCATCTAGTCACCTGTCAACCCTGTCATGTGTAGTGATCATGTATCTTATAATGACTCTTACCTCTCTGTATCATCTAGTCACATGTCAACCCTGTCATGTGTAGTGATCATGTATCTTATAGTGACTCTTACCTCTCTGTATCATCTAGTCACCTGCCAACCCTGTCATGTCAACCATGGCATGTCAACCCTGGCATGTCAACCCTGGCATGTCAACCCTGTCATGTCAACCCTGTCATGTGTAGTGGTCATGTCCTCTTTCTTTTTTCTAGTGAATCTGACATTCAATCTACTCTAAGGACCCTGACCTCGCTGTCTCCTTTAGTGACCCTGACTTCGCTGTCTCCTTTAGTGACTATGACCTCTCTGTCTCCTATAGGGACGCTGAGATATGTGTCTCTTTTAGTGACCCTGATCGCTCTGTTTCCTCTAGTGACCCTAACCTCTCTGTTTCATCAAATGACCCTGACCTCTCTGTCTATTCTCGTGACGCTGACGATCGTTCAGTAAGAAAATTGCAATATATAAGACGTTGCAAACAACCATCCACGCGCGGGAGGGCCAGGACAGACGCGCTATCAGACTGTAGAGAAGAGGGAAAGCTAATACCAGCTGCAGACTATGTTTGCCAGCCGTGTCATAGCTAATACCAGCTGCAGACTATGTTTGCCAGCCGTGTCATAGCTAATATTAGCTGCAGACTATGTTTTCTAGCCGTGTCATAGCTAATACCAGCTGCAGACTATGTTTTCTAGCCGTGTCATAGCTAATACCAGCTGCAGACTATGTTTTCTAGCCGTGTCATAGCTAATACCAGCTGCAGACTATGTTTTCTAGCCGTGTCAAAGCTAATACCAGCTGCAGACTATGTTTGCTAGCCGAGTCATAGCTAATACCAGCTGCAGACTATGTTTTCTAGCCGTGTCATAGCTAATACCAGCTGCAGACTATGTTTTCTAGCCGTGTCATAGCTAAAACCAACTGCAGACTATGTTTTCTAGCCGTGTGATAGCTAATATCAGCTGCAGACTATGTTTTCTAGCCGTTTCATAGCTAATACCAGCTGCAGACTATGTTTTCTAGCCGTGTCATAGCTAATACCAGCTGCAGACTATGTTTTCTAGCCGTGTCATAGCTAATACCAGCTGCAGACTATGTTTTCTAGCCGTGTCATAGCTAATACCAGCTACATGCTATTTCTGCCAGCCGTGCCAAAGCTAATATCAGCTGCAGACTATGTTTTCTAGCCGTGTCATAGCTAATACCAGCTGCAGACTATGTTTTCTAGCCGTGTCATAGCTAATACCAGCTACATGCTATTTCTGCCAGCCGTGCCATAGCTAATACCAGCTGCAGACTATGTTTTCTAGCTGTGTCATAGCTAATACCAGCTGCAGACTATGTTTTCTAGCCGTATCATAGCTAATACCAGCTGCAGACTATGTTTTCTAGTCGTGTCATAGCTAATACCAGCTGCAGACTATGTTTTCTAGCCGTGTCATAGCTAATACCAGCTGCAGACTATGTTTTCTAGCCGTGTCATAGCTAATACCAGCTGCAGACTATGTTTTCTAGCCGTGTCATAGCTAATACCAGCTACATGCTATTTCTGCCAGCCGTACCATAGCTAATATCAGCTGCAGACTATGTTTTCTAGCCGTGTCATAGCTAATACCAGCTGCAGACTATGTTTTCTAGCCGTGTCAAAGCTAATACCAGCTGCAGACTATGTTTGCTAGCCGAGTCATAGCTAATACCAGCTGCAGACTATGTTTTCTAGCCGTGTCATAGCTAATACCAGCTGCAGACTATGTTTTCTAGCCGTGTCATAGCTAATACCAACTGCAGACTATGTTTTCTAGCCGTGTGATAGCTAATATCAGCTGCAGACTATGTTTTCTAGCCGTTTCATAGCTAATACCAGCTGCAGACTATGTTTTCTAGCCGTGTCATAGCTAATACCAGCTGCAGACTATGTTTTCTAGCCGTGTCATAGCTAATACCAGCTGCAGACTATGTTTTCTAGCCGTGTCATAGCTAATACCAGCTACATGCTATTTCTGCCAGCCGTGCCAAAGCTAATATCAGCTGCAGACTATGTTTTCTAGCCGTGTCATAGCTAATACCAGCTGCAGACTATGTTTTCTAGCCGTGTCATAGCTAATACCAGCTACATGCTATTTCTGCCAGCCGTGCCATAGCTAATACCAGCTGCAGACTATGTTTTCTAGCTGTGTCATAGCTAATACCAGCTGCAGACTATGTTTTCTAGCCGTATCATAGCTAATACCAGCTGCAGACTATGTTTTCTAGTCGTGTCATAGCTAATACCAGCTGCAGACTATGTTTTCTAGCCGTGTCATAGCTAATACCAGCTGCAGACTATGTTTTCTAGCCGTGTCATAGCTAATACCAGCTGCAGACTATGTTTTCTAGCCGTGTCATAGCTAATACTAGCTGCAGACTATGTTTTCTAGCCGTGTCATAGCTAATACCAGCTGCAGACTATGTTTTCTAGCCGTGTCATAGCTAATACCAGCTACATGCTATTTCTGCCAGCCGTACCATAGCTAATATCAGCTGCAGACTATGTTTTCTAGCCGTGTCATAGCTAATACCAGCTACATGCTATTTCTGCCAGCTGTACCATAGCTAATACCAGCTGCAGACTATGTTTTCTAGCCGTGTCATAGCTAATACCAGCTACATGCTATTTCTGCCAGCCGTGCCATAGCTAATACCAGCTGCAGACTATGTTTTCTAGCCGTGTCATAGCTAATACCAGCTACATGCTATTTCTGCCAGCCGTGCCATAGCTAATACCAGCTGCAGACTATGTTTTCTAGCCGTGTCATAGCTAATACCAGCTACATGCTATTTCTGCCAGCCATGCCATAGCTAATACCAGCTGCAGACTATGTTTGCCAACCATGCCATAGCTACTACCAGCAGGATACTATGTTTGCCAGCCGTGTCATAAAATGTTTCGTGACCAGTTGATTCATTAGTAATAAATGCACTAACATACTCAAGGGTGCACTACGGCATTGCATGATATTTGTGGACCATCATGTATTGATCATTCACTTGCGCGCTCACATACTCACGCATGCAGTAAGGCATGGGATAATGTTTAATGACCTCATCAACTACGATATTTGAGTGCTATAGCTTGCGTAGCTGTAGACAAATGAGTTTCAGATGCTGGCTCTAAACAGAGTCCAAAACCTGGAGAGTTGAGGGACTCTTTGGAGAAGGTCTCTCTCTACATCCACCTATGAGTTGGTCGGTCTGAATCTGGCATGAGATGGTCTCTCTCCACATTAACTTATCAGTCGGTAGGTCTGAATCTGGCATGAAATGGTCTTCATCCCCATCCACATATCAGTTGTTCAGTCTGAATCTGGCATGAGATGATCTTTATCCCCATCCACATATCAGTTGTTCAGTCTGAATCTGGCATGAGATGGTCTTTATCCCCATCCACATATCAGTTGTTCAGTCTGAATCTGGCATGAGATGGTCTTTATCCCCATCCACACATCAGTTGTTCAGTCTTATTATGGCATGAAATGGTCTTTATCCCTATCCACATATCAGTTGTTCAGTCTGAATCTGGCATGAGATGGTCTTTATCCCCATCCACATATAAGTTGTTCAGTCTGAATATGGCATGAGATGGTCTCTCCACATTAACTTATCAGTCGGTAAGTCTGAATCTGCCATGAGATGGTCTCTCTCTCCATCCACCTTTCAGTTGATCTGACCTGTCGTGGGCAAAGGGCTCCTGCTGAAAATGCATGTATAAGTGAATATGATAATGTGTGTGGTGAGTTTGTGTGGGTGTATATGTGTGTGGTGAGTTTGTGTGGGTGTACATGTGTGTGGTGATTTTGTGTGGGTGTATATGTGTGTGGTGAATTGGTGTGGGTGTATATGTGTGTGGTGAGTCTGTGTGGGTGTATATGTGTGTGGTGAGTTTGTGTGGGTGTATATGTATGTGGTGAGTCTGTGTTGGTGTATATGTGTGTGGTGAGTTTGTGTGGGTGTATATGTGTGCGGTGAGTTATGTTGGGTGTATATGTTTGCGGTGAGTTTGTGTGGGTGTATATATGGGTGGTGAGTTTGTGTGGGTGTGTATGTGTGTGGTGAGTTTGTGTGGGTTTATATGTATGTGGTGAGTTTGTGTGGGTGTATATATGTGTGGTGAGTCTGTGTTGAGGTACATGTGTTCTGTGAGTTTGTGTGGGTGAATGTGTGGTCTGGTGAGTGTGTGTAGGTGTATATGTGCGTGGTGAGTGTGTGTGGGTGTATATGCGTGTGAGGTGAGTTTGTGGGGGTGTATTTGTTGGTGGTGAGAGTGTGTGGGTGTTTATGTATGTGGTGAGTTGAGTCTGTGTGGGTATATGTGCATATATGTGGGTGGTGAGTTTTTGTATGTGTGTATATACGTGGGTATTGAGTGTGTGTGAGTATTTATGTGGGTGGTGTGTTTTTATAGGATTATATGTGTGTGTATGTGAGGAATTTTAGAAGATGTGTTGTAATTGTGTGGGTGTGACATATTCGTAATTGTCACATACGTTTGTGTGGGCGTATGGGATTCGTGTTGGCGTGTTATAGTTTGGTTTGTTTGTGTCGATTATGTTGTTCCCTTGTAATATAGTATGTGTGTGTGTAGGAAGAATGGGGGAGGCAGGGAGATGATGGGTGGGCGATGCTGTATTTGTGTGTGGGAGAGGGGGCGGGGTAGACATGGAGACCATAGGTAGGTGGTGCTTGTAGTAGTGCTTTATTTGTGTGTGGGAGAGGGGAGAGAGCATGGGTGGGCAGTGCTTGATGTGTGTGTGGGAGAGGGGGGGTGAGGCAGGGAGAGCATGGATGGGCGGTGCTGTATGTGTGTGTGTGTGGGAGATGGGGCGGGTGAGGCAGGGAGAGCATGGGTGGGCAGTGCTGAATGTGTGTGTGGGAGAGGGGGGGTGAGGCAGGGAGAGCATGGGTGGGCGGTGCTGTATGTGTATGTGGGAGAGGGGGGAGAGCATGGGTTGGCAGAGCTGAATGTGTGTGTGGGAGAGAGGGTGAGGCAGGGAGAGCATGGGTGGGTGGTGCAGTATATGTGTGTGGGAGAGGGGGGAAGAGCATGGGTGGGCAGTGCTGTATGTGTGTTTGGTAGAGGGGGCGGGGGAGGCATGTAGAGGATGGGTAGGTGGTGTTGGTAGTAGTGCTCTATATGTGTGTGTTTGAGGTTGAGGGCGGGGGATTCAGAGATGGACTGTGTAGACGGTTGTATGTGTGTGTGTAGAAGAGGGGGCGTGGGATTCACGGAGGTGATTGGTGGGCTGTTATGTGTGTGTGTGTGTGTGTGTGTGTGTGTAGAAGAGGGGCTGGGGTAGGCAGAGAGAGGATTGATGGGCGGGACTGTGTTTTTCACTTCCCAGTTATTGTCAACACTTCGACTGTAACATTGCGAGCATTTTGAAGTTTTATCGAAACATGCACTGTCAATCTTCCTTAGAGTTGCTGGAGGCAGTCAACTATCGCGAGGATGTCAACTCCGCCAACAACCAATGGTGGCGCACCCATCAAGATCAAAGCTAAACCGCAACTGTTCTAAAAATAAATTATGTACATGATTCCAGTACAACGACCAGACCCAGGCCACCACACCTTACAAGTTCACGACCACCTGCGCCACAGCTCAAGTCACGCTTCTAACAATGTATACCGTAGAGTTTGCACGATGCTGATAGGAGGCAGCCTAATCAAGACATCATGAGTTGTGGTGCATTCTACTTAACGCTCAAAACAATATATCACCTTCAAAAATTGTCCTTTATCTTAGACATACATAAATTAATCAATAAGACAAAGAAACACGTTTCGTATTGAATATATATACACGCCACGTCTTGGATATATACATGTCAAGTCTTTAATATGTACACGTCCCGTTACTACGATATACACTGAACGTCTTAAACACACAAGTTACGTCTTCAACCTACACGTCACGTTTTAAACCTACACACGTCACGTCGTAAAAATACACATGCCACGTCGTTTACATACACACATCACGTCTTAAACATACACACGTCACGTTTAAATATATACACCTTATGTTTTCAACACGTGCACGTCACGTCCTAATCTGAACCGACGGGTTCAACTCTTGTTCCGTCCACCATTCTCCATGTCTGTTTTATCGCCAGCCTCTTCTCCATGTCTGTTTTATCTCTAGCCTCTTCTCCGTGTATGTTTTATCTCTAGCCTCTTCTCCATGTCTGTTTTATCTCCAGCTTCTTCTCCATGTCTGTTTTATCTCCAGCCTCTTCTCCATGTCTGTTTTATCTCCAACCGCTTCTCCATGTCTGTTTTATCTCCAGCCTCTTCTCCATGTCTGTTTTATCTCCAGCCTCTTCTCCATGTGTCTTTCTGTGCTCTTCTTCTTGACATACCAACGCAAAACATTATCCAGTTCAGTTCATCCGGTAACCCATCAGGTCGTTGGGGCACACATGAAGACACTCCTAAATCCCACCCAAAACAATGATCGGGAATGTTATTCAGGGTCAAGAAAAGCATACTGATCGGGCATGTTAGTCAGGGCCAGGTAAAACATATTGATCAGACATGATAGTCAGGGCCAGGTAAAACATATTGATCAGACATGTTAGTCAGGGCCAGGTAAAACATATTGATCAGACATGTTAGTCAGGGCCAGGTAAAACATATTGATCAGACATATTGGTCAGGGCCAGGTAAAACATTTTGATCAGACATGTTGGTGAGGGCTAGGTGAAACATTTTGATCAGGCATGTTAGTCAGGGCCAGGTAAAATAAACTGATCGGACATGTTGGTCACGGTAAGGTAAAACATACTGGATACGACTATCTTGCTGCATTTTTTCAAGATTTACAATCCTACGATTTCAAAATGACACATTTATCAGCTGGTAGAAAAATTTAGTCAATATTTTGGACAATGACAGGCATGCCTTTAATTAAGAGGTAATTGTTATTCTGACTATTACTAGAGGTAATTGTTATTCTGACTGATACTAGAGGTAATTGTTATTCTGACTGATATTAGAGGTAATTGTTATTCTGACTGATACTAGAGATCGTTGTTATTCTGACTGATACTAGAGCTATATTATAGAAGCACAGTCATCTGATGCTTTTGTATTTGAAACGAATTTCTTTGACTGGGTGGACGTATGACTGCAACTGGGCTTAGGTGTAACTGTGATTGGGCCGTCGTGGGACTGGGTCGATGTGGGACTGGGTCAAAGTGGGACTTGGTCGACGTGGGACTTGGTCAACATGTGACTAGGCCGACTTGGGACTGTGACTGGGTCGACGTGGGGCTGGGTCGACACGGGACTGGGTCGACGTGGGACTGGATGAACGTGTGACTGGGCCAACGTGGGATTGTGTCTGGTTCGATGTAGGACTGGGTCGACACGGGACTGGGTCGACGTGGGACTGGATGAACGTCTGATTCAGCCGACGTTGGAATGTGACTGGGTCGATGTGGGACTGGGTTAACGTGTACTGAGTGAACATGTGGTTGGCCCGACGTTGGACTGTGACTGGGTCGACGTGGGACTGTGTCGATGAGGGAGGGTTAACGTGGACTGAATGAACGTGTGATTGGCCAGACGTGGGGCTGTGGCTGGGTCGACGTGGGACTGAGTTATCGTGGGACTGAGTGAACGTGTGATTGGGCTGACGTGGGACTATGACTTGTTCGATGTGGGACTGGGTTATCGTGGACTGAGTGAACGTGTGATTGTCCCGACGTAGGGGCTGGGTCGACCCTAGACTAAAGTGAGAGTGGGTGGAATCCGGACTGAATGGATGTTTGAATGTGTGAGTGGTGGGACTGTGTCGACATGGGACTGGGTCGACATGGGACTGGGTCAACGTGAGACTGGGTCGACATGGGACTGGGTCGACGTGAGACTGGGTCGACGTATTACTATAACTAGGTCGACGTGCGTCTGTGACTGGACTGACGTGTGACTGACTGGGTTGACGTGGGACATAGTCTAAGGAGGAGTGGTTCGACGAGCGGATGGGTTTACGTGGGGCTGGATCGAAGTGTGACTGTGTCAATAAGGGACTCTGTCAATGTTGGACTGATTAGACGTTGGACTGGGTCGACATGACACTGAAACAGATCAAACTGTGAAAAAAAACAATCTGTACGTATGATTAAATTGTCTACAGGTGACTTTGTCTGTCAGTCACTGAATCAGTTTAGGTATATATTCCTGCAGTAATTTTAGATTTGGACTGTGATACACACTCCGTATCCATTTGGCCATGACTATGTGTTACCTTGTCTATAGATGTGTGCGGTCGTGTCTACGTATACGTTTGCATTTATCTATGACTGTGTCTGACCCCGTCTATGTCCGCGTGAAATCATATATATGTCTATGTGTGAACATGTCTACGTATCTGTGAACATGTTAATGTATGTGTGAACTTCTCTATTTCCGTGTTTGCATGTTTGTGTATGTGTGAACCTGCATATGTTTGTGTGAACATGTCTATTTCTGTGTGAACAGGTCTATTTCTGTGTGAAAATGTATATATATATATATATATATATATATATATATATATATATATATATATATATATATATATATATGACGCTGCCCATGTATGTATGTGGCTATGTCCATGTCATTGCATAGTCCTGTATGTGTATGATACTGTTCTATTATGCATGTGGCCAACTCTATTGTGTGTCTCATATTGTCAATGTCTGTGTGTAGCATTGTTCATGCCTTTGTGTGACCCTGTCTATATCTGCGTATGTTTCTATGTAGCCCTAACCATGTCTTTGTGTGACCCTGTCCATATATGTGCACGTCTCTGTGTAGCCTTGACCATGTATGTGTCTGACCCTGTGCATAATTATTGTAGCAGATCCCTCTGGTTGCCCTAGTGTTATTCTAACTAAGAACATTATCACACTCATCCACATCATCATGACCACACACAGCAAATAATATAGCACACAGCAGATGGCAAATTTATTATATAATACTCATACCAGAAAAGTGAGTAGTAAAATTAAAAACACAATACAATACATATCATTTTAACTAAATATTCATATATTATATATATATATACATGTTAATATAAATATTAACTAAAACGGAAATTGTAAGCATTAGATCTTGATGAAATTCTCAACTAGCATAAACCCAGTTATACTGCCCTACACACATCACACACACACACACACACACACACACACACACACACACACATACACACACACACACATACACACACACACACACACACATACCGCGTTAACTGCGTCCTCAACACACCTTATCAAAAACCCTTCCTCACTCAAATCCGCTTAGGCTAGCGATCTGACATACCTCGTTCACATTGCGTCCTGCGTACAACACACGTTCAGATTATTTATTACTACAAAACGCACACACCTATTTGAGCGATCCTGTTCTATCACTAACATTCGTACACCAGTGTGTCAATCACTCATCTATCTAAATCGGTGAGCTAAACGAACCCCTATCTACATTCAGTCATCCCCTCTGATCTCCTCTCCATCCAGCCTCCTGAGCTAAACTTTGTCTCTGTGTTACATACTCAACCAGAATCAGAGATGACCAATGTATCGCAAGGGGGGGGGGGAGGGGGGTGGCTCTATTCAGTCGTTATTGGAACGAGATACTTTGCACACCTGTCACTCATTTATCGTAGTAAGCTCAGCTGCTATCCCGTCTGCCACTCAATTCTCCCCCTACCCAAATTGGAAGACCAGTGGTCAGCTCCTACCTGTCCACATTCTTTGCCCCAACACTGTTATCCTTTGTTGAGACAGTGGGTGACCTTGGCATGCATTCAGGTACCTTTGTTATCAGCAACCACATCACCCCTGTTATTGACTCTCTTGCACCGACGGGAACTGTTACATTATGAATTGCTGAAATATATATATCCCTCTGTTTCTGAACGTATCTAAGGTTGGTCATTCTATAACCATATATGGCTGTGTCTCAGAGTTAATCTTTCTCTCGTTCTCAAAGTGGAGAATCTTTTTCTTTCCTCAGTTATGTCGCATGATTTTCTTATTGCTTTACAGTGCATGCCTCAAACATTTCGAGAGCGTCACACATTGTCCTGTTTCTCTTCTCATAGAGCTGACAGACTTAAAAAACATGTCCTGCTTTTGATTGTATCCCCCCCCCCCCTCCGCCGGGGACAGCAAATACGTCTCTCAAATGACGTCACTGGCCGGGCTCTGAATAACATTTCTAGAAGGGGCAAGATGGATATGTGTGTGTGTGTGTGAGTGTGTGTGTGTGAGTGTGTGTGTGAGTGTGTGTGTGTGAGCGTGTTTGTGTGTGAGTGTGTGTGTTTGTGTGTGTGTGTGTGTGTAAGTATGTAAGTATGTGTGAGTGTGGCTGTGTGTGTGTGAGTGTGAGACTGTCAGTTTGTGTGAGTGTGGGTGTGTGTCAGTGTGTGTAAGTATGTGTGAGTGTGTGTGTGTGTGTGTGTGTGTAAGAATGCAAGTATGTGTGAGTGTGGTTGTGTGTGTGTGTGTGTGAGTGGCAGTGTATCTGAGTGTATGTGTGTGTGTGTTAGTGTGTGTAAGTATGCGTGAGTGTGTGTGTGTGTGTGTGTGTTAGTGTGTGTAAGTATGTGTGAGTGTGTGTGTGTGTGTGTGTGTATGTATGTGTTAGTGCATGTTAGTGTGTATATGTGTGCGTGTTTATGTTTACGACTGTTTATGTGTGTATTTGAATGAATATGTGCTTTTGACTTAATATGTGTTAGTTTATGTGTGTGTGACATATGACTGAATGTGTGTTAGTCTGTGTGTGTGTGACCTGGCACTTAATGCGTGTACGCCACGCTAGTTAAACATTACCCATACACACATAACAAAGATTTGCCAGATTTGCTAGGTGAAGAAATGGGCTGGTCCAAGGCCAGAACTTGAGCGGCTGGCACGGACTGCTCTCTTGTAATCAGTTGACCCACTTGCATCACGAGCGGCCTCTCTCTGACATACTGATCTCATTAGCATCATGTGTTCCATTTTTGTTTTTCCTTTTGTTTTATATGTATGTGTTTGTCTCACTAGTTTCGACTGGCGGAGGCGCGCCCATTCCACCCGTAGACCGTAGTCAATTTGGGCGATATTAAGACGCATATACCAGGGCTTGTATATGTGTTTGTATCTGTTTGTACATACCTGGTGAAGAAGAAGAAGAAGCATAACGCATAACGATACGTGTTCCTATGACCAGTTAAACACGCCCATTTATACACATACTTTCTTACACACGTCACACATCATCATCATGTGAACCGTCCAGTGACGCATGTGACGTAAATTAACCTAATTAGAAATAGTGAGCAGCGCATGAGCTGCATTGGCCAGCGACCGATAGCTGACTGCTAGCGTCAGGACCAGCAAACCATAGCTGATTGCTAGCGTCAGGACCAGCAAACCATAGCTGACTGCTAGCGTCAGGACCAGCAAACCATAGCTGACTGCTAGAGTCAGGGCCATAGAAACCATAGCTGATTGCTAGCGTCAGGACCAGCAAACCATAACTGACTGCTAGCGTCAGGACCAGCAAACCATAGCTGACTGCTAGCGTCAGGACCAGCAAACCATAGCTGACTGCTAGCGTCAGGGCCATCAAACCATAGCTGACTGCTATTGTCAGGACCAGAAAACCATAGCTGACTGCTAGAGTCAGGGCCATCAAACCATAGCTGACTGCTAGCGTCAGGACCAGCAAATCGTAGCTGACTGCTAGCGTCAGGACCATCAAACCATAGCTGACTGCTAGCGTCAGGGCCAGCAAACCATAGCTGACTGCTAGCGTCAGGACCATCAAACCATAGCTGACTGCTAGCGTCAGGACCAGCAAACCATAGCTGACTGCTAGCGTCAGGGCCATCAAACCATAGCTGACTGCTAGCGTCAGGGCCATCAAACCATATCTGACTGCTAGCGTCAGGGCCATCAGACCATAGCTGACTGCTAGCGTCAGGGCCAGCAAACCATAGCTGACTGCTAGCGTCAGGGCCATCAAACCATAGCTGACTGCTAGCGTCAGGGCCATCAAACCATAGCTGACTGCTAGCGTCAGGGCCATCAAACCATAGCTGATTGCTAGCGTCAGGGCCATCAAACCATAGCTGACTGCTAGCGTCAGGGCCATCAAACCATAGCTTACTGCTAGCGTCAGGGCCAGCAAACCATAGCTGACTGCTAGCGTCAGGGCCATCAAACCATAGCTGACTGCTAGCGTCAGGGCCAGCAAACCATAGCTGACTGCTAGCGTCAGGACAAGCAAACCATAGCTGGCTGCTAGCGTCAGGGCAGCTAACCAGAGCTGCCAAGACCCGCCTACAGCTCCAAGCGGTGATCCTGTGTAACATGCTGCAGCAGGACAGACTGGCTAAGGAGAAGGGATCCAAGAAGGAATGCTAACCCGGTACTAAGAAAATGCTTGCTGAAGTTGGATGTGTTAGACCGAAAGGTGCAAATATCGCAGTCAAGCTGTAAACCACGACAAAACGCATTCCGTTCTCTGAACTCCATTCTACTACTTAAGTTCTTTCAGGGTTTTTTAGCGGGAGAATGAGAGCGAATGAAGCCAAGCCAAACAAACCCAAGTTAAACCAAGCCAAACCAAGCCAAACCTAGCCAATCCAAGCCAAGTCAAACCAAGCCAAGCGAAACAAAGCTAAGCGAAACCAAGCCAAGCGAAGCCAAGTCAAGCCAAGCCAAGCAAGCTAAACTAAACCAAGCCAATCCAAGCCAAGTCAAGCCTAGCCAAACCTAGCCAAACCAAGACAACCCATGCCAAGTCAAACCAAGTGAAACCAAGCCAAGCCAAGCAAAATCAAACCAAGCCAAGCTAAGTCGAACTAAACCGAGCTAAGCCAAGCCAAACAATACAATCTGACTATCCTCACTGTACCAGTCCCTACTCTTCTCACTGTACCAGTCCCTACTCTCCTCACTGTACCAATCCCTACTCTCCTCACTGTACCAATCCCTACTCTCCTCACTGTACCAATCCCTACTCTCCTCACTGTGCCAGTCCCTACACTCCTCACTGCCCCCAGTCGTTACCTTCTAACTGTGCCCAGTACCTCCCAACCTCTTTGTCCCAAGTCACTACTCTCCTCACTGTCCCCAGTCCCTACCCCCTATGCTGCCCAGAATCAACTATTACATAACTACCAAATCACAAATGAGACTCGGCACAATTACATCCAATGTCGTGGTATTCAAGGAATGGCAATCAGGAGGAATATACATACATATTTATTGATAGTGATGTTTGGGTAACAGATGATGTAACATTCTGAATGGTGCGGTTGTCTAATGTAGAAGGTTATCCAACACATGAAATGACAAACCCGAATATTCCCGTACGACTAATGCCTTTTATTTGTTAAAGGAAGATTCAGCTGTCAAATAACATAATTCTCGCCTCGTGTTCGTCTGTCAGTTTAAGATTCGATGTAACAAAACAGAAACCAAACGTCGGTCCTTTTACCAATTACATTAGACAAAGGGACGAAAACAAGAACAATACTTGTGGCTGGTCAGTATTTCATTGTTAGCTCCCTTTTACTATGTACTGTGACTGGTAAGGAACATAACTCTAACAATGTCCGACACATTCATAAATGCTTAGAGCTTGTGAGCTTGGTTCATGCTCCCAATGTAAGAGGTTCAAGTCGAGCTCAGTTTGATAGGGCGTGCATGTCCTTGGTTTTGGTCATGATGTCACCACTTCTACAAGTTAACCCAGCTGTAAATGGGAGATGCCGCATCTGCTTCTGAGGTCAAGCTCGGTCGTGGGCACTTTCAGCAATGGAAGACACTGAACACACATATCCAGATGAAGACGGTTCTCTGAACACTACTCCATTATCCAATACATGCTGACAGCAATGTCACACTGACATCTATGATGTCATTTAGTATCAAACACGATCACAACAAATCAAGATTGTACATTTCTTCCCACAAATAGCAGATGTGACATGTGACATTCAATATTTCAATTGACACAACAATTATCACAATACATGTATGAGCAGCCATTTTTTATTTGTTATGAGCTAAACGAATGTTTAGAAATGGAAAGTCCAACGGTTCGAATCATGCTCGCGACATTTGATTCTTCCTCTTTTAAAGTTACATTAACGAAACCTTTTCCATTTTCTAATATTGGACTTTGATTGGCACATGATGTTATTGGTAGAAATATTACTTGTGGAATAGCTTGTCTTCTATGGGATTGAGAGAGAGAGAAGAAATGACTAGCATCTACAATTAATTGGTAATACTAAACTGTAAGGTACTGTGCCGTAGATGACTAGAACAGGACAACTGCAACCATCCACTCACGTACACAAAGTAATACAAGAAAGTGGTATTCGTGTGATCTTCTCTGTATTCGTTGTTCAGAATTTTGGTTCCACAAAATGGCCTCATGTCCATGTCAGCTTGTACATGGTCTGTACAAAAGCTTAGTCTACACTGATGGTGTCACTACAAGCAAGGCTTGGAGGTCCAATGTAATGCCCTCATTCATTGTCTCAGACTAGCCACATGCCATAAACAACGTCCCCCCATCATGGACAAGCAGGTCGTATAACAGCTGATATCGGGAGGAGGACCAATTAATTAGCTGGGGCCAGACACGAGCGGCAGGATGTGACGTCTATCTGATATTACTGAAAGATCCCATACACAGCCAAACATCACACGTACAACATTCACTAAAACATATCACATATTTATTTAAAATAATTATCCTCGGTTAACGTCATACTCATGTATTGCCGGGGCATAAACGGTTACACTGTAACCTGCTCTGCTTCGTGGAAGTAGGTCAACATGGACTGACTTGTGGCAGCTTACCATGTCCTGAAGACATTCTAGGCCTCAACACACGAAGACCTTCTAGGCCTCAACACACGGATACATTCTAGGCCTCAACACACGAATACATTCTAGGCCTCAACACACGAATACATTCTAGGCCTCAACACACAAAGATATTCTAGGCCTCAATACACGAAGACCTTCTAGGCCTCAACACACGAAGACCTTCTAGGCCTCAACACACGAAGACCTTCTAGGCCTCAACACACGAAGACATTCTAGATCGGACGGATTAGTCTTCAGCCCTTGGAGAACTGGGACGAGCAAATTCAGACCAAGAAATGTTGGGCATGTTTACCGCATTATAGCAGACTACTCTACACCACCTGGTAGAAGACTCTAGACATCAGGGTAGAAGACTCTAGACATCTGGGCAGACTACTATACACCACCTGGTAGAAGACTCTAGACATCAGGGTAGAAGACTCTAGACATCTGCGCAGACTACTCTACACCCCCTGGTAGAAGACTCTAGACATCTGTGCAGACTACTCTACACCCCCTGGTAGAAGACTCTAGACATCTGCGCAGACTACTCTACACCCCCTGGTAGAAGACTCTAGACATCTGCGCAGACTACTCTACACCCCCTGGTAGAAGACTCTAGACATCTGCGCAGACTACTCTACACCCCCTGGTAGAAGACTCTAGACATCTGCGCAGACTACTCTACACCCCCTGGTAGAAGACTCTAGACATCTGCGCAGACTTCTCTACACCCCCTGGTAGAAGACTCTAGACATCTGGACAGACTACTCTACACCCCCTGGTAGAAGACTCTAGACATCTGGGCAGACTACTCTACACCCCCTGGTAGAAGACTCTAGACATCTGGGCAGACTACTCTACACCCCCTGGTAGAAGACTCTAGACATCTGGGCAGACTACTCTACACCCCCTGGTAGAAGACTCTAGACATCAGGGTAGAAGACTCTAGACATCAGTGTAGAAGACTCTAGACATCAGGGTAGAAGACTCTAGACATCAGGGTAGAAGACTCTAGACATCAGGGTAGAAGACTCTAGACATCAGTGTAGAAGACTCCAGACATCAGGGTAGAAGACTCTAGACATCAGGGTAGAAGACTCTAGACATCAGGGTAGAAGACTCTAGACATCAGGGTAGAAGACTCTAGACATCAGGGTAGAAGACTCTAGACATCAGGGTAGACAATGCTACACTTTAGGGTAGAAGGCTCTAGACATCAAAGTAGAAGACTCTAGACATCAGGGTAGAAGACTCTAGACATCAGGGTAGAGGACTCTAGACATCAGGGTACAAGACTCTAAACTTCACCAAAGTATTCTCAACACACACTCGTAATGTTTTCGCCATGCTTTAGTAGAAGACTATACACCTCGCGTTTCGAAACCTTAGAACATTGGTTAACAAACAGAATTGCAGAGAGTTAGCATTCACGAGGAGTACTTTGACATGTGTAATGTAATAACGAGTACTCTGATAGGTGTAATGTAAGAAGGAGTACTCTGATAGGTGTAATGTAATAAGGAGTACTCTGACAGGTGTAATGTAATAAGGTGAGTTCCCCGTGGATCGTTATTAGGACCAATGTTGTCGAAGATATATACATATATATATATATATTGTGGTCGTCTGTTGGCCTGGGCGTGTTGTTGTTGTGTATGTGTCTATGTATAATCTAGTCTATCAAGTTGTTGTATTTGTGTCTTTGAATGTTGCAGTATTCCTAATTATAAAGTGATTCCTGGGTTAAAATTAGAAAAAGAAAGCCATTGATGAGAGAACGTCATCACTGACGGCAATATCGACTAGTGCATTACCTTCATCTATTACTGCATATGTCTGGTAGGTTGATCAGAAATTAAAGGAACGAGGTCCAATTCCAGTCTACCCAATATAAATGGGTACCTGATTTCGAACATAAAATATCACTTAGAGCGGACAAGATATGAGCACACCTGTAATACAAAAAAAGCGGAAATACCTTGTCCAAAGAATTATGTCATTGTTTATGTCAATTAATCCATCAATCAATCAACATATATATCAACCAAATCATAAATCAATCAACATATCAATGAATGAATGAATCAATGAATCCATCAATCAATCAATCCATAAATCAATTAATCAATAAATCCATCAATCAAGCATGTCGTCCCTCTCGGTACACAGCTCATTGACCTCACCTGACCTCCATCGACGGTCCTGTCCTACTCTATATTCCTCTCTCCAGGTCTAAATATTTGATCTCAGTTCCCTCAATCAATCTCTCCTCCTTCCATGTTTATGTCTTCCTCTTTTCCTCATCATGTACATATTTCATGGGAGAGCCTGTCTGGCTATGTTGGAAAGAGCCTTTCCCATCGTATGACCCATATAACCCCATTTTCTTTTCTTAATTTCTTGTCCCATGGATGTTGTTGGTTCCTGTGTTAATTTATTGTATCATGGATGTTGTTGGTTCCTATCTTAATTTTTTTGTCACATGGATGTTGTTAGCTCATGTGTTAATTTCTTGTCCAAAGGATGCTGTTGGCTTCTAGCTGAATTTCTTGTTTCAGGGGATGTTGTTGGCTCCTGTCTTAATTTCTTGTCCCAAGGATGTTGTTGGCTCCTGTCTTAATTTCTTGTTTCAGGGATGTTGTTGGCTCCTGTCTTAATTTCTTGTTTCAGGAATGTTGTTGGCTTCCGTCTTAATTTCTTGCCCCAAGGATGTTGTTGGCTTCTATCTTATTTTCTTGTTCCTGGGAATGTTGTTTTCTCCTGTCTTACTTTCTTGTTCCATGAGATGTTATTGGCTCATGTCTTAATTTCTTGTTCCAGGGGATGTTGTTGGCTCTTGTCTTAATTTCTTGTATCGGCTGATGTTGCTGGTTCCTGTTTTAATTTCTTGTCCCAGGGATGTTGTTGGCTCTTATCTTAATTTCTTTTCCCATGCTATGTTATTGGTTCATATTTTAATTTCTTGTATCATAGGATGTTGGCTCCTGCCCCACGGTTCAAGTCCTCACCAAGCCCTGCAACTAGACACCCATTTTCCTTCATAGTCTATCTGTTATGGAAGGATTGGAGTCTTTGTTGTGTGGCCTTAGTCGCTCTCCATTTATCATGTCCACAATGCAGCTCCGACTTGACACTGTCGTTTAATATTCTAACTTTGATGTTGAAGATGGTTACTCTGGAAGTCCATGTTGGTTACTCTGGAAGTCCATGTTGGTTACTCTGGAAGTCCATTTTGGTTACTCTGGAAGTCCATGATGGTTACTCTGGAAGTCCATGATGGTTACTCTGGAAGTCCATGTTGGTTACTCTGGAAGTCCATGTTGGTTACTCTGGAAGTCCATGTTGGTTACTCTGGAAGTCCATGATGGCTACTCTGGAAGTCCATGTTGGTTACTCTGGAAGTCCATGTTGGTTACTCTGGAAGCCAATGATGGTTACTCTGGAAGTCCATGATGGTTACTCTGGAAGTCCATGTTGGTTACTCTGGAAGCCAATGATGGTTACTCTGGAAGTCCATGATGGTTTCTGTGGAAGTCCATGTTGGTTACTGCATTTCCAATACTTGGATTTAAGTCTGTCCCTGTGCTCTAATACGTGTCGATTGTCCCGTCCAGAAAGGTGCACACATCTACTTCTTCCACCGGCTCTCACCCCAGCAAGATTGGGCCTGGGTGGTTCAGCTTAATCTTAAACATCTTAATTATATTCATGTTGATGTACAAACCCAATTTGTCTGATTGTTCTCTCACAGCTTTTTTTTATTCATGATGTTATCCAGTTCCAATGTGTCTTCTTCTTCTTCTTCATCTTCGAACACTGTCAGACGTCAACATGAATTTGTTTGAAGCAAGCAGCTGTCATCCTGAGGCTGTCCACACTGCCATACAGCTTGTCTAGTGTTGCCAGTGGTGATGGCCACATGTGCTTTCACTGTTCATTGTATGTCAGGCAGTTTTGCAGCAGATGTTCAGCGGTCATTTTCCCTGCGTCACAGGTGCATTCGTCAGTGCCACATATCTTCAGTTTATTGAACAGATGGTACCTCAGTCTGTTGCAGCGTGTGCAGAGTCTGAAGACCACGACCTGCTCTCTTCTGTTCAACTGGTAATAGGCATCATTGTTTGTGTAGCCAGTGTGTTATGTTTCCCATTTTACCATGTATCTGGCCCTAATAAACCTTTTGGACTCTTCGTAGGTCACACTAGAATCTGGTTGTGGTAGTCTTGCATCTTCTGTTGCCAGTATGTCTGCCTCCTCCCTGCCTTGGATGTTGCAGTGGGATGGAACCCACTGTACCCCTACTCTTTTTAGTGCATACTGCTATCATAGTTGTAGAGTACTGCTCTTAAATCATTGTTCATTTTTGTTCTGGCTTTTTAGTACTGTATCCACGACTATGCATCTGTAAGCAGGACTCTATGGCTTTCATTGCTTTCGCCTGACTGTATTTTTTCTACTTCAGCCCTCAGTGCCTATGCCTCTGCTCTGAAATTGCTTGAGAATTTTCCAGTTGCCATTGACAGTGTTATCTTTCTACCAATTGGTAGGCTCAGGAATACCCCAACCCCTCCGTTCTGTGTTGTGTTTGTTACAAAACCGTCCATATTTGAGTAGTTTTCCGCTATGCACCTCAGGGTTATGTCTCTCCTTTCTTGTTCAGTCTGGCTGTTCTTGTTTCCAATACCTTCTATATGTTCTACCACCTATGGAATGATATGCTGCTTCCATGTGGGTTTGCGTAAAGTAGGAATGGGCTTTGGTGTTGTTACGGTATTCATAGGGTCTTAGCTCATCTTGGCTTTGGCTATTTCTGCAAAAGTTTCTCCACTTTAGTTTCACTTTTTCAAATCTATTTAGTCGCTGATGCATTGGATGATCTGTCAGTCTTCTGAGTTTTTCTGCTTGCTACTGGGCTCTGCAGTCTCTTCTGTTGATCATGGATTGCAGATTTGTAATCTTTTCAAGTTCTACAATTGGCGTTGACTTCATGCCTCCTGTCTTAACTCTCATTGCTTGGTTTTGAAGTTTCCTAATTTTATCAAAGTTCGCCTTTGCTGCTGTTGATCATGCCGAAATGCCATACTCGAGAACTGGTCTCACTCTTCCAGTGTACATTGTCTTTAGTATACTTTCGTCTGCTCCCCAGTTTGTGCCAGCAAGTTTCCTCATTACTGCGACTCTTTGTGTGGCTCCCATTATGTTTTCCTCAATCTGACTTGTCCATGTCATGCGCCGATCAAATGTGACTCCCAACTAGTTTTGGTTGTCGTTTGGCAGCAGATATTTGCCGTGAAAGCTTTTTTTGGTGTTCTGGTGTTTATTTAAAAGCGAGTATATCGTACATGTTTCTTTTTCTTCATTTATTCAACCAGCCATTATTTCGCCCACTCTTCCAACGATGTTAGGGCCTGCTACATCCAATGGTTTGCTACGGCGAGATTCTTTTCAGAGATCCACATAGCCAGATCGTCTGCAAACATGAAGCTGTGGATTCTTCTTGGTATTTCTCTATGATGATATTTCTTTACACCAGAAAACGTGTTTGTGACAGTACTCCTGCTTTGGGTACTCCTCGCTCCAGTTCACCGTTTTGCTCATCTGCCCTTGTACTTGAACTCTGGCTGTTCTGTTTTCGAGGTAGTGGCTCATCCATCTGTACATTTTCCCACCTACTTCGCTTCTTTGTAGCTTGACTTGAAGTCCCTCGTTACACACCTCGTCAAATGCCTTCTCTAAATCCACCCAAACCGCTACTGTATGATTTTCTCTTAGTAAGCATCCTCTATTTCCTGTGCTATGAGAGTGATGTGGTCATCAGTGGATCTGTGTTGTCTAAATCCTGCTTGCTGTGGAATTAATATGTTTTTTGCCTCCAGGTGCAACATCAGTCTGGCTTTTATCATAAGCTCCATCAGTTTTCCTACATAGCTCAGTAGACTGATGGGCCTGTATCCATTTGGATCTGTTCTATCTTTATCTTCCTTTGGTACTGGTATAAGTACAGCATCTTTCCATGCCTGCGGTACAATTCCCCTTTTCCAGCTTTGGTTCAGGACTGAAGGTAACTTCTTCTTTGCTGTTTGGCCAAACCCCATCATCATTTCATGTGTTATCCAATCTCTTCCGTGCGATTTCTTTTTCTTTAAAGTTCTCATGGCCTCATCCATGTCGTTCATTGTTAGTTTTGCCATCATGTGCTCCTCTGGTTCCATCTTGATGTTGTCATGGCTCTTTTGTTCTTCACTTATGTCTGTATGCCTGTCTGTAGGGACATCAATGTGGTTGGCTCTGGCATATTGTTCTATAAAGGCGTTTGCTGTTTTTTTTTCCGGTAATCATGTTATCGCCCTGTTTGGTGGTAATTTGTTTATTTGATGGTGTTTCGTCGTTAATGGCTGTAACTAAATTATACAGTTTGTTCCCTTCTTTATTGTCTTCTTTTTCTTCATCGTACGCTGTTTACAGCGATATTTACGTTGCACTGATTTATTTTGTTAAGCCTGTTGCTCAGTGCATCCTATTTCAACAGGCGTTTCTGTACGGTTGCCCTCCTTAGCCTTTGGCTGTCCCCAGCCTAACTGCAAGGCAGCAGTTGTTTTTGGTCAGAGTTGTCTCTCTTTGGAAAGTTGTCTTGAAGGACTATCGAGTCGTCCCCACTCGTGTCTAACGGGTGTGATGATGATGGCGATGATATGATATGATATGATGGGCGTATGTACTAGCCAATGTGTCTGATTGGTCTCTCACCCTGTCACGTTTCTCGTGTATTTGGCTATGACTGTGGGACAAAAGTACCAATTAGCTGTATACTCCAGGCATTTTAGAATTGGTACACACGAGTACAGTGCGGAGTACATAATTGTATATAGCCTTGACCGTAGTGATATACACACACACACACACACACACACACACACTACCCACACGCACACACACCCACCCACTACCGTCACACACAAACACACACACACGCACACACACATACACTACCCACACATATACACACATGTTCTGGCCATAACTTATTCTAACTAATTGAACAAATCACTTCGTTTGCTGGACGTCACTGGGTGTGTCCCCATCTAATGCATGTGCAAGGTTTAGCGGATTCGGTCATGGATCGTCATTCCGGCAGCACATCTCACATCTCTCACTGTGGCTCCTACCTGCTTCTAGTAACGACCACGATTGACAGTGGTAACACAATGTTTGAATAAACAGTGCATTTACCAGCCTCCTCTAGGTTAAAAGAACCATTCTAGAGTGTTCCAGATTCGATGTCATTTAATAGTGGGCGTTGTTCGCATTCTGAATGATGTGTGCGATATGTATGTCACCTCTGCCATCCCCAGTGAACATACTAGCCAGGTGTTTGATACTTTTGTCACGGCTGTGGAAACTTCTCTGCTCGTGTTCACGCGATATCATCATAGTCTCGGCTTTTTCTGAGCTGACCTTCACGTCGTATCCGTCTCAAGCGTAATTATTATAGGTTAGGTCACGGTGTAGGTCTTCTCCAAACACACATGCAAACAAGTTGTGCCATAAGTTATCTTTCTGAATGCGTCTCTGTCCACTCCCCCTCATTAGTTTTCTGTGCTCCATATCTGACTCAACATTCTACTATTACAAAACGAGAGTCGGGTTTTCACTGCCCTTATCTGAACCTGAACGTCGTGTGGACATACACATTACTTTGGCTCAGGAAAACAGAAAACACCAAACAAAAAACCATAATAACAACAGATAAGATTAGTCTTGTATTAATGACAAGTTGTTTTGGTTTTTACAGGATGGAAAAAAAACATGAGAGGACATGAAAACAAAGCAGTTGATGAAAAATGTTGTATAAAACTGTGGACGTTGTGTCTGTGACAGTTGGCGGTATTCCTTGCTTGCAGTCAGGTGGTGTCTTCAGGTTTTTGCTGAAACAATGTTACTCCAGGTTGGGAGATTGATGTTCTGTGTACTTGTGACAGCTGTCACTCACAATCAAGGTAAGTCAACCATATGTAACATCACAATATCGGTCAGTTCTACTCAAAGCCGAGGACAGTGTTTATTAACTTACCTGAATGCCTTTAACAATTTTCTCATCCCATACCTCTCCATGTTCTTCATCTTATTTTCTTCTTTCCTTCTCTCTGAAAGATGCACCACCATTCTCGTATCATTTTAGGCTCCTGCTTTCTCTTTCCCAATAAAGTCTCCAAGATCTTCGTGCCCCTCCTCTTTCCACGAGATGTGCCCCACCTGCATGTGTGTCTATCATGTAAACATCCACGAGTCTCTACTCCAAAAGTATTCGTTGTCTGGAGAGTAAGAGACATACATATCTTACATGTAGTCCAATAACCCGCATAGAGACAGAAATATCTTACAAGTAGTCCAATAACCCGCACAGAGACATAAATATCTTACAGGTGGCCCAATAACCCACACAGAGACATACATATATTACAAGTAGTCCAATAACCCGCACAGAGACATATATATCTTACAGGTAGTCCAATAACCCGCACTGAGACATAAATATCTTACAGGTAGTCCAATAATCCGCACTGAGACAAAAATAGCTTACAGGTAGTCCAATAACCCGCACTGAGACATACATATCTTACAGGCAGTCCAATAACCCGCACAGAGACATACATATCTTATAGATAGTTAACCCGCACAGAGACATACATATCTTACATGAAGTCCAATAACCCGCACAGAGACATACATATCTTACAGGTAGTCCAATAACCCGCACTGAGACATAAATATCTTACAGGTAGTCCAATAACCCGAACTGAGACATACATTTCTTACAGGTAGTCCAATAACCCACACATAGACATACATATCTTACAGGCAGTCCAATAACCCGCACAGCGACATACATATCTTATAGGTAGTTAACCCGCACAGAGACATACATATCGTACATGAAGTCCAATAACCCGCACAGAGACATACATATCTTACAGGTAGTCCAATAACCCGCACATAGACATACATATCTTACCGGTAGTCCAATAACCCGCATAGAGACAGAGATATCTTACAAGTAGTCCAATAATCCGCACAGAGACATAAATATCTTACAGGTAGCCCAATAACCCGCACAGAGACATAAATATATTACAAGTAGTACAATAACTCGCACAGAGACATACATATGTTACATGTAGTCCAATAATCAACACAAAGACATACATAACTTACAGGTAGTCCAATAACCCGTACAGAGACATTCATGTCATACCGATAGTCCAATAACCCGCACAGAGACATACATATCTTACAGGTAGTCCAATAACCCGCACAGAGACATACATATCTTACAGGTAGTCCAATTTACCGCACTGAGACAGACATATCTTACAGGTAGTCCAATAACCCGCACTGAGACATACATATCTTACAGATAGTCCAATAACCCACACTGAGACATACATATATTACAGGTAGTCCAATAATCCGCACTGAGACAGACATATCTTACAGGTAGTCAAATAACCCGCACTGAGACATACATATCTTACAGGTAGTCAAATAAGCCGCACTGAGACATACATATCTTACAGGTAGTCCAATAACCAGCACAGATACAGACATATCTTACAGGTAGTCCAATAACCCGCACTGAGACATAAATATCTTACATGTAGTCCGATAACCCGCACTGAGACATACATATCTTACAGGTAGTCCAATAAGCCGCACGGAGACATACACATCTTACAGATAGTTCAAAAACCCGCACAGAGACATACATATCTTATAGGTAGTCCAATAACCCGCACAGAGACATACATATCGTATAGGTAGTCCAATAACCCGCACAGAGACAGACATATCTTACAGGTAGTCCAATAACCCGCAAAGAAACAGAAATATCTTACATGTAGTCCAATAACCCACACAGAGACATAAATATCTTACAGGTAGTCCAATAACCCGCAATGAGACATGAAAATCTTACAGGTAGTCCAATAACCCGCACAGAGACATACATATCGTAATGGTAGTCCAATAACCCGCACTGAGACAGACATATCTTACATGTAGTCCAATAACCCGCACATAAACAGACATATCTTACAGGTAGTCTAATAACCCTCACTGAGACAGACATATCTTACAGGTAATCCAATAACCCGCACAGAGACAGAAATATCTTACAGGTAGTCCAACATCTCGCACAGAGACAGACATATCTTACAGGTAGTCCAATAACCCGCTCTGAGACAGACATATCTTACATGTAGTCCAATAACCCGCACAGAGACAGACATATCTTACAGGTAGTCCAATAACCCGCACAGAGATAGAAATATCTTACAGGTAGTCCAACAACCCGCACAGAGAGAGACATACATATCTTACAGGTAGTCTAATAACCGGCACAGAGACATACATAAATATCTTACAAGTAGTCCAATAACCCGCACATAGACAGACATATATTACAGGTAGTCCAATAACCCGCACAGAGACAGACATATCTTACAGGAATTCCAATAACCCGCACAGAGACAGACATATCTTACAGGTAGTCCAACATCCCACACATCGAGAGACATAAATATCTTACAGGTAGTCTAATAACCCGCACAGAGACAGACATATCTTACAGGTAGTCCAATAACCCGCACAGAGACAGACATATCTTACAGGAAGTCCAATAACCCGCATAGAGACAGACATATCTTACAGTAAGTCCAATAACCCGCACAGAGACATACATATCTTACAGGTAGTCCAATAACCCGCACAGAGACAGACATATCTTACAGGAAGTCCAATAACCCGCACAGAGACAGACATATCTTACAGGAAGTCCAATAACCCGCACAGAGACAGACATATCTTACAGGTAGTCCAATAATCCGCACAGAGACAGACATATCTTACAGGTAGTCCAATAACCCGCACAGAGACAGACATATCTTACAGGTAGTCCAATAACCCGCACAGAGACAGACATAATGTTCCAACTTCTTAAAGAACTGGTGTCCAATATCGTTATGGACACTTCAGATCTGAGCGTCCGATTAGTGGAATTGTCTGAGCGCTTGGATACTGCAGTAAACAGCTAGTTCAATCCCTACTATCGGTATGCTAAAGACTTCATAGCGATAACGTGTACCTTATTTTCTTAAAGTAATAAAGTCGGCAAAGAAGTGACCTGGCCACAATTACTCCAGATAAGGTTAGACCTACTAGAGTGAGATATGAAACACTCTATCCTCAACAGCAATTTCAACCCGATTTCCCTTTTCTTTTTGTTACAGCGGGGCCCCAGTTCTCCATGGACAGGACGACAGACTCCATTTATTGTGGACACCTCCAATGTTTGGCGAATTACAACGAATTTGACACACGTGTTCTGTCTATAGCCGAGCTGTCCATATATGACGTAATACAGGCCAATCTCAAGGTGAAACTAGCCTCTGTGTCAATGTTTGACCCAAATCTCTTTGTAGAACCAGGTAAAGTCAACGTACTAAACGTGACTGGCAGCGTGTCCAGGTACCATGGTGATCTGACCTTAAGTCTCCGGGATGTGACTGACTGTCTGTACGGGACATTTACGTGTGAGCTGGACTTCCTTAACCGGGACATTCTAGCGGATGTGATCAGTGACAGCCTGACTCCAGACCTACCTGTACTGGAGAATGGAACCTGTCGTAAGTTCACAAGAATTTACTTTATTTCTATAAAAGGAAAGGATGTCCATGGGAGATTAGAACTTGTAGAAGTAGTTGTTGACTAAATGTGCTAGCGATGCGGTCTCCACTAGTATGTTTCCATGGTAACCGGTTATTGCAGATCTTGTTATATCCTTTAGCCTGCTCAACAATGGTTTTACATGTTCTATATTCTCTAGTATAACTTAAAATTATCCGGCACGTTAAGCTGTACAAAAACACATTGCCATATCCCACCTCGCTGCCCAGGCTGCAATAATACAATCTGGTTTTCCAAAAGCTTTAGATAAACATAATATCAACTTTTGGTTACTAAGTCTGCCGTTTGTAATGGTTCAAGTAAATAGGCGTGTCGCTTAACATCTTGTAGACGAGCAACTGAGGAGGGAATAAATAAGATGGCTGCCAGAAAGTGAACCAAATTTTAGTGGCTAGCATCGCGTTATTGTGTACTAGGTAACGAGGTGGGATATATGCTTGCATAAAGGGATGGGGGGAGTAGGAAAACGACGGGGAATATGTGTGCATAAAGGATGGGGGGAGTAGGAATACGACGGGGAATATGTGTGCATAAAGGGAAGGGGAGTAGGATATCAAATACTAAAGAATGTCGTGCCTGGAAGACGTGACAGAGGACTATCAAGGAGAAGATTGACACAGGACATTACATCAGCTCTGAAGATGTTAAAGGATAAACGATCGAGGGTCTTACATATCGTCTGTTAGAAGAGTGATGATATAAATATACGTTCAAGAAAAACTGGGGCATGTTGTGACATCACATTAATGTTTCTGGCTCTTGACTTGTGGAACTAATTCAGGTTAGACCTGATTTACGACTGATCTACTTCCGAAATATCGTCTCAACTTTCTGACCAGAACTGTTCAACCGGAGCCAAGTCTATCCGGCTCTCATAATCCACTTGCCCCGTGTGGATGCCATGGCCCCTTTCTGGGAAAGATAGAATGATCCGACTGTAAGCTATTATATATGTTGTTAAAATTGTTATGTTGAACTGTCATGTGTATGTATGTAGTACCAGCCTAAGAACATATTTAACCTTACTACCCACAGCCATGTTAAGAAGTAAACTTTCAAAGATCGAGGCTCAGATCAAAACTTACTCGGACAGTGTTGCAGCAGAACTGGCTCAGATCAAAAATCAATCAGTCAGTGTTGAAGCAGAACTAGGTCAGATCAAAAAGCAATCAGTCAGTGTTGAAGCAGAACTAGGTCAGATCAAAACTCATTCAGTCAGTGCTGAAGCAGAACTGGGTCAGATCAAAACCCAGAACAGGGACATGGCGGTAAACCTGGACATCATTTTGGATCAGCTCGCAAGACTAGAGACAATTTTTAACTCGTCCCATGACGATCTTACGGTGAGACATCTGCATGGGCGTATTCTTACCTGTGGTCTGTATATGTCCATCTATATATGCAGTCAGTATATCTCTGGGTCAACATCCAGTCTTTATATTTTAATATGTACCTGCAGTCTATCTCTTTCTCTCTCTCTCTCTCTCTCTCTATACATATATATATATATATATATATATATATATGTGTGTGTGTATGTGTGTGTGTGTGTGTGTGTGTGTGTGTATCCACGTATACCTACACCCTGTATATGTCAACGTTTACAAGTACTCTTTATGTGTACATGTTCACCTGCAGCCCTGACTTGAAAACCTTAACCAGATAACGTTAAAACTATGAATATTCATGTCACCAAATGTTACCTGATCCAGCTGTTTAGTTGCCCATGGTAAGTGTCAACATTATCCTTGTTATTATGTGCTCCTCTGAACAAATGTATCTATACAATATGTACTACTAATAAACTTCCCACCCGGGAAATGTATTTTATGTTACAAGACCTCACAAAACATATTTGATCCGGTCAGCAGAGGTGGGCTATTCCTGATCATGGACACATTTCTAGCCCTGGAGAAACAGCTCCACGAGGGCATGACCACCAGTCATGAGTACTTGACAACAGCGAGACCTCTACACAATTGAAGGTCAAAAGGGAATGGGACAGATCGGTGTACTTACCCTGTTTACAATGATGGTTTATTTTCAATCTAATAAATCGTATTCCTGTTTTCTACATCCCCATGTACAGATCCAAGTGATTCATACATCCCCAGATTTAGGTCTTGGTTTATCTTACATCATCCAATAACTGTCCAAGTTTCTCTTACATCCCCAGATAAATGGCCAAGTTTCTCTTACGTCCTCCAAGAACTGTTAAGTTTCTCTTACATCCTCAGATAACTCGCCTAGTTTATCTTACATCTCCAAATAACAATCCAAGTTTAGCTTACATCCTCAGATAAATGGTCAATTTTATATTACGTCCTCCAATAACTTTCCAAGTTTATGTTACATCATCCAATAACTGTCCAACTGTCTCTTACATCATCCAATAATTGTCCAAGTTTCACTTACGTCCTCCAATAACTGACCAAAATTCTCTTACGTCCTCAGACATCTAGCTAAGTTTATCTTACATCATCAAATAACTGTCCAAGTTTCTCTTACATCCTCCAATAACTGTCCAAGTTTCTCTTTTTTCCTCCAAAATGTCCAATGTTGTATTACATCCTTCAATAATTGTCCAAGTTTCTCTTACATCCTCAAATAACTGACCAATTTTCTCTTACGTTCTCTAAGAACTGTCCAAGTTTCTCTTACGGCATCCATGAACTGTGCACGTTTCTCTTACATCCTCAAAAAACTGTCCACGTTTCTCTTACATCATCCAATATTTGTCTACGTTTCTCTTACATCATACAATAACTGTCCAAGTTTGTCTTACATCATACAATAACTGTCCACGTTTCTCTTACATCATACAATAACTGTCCAAGTTTCTCTTACATCTCAGATTAAAATCGCTGTTGCTCTTAACATAACTTAACGTATAACTTAAAGTCGTCAAACTGAATTAGAAGATTATACCGTTTGTCCACAATCAGTTCCTTGGATGGTGGATTTTACTAATGTGCCAATCCATCTTAAACGACTCAAACAACATAACTAAGTAGACCTGCAGCTAGTCAGGCGCCATCTATATCTGCTTTTAACAAACCATCTGGGCAACAGTACAAATAACTTGGGTAGATTTGTAATTATAATTGTGTCCAGGTAGATTTGTAATTATAATTGTGTCCAGGTAGCGGCCGTTACGCATACTCGGGTCATGCCCGACACTGAACACAGGAATATATTTCTAAGTTCACGAACATACATTATTCAAGTATAAGGTCATAGCTTCGGGGCTCATAATTTATTTGACTGAAATAGATCTGTGAAATATCCCTCTCTCTCTCTGCAAACACAGTTCAGGTAGAGTTACTACCATTGCTGTTATTACATCTCATTTATCTGGTCTAGATTTATAGAACACTCTAGAACTATGTTACCAAAACTGATAGGTTATGTGTTTGGAGCGAATCTGTTCACATACTGGTTCTGTGTTTGGAGCGAATCTGTTCACATACTGGTTCTGTGTTTGGAGCGTATCTCTTCACTGACTGGTTCTGTGTTTTGAGCGTATCTGTTCACTGACTAGTTCTGTGTTTGGAGCGTATCTGTCCACATACTTTCCATCCCTATTAACGAGACAACCACAAACAGTTTCCTTTTGTTCTTTTTTGAGAAATGTGAACAGAGGATGATAATTCTTGCCATTTACTTCGATCTGAACAAATCAAACTGAACACCAAAGTTTTCCTTCACAAAGTTATTGATACCTTAACTACCACCTGGTTCCTGACAAGTCTAAACTCTTTGCTGAGAAATGCCATAATGGAAAATATTTTTCTCAGAATACTTGATATGCAGATCTTGCAGTTGAGAGTAGTTAGAATTAGTGATCCAACACTTACAGGCCACAATAACAGCCCACACTTACAGCCCACATTAACAGCCCACACTTACAGCCCACATTAACAGCCCACACTTTCAGGCCACATTAACAATTAAACAGACTTTGTTTCTGTATTTTTCTTCTTGCCACTTCTTGGACTTCCATGTCCACGGGACTGAACTGAAAAATGGTCTCGGCTTGCTTGCCCTTGTCATCACTGCTAGTCATTTCAACAGAGTTACTGCTCCTGACCGATGACGTTGTAGGTATGATCAGAGAAAAGTGGGTAGATCACTAGATGAATCTGTCAGCCCCAGCTTATATAGGTAACGTACTCTTACATCCCCAGATCCAGGTCATGTTTCTCTTACATCTCCGGAACAATGTCTCATATTCGCTTACATCCCCGTACCAATGTCTCAGTTTATATTACAATCCCGTACCAATGTCTCAGTTTCTCTTACATCCCTGTACCAATGTCTCAGTTTCTCTTGCATCCCTGTATCAATGTCTCAGTTTCTCTTATATCACCGTACTAATGTATCAGCCTCTTATGCATCTCCGTACCAATGTCTCACTTTATATTACATCAGTGACAAATGAATTGTCTTCTCTTACATCATCAAATAACTGTTTCAGTTTCTCTTACATTATCAGATCAATATCATAGTTATCCTTACATCCTCAAATAAATTATCATAGTTTCCCTTACATCCTCAAATCAAGGTCCTGGTTTATCTTACATACTCAAACCAAGGTCATGGTTACTCTTACATCCCCAAATCACGGTCCTGGTTTCTCTTAAATCCCCAAATCAAGGTTATGGTTTCTCTTACATCCCTAAATCATGGTCCTGCTTTCGCTTACATCTCCAAATCAAGGTCCTGTTTTCTCTTACATCCTCAAATCAAGGTAATAATTTCTCTTATATCCTCAGACCTAAATTCCGCTGTTGTCCTTTCAAATGTAATATTGTCTGTAAGGCTGCCCTTCTCCATACAACATATATGTCCCATCCTAAGCGAGGCCGCTACGGGTCACTGTCATGTCGTCCTCTCCATGTACCCACAGCTTGCTTCAACCAATGTCCATGTCTCACTACACATGATGATCGTGTCTGTTTTGGGGATATTTCTCCACATTCCACCAGCCCGTCCCCAACGAAACTGGTTTCAGTAACCAACACTAAATGCTCCACCGATAGCCGTGCTAGGCGCACAGCAGCAGTCATAACTGCCTCGATCTCAGCGTGGACAATGCAATAGAGGTCTTCACGCTCTTTACTTTACAGTTTGCAAGACTGCTTAACCTCCATTTACTATAGCCATGCAAGGCGAGACATATGTACAGACGTGGATCCACATCCCCTGCAGGCATTCTCTCCCAAACCTTCCTTTTCCAAATGGGATTGAGCTCTCCTGCAAAACCAGTTCATTACTTTCCTCGTCTGTCCCTATCCCGTCAGACTTGAGCCTCCTTCATGTGGAACTTTGGACGTTTGTCTAGGTGCTCCAGCCATTCCCTAAGGTACAACTCGACCCTCCTTCATGTTGAACTTTGGACGTTTGTCTAGGTGCTCCAAACATTCCCCAAGGTACAACTTGACCCTCCTTCATGTGGAACTTTGGACGTTTGTCTAGTTTCTCCAGACATTCCCCAAGGTACAACTTGACCCTCCTTAATGTGGAACTGGACGTTTGTCTAGGTGCTCCAGCCATTCCCCAAGGTACAACTTGACCCTCCTTAATGTGGAACTGGACGTTTGTCTAGGTGCTCCAGACATTCCCCAAGGTACAACTTGAGCCTCCTTCATGTGGAACGCTGAACGTTTGTATAGGTGATCTCGGTATTCCCCAAGGCACAACTTGGCCAGTACTGCCAAATACATTGCCTATGAAACGAAGTGTCTTGCCTCCAATCTCCCTGCCTTTAAAACTAAATGTCTTGTTCCCAATCTCCGAGCCTTTTAAACGAATTGTTTTATCTCTAATTTTCCTGCCTTTGAAACGAAGTTTCTTGTCTCCAATCTCCCTGCCATTGACACACAGTAGTTTACCTCTAATCACCCTGCCTTTGACACACGATGCCTTGTCTATAATCTCCAAGCCATTGACACACAGTGGCTTACCTCTAATCTCCCTGTCTTTGACAAACAGTGGCTTAGGTCTAATCTAACTGCCAATGACACAAAGTGGCTTACCTCTAATCTCCCTGTCTTTGACAAACAGTGGCTTACTTCTAATCTCCCTGCCATTGGCACACATCGGCTTACCTCTAATCTCGCTGCCTTTGACACGAAGTTTCTCTTCTATAATCCACGTTCCGTTGGCATAAAGTGGCTTAATCCTAATCTCCCTCAATTTGCGACTCATCATTTCACTTGATTTTACTCTTACCTATCCTACCATTAGAATGCCACCCTCATCACGAGTCTCCTCTCCGTGATGCCCTCCCCCACACTCAATAAACTCTCCCTCAAATCTCCTCAGTTCTCAGGGTGTCGTTAACTTGGTGAGGGTATATTTAGCAAAAATGGACCAATCCGTTCTCCAACTTGTGCCCAGTTTCCTTAGGATACTCGAGCCTGGTCTCCACGCCGACCCCTACGACTTCCTCGCTATGACCACTGTACATGTGTTATGACTGAGGAAGTCCTGTTTGGGAGACAAGGATATGACTGCAGAGGTGACCATATATAAGAGAGAGAGAATACTGAGGAAGTGGTCTTATTCGTGAAACAGGGAGATGATGAGGAAGTGGTACTTTTTGGGAGAAAAAGAGATGACTGAGGAAGTGGTCATGTTTGGGAAACAGGGAGATGACTGAGGAAGTGGATCTATTCTCACTGTCTGTTGGTTTACTAGTTACTGTCTAAATTTTACACATCACCTCTCTTATGTTGCCTCAAGCTACAACTCTCTAGACGTCCACAGCGCCCTCTCTCGTGTTTCCTCCATCTACAACTCTCTAGACGTCCACAGCGCTCTCCCTCATGCTGCCTCCAGCTACAAGTATAACTCCCGATACGCTCACATCACCAGTTTATTTGCCATGAGGTCCTAGTGTACTTGTTTACAAATTAATGTGACCTGACGAATGATACACTTAAGGCACGGTCCTGGTGGGAGCGTTCTACCCTGTCGGACCCCCTTTTTCATCTTCATTCTACCCTGTGAGACCCCCCCCCCCCCCCCATTTTCACCTTCTATTAATACAAGTTACATTAAACAAAATGCTGGGATCAAGATGCTGAGCAGCGCATGAGCTGCAATGGTCAGCGACCCATAGCTGACTGCTAGCGTCAGGGTTTGCGACCCATAGCTGACTGCTAGCGTCAGGGTCAGCGACCCATAGCTGACTGCTAGCGTCAGGGTCAGCGACCCATATCAGACTGCTAGCGTCAGGGTCAGCGACCCATAGCTGACTGCTAACGTCAGGGCCAGCGTACCAGAGCTGCCAAGACCCTTCTACATCTCCACGCGATGATCCTGGATAGCAGGATTCAGCAGGGCAGACTAGCTAAGGAGAAGGGATCGAAGAGGGAATGCTAACCTGGTGCTCAAAAATGCTTGGTGAATTCGGATGTGTTGAACCGAAACGTGCAAATATCGCAGACAAGATGTAAACTGCGACACAACGCATTCCCTTATCTGGACTACATTATGCTACTTAAGCCCTTTCTGAGTTTGGTAGTGGGACATTGAGAATGAACGAAACCAGACCAAAACAAGCCAAACTAAGACAAGCCATACCAAATCAAGCGAAACCAAGCTAAGCCAAGCGAAACCAAGCTAAGCCAAGCGAAGCCAAGCCAAACCAAACCAAGCCAAGTCAAGCTAAACCAAACCAAGCCAAGCCATACCAAGTCAAGGCAAGCCAAACTAAGCCAAGCCAAACCAAACCGAGCCAAGTCAAGCCAAACCAAGCCAAGCCAAGCCAAACAAAACAATCTGAACTACGAGACATGTTATTTAGATTTGCCAGGTACACGAGAGGGGCTTGCCACTGACCAAGAAGAGATCAAGTTACTATATTTAGATCGAGACCAAGTCACTGCAGACTGGGCAATCATATGTTTAATCATTTAGGCGCAATGGCACATGCCCATGCGGGGAGATCAGGTAATATGTCGATCATGTCCAATAGGTCTGTTAGATACAAGAGAGGACCATGTCCTACAGGACTGTTAGATACAACAGAGGAACCTGTCCTATAGGTCTGTTAGATACAAGAGAGGACCATGTCCTACATGTCTGTTAGATACAAGAGAGGAACATGTCCTACATGTATATTAGATACACGAGAGGAACATGTCCTATAGGCATGTTAGATACAAGAGAGGACCATGTCCTACATGTCTGTTAGATAGAAGAGAGAAGTAGATTCACTGTTTAATCTTAGTTAGCATAAATCTGGAAATATGGTACCGACCTGCTATTATTGTCATTTTTTTTGACAGGTCAAGGGAAGTAACTTATATTGAAATCGATAATTGATGAGACGTTCCATATATTCATTAAACGATAAAGCCTGTTTGTGAGGATAACACGGACACAGTTTGTGAGGATAACACGGACACAGTTTGTGAGGATAACACGGACACAGTTTGTGAGGATAACACGGACACAGTTTTTGTGCATTTGTTAGAAGTGATAAATATTTGTATCCATCTGGCAATAAGGGAAACGATGCCACAGAGGTGAAAACTGACATGACAATTTTCTGAACATGAAGAAGTAGTAACATAATATGAAGAAAAGAAGAGTAGATGAAAGAAAGGAAAACAGACAAGAAGACACGACTTTATAGAATCGTGATTATCATTAGACTTCCATACACAACTTTCAGGTCACGTGTGTGAAAGGGATGTCATACACACGTCACAGGGAGAGGTTCATGTTGTGGGGGACAGTCCCGGCGCTGTGTGACACAGAAACTGACGGTGGAGGCTGGGTGATCATACAGGTGAGTTTATCTATCTATCTATCTATCTATCTATCTATCTATCTATCTATCTATCTATCTATCTATCTATCTATCTATCTATCTATCTATCTATATATCTATATATCTATATATCTATCTATCGATCTATCTATCTATCTATCTATCTATCTATCTATCTATCTTTATATCTATGTATCTATCTATCTGTCTATATATATATATATATATATATATATATATATATATATATATATATATATATATATATATATATATCTATCTATCTACATATCTATATATATCTATCTATCTACATATCTATATATATATATATATATATATATATATATATATATATATATATATATATATATATATATATATATATATATATATATACACCTATCTATCTATCTAGTAGTAACTGCCTTTATATATGTAGTAAATTTAGGTTTGTCTATCTATTTATCCACCAAAACATGTAGCTGTAAAGTTAAACTTTACTTATTTCATAAAGATGCATGTGGACATACTGCATTTATGAATACCTTTATCCATCTTTCACTTCAACTCTAATTCAGACAACGAGAGGTATTACTCCAACAAGTAATCACTGAGTTGGTCAATTAATCGATTTCCTCAACAGTAACAACAAAAATCAATCTACTTTCTGTATATCTACCAGAGACGTGCAAATGGTAACGTAGACTTCAACAGAGATTGGGCCACTTACAAGAAGGGGTATGGTACACCAGACACAGACTTCTGGATCGGTAACGACAACATCCATAACCTGACCTCACAGGTAAGTGATACATGAGCTGTTATACCGCGTCTAATACGTCAGTATTACTTTAAAGGTGAGGGGTTTGTAGTGCTTTCGCCATTCAGTCACGATGAGGCATTTATTGTGATATCACCATTATCTAAAGGTGGGGACTTCGTAGTGCATTCCGCATTCAGTACAGGTGAGGACTTTGTAGTGATTTTACCAATTAGACATGGTGGTAAATTTGTAGTTATTTCACCATTCAGTCAAAATGAGAAGGTAGTAGTGCTTTCACCATTTAGCGATTATGAGGACTGTGTTGTGCTTTCACCATTCAGTCAATGTGAAAACTGTGTAGTGAATTGACCATTCAGTCAAAATGAGAAGGTAGTAGTGCTTTCACCATTTAGCGATTATGAGGACTGTGTTGTGCTTTCACCATTCAGTCAATGTGAAAACTGTGTAGTGAATTGACCATTCAGTCAAAATGAGAAGGTAGTAGTGCTTTCACCATTTAGCGATTATGAGGACTGTGTTGTGCTTTCACCATTCAGTCAATGTTAAAACTGTGTAGTGAATTGACCATTCAGTCAACGGGGTGCTTTTGTAGAGCTTTCACCCTTCAGTCAAGGAGAACCTTTTATAGTGATTTGAGCATTCAGCCAAGGAGAGGTGTTTGTGATGATTTCACCATTTAGACAATGTGGTGACTTTGTAGTGTATTCACCAATCATACATAGGGAGGACTTGTTAGTGCTTTTATAATTCAATCAAGGTGAAGAGTTTGTAATGTTTTCATCATTCAGTCCAGGTGATGGCTCTGTACTGATTTCACCATTCAGTCAAGGTTAGGCATTTGTATTTCGTTCATCAATCAGATACGGTGCAGACTGTAGTGCTTTTACCATTCATATAAGGTGAGTAAATCGTAGTGATTTCACCATTCAGTCAAGGTGAGGACTGTGAAGTGCTTTCAATCTCCATATAAGGTAAGGAGTTTGAAGACCCGAGCTCAATTAATAAAACTGCGGTCACGTTATAAGTTGTGTTGCGTCTTATTCCCGGTTACACCGACCTCCGGGTTGACATATATTTAAAACGCAGTCAGTGTTTTGCACCTTATTCCTGGTCACACTGACCTCCGGTTTAACATATAATTAAAATTGAGTCAGCAATGGAGTTTACCACATATTACCTCACACCTGTTGGATACCATCTTTCACAGAGTTTAGCACACATTAGATCACACCTAGTGTATACCTTTTCTTACATAGATATAACACATAACATTACACCTGCTGAATACCTTCTCTTATATAGTTTATCACACATTTCATTACACATGTTATATTGTCTCAGGTAAGATTGTTATTCACTCGCTCCTTCAGCCCATCTATGGTGAAGAGTGGATAATCATGAACAGGTGAGCTGTAAACGACAAGCTGGAACAACAAGAGCTATACCTACGGTACCATCACATGGTCTTTATCAAGTACAGTCAAAAACAGTTAAAACACTGACGAAATTGAAGATGTGATACCAGAAAGACCAGGTGAGGAAATCCAATATATGACATCAGGTATGCCAGGTGATGAGACTGAAGATGACACCTACGTTTCCCATCACACCTTCGTGAACTCTAATTACCGGGATCTATCAAGAGGACTTCTAGGACAGTGAAATAAAGGCATCTTCCTCAAGCAGTCCTCACACAGAGACGTAGAATTATTTTTTATGCTTTCCGGACAGAACACGTGATTACCCTATCTCCAGACCTGCCTTTAGAAACATTAAACTGTGTACACGTCATCAGTTTGGCTGTTCATTTTTTCAGGGACACACCGAGCTCCGGATTGATATGATACTCAAAGATGATGGTCGTCGGTTTTATGTTCACTACTCCAGCTTTAGTGTGGCTGACGAAGTCTCCAAATACAAGCTGTCAGTCAGTGGGTACATCGGGACAGAATACGACAGCCTGGCCTACCACAACGGCATGTACTTCTCAACGTCTGACAGAGATAACGACAAGGACGCTAGTCGCTCTTGTGCGACGGTGTACAACGGAGCATGGTGGCACAAAAGCTGTTATGAAAGCAGCTTAAACGGTGGGTGGGGAGTGATCGGTAACTCTGGTGTTGTTTGGAAAATAAAAACGGAGAATAAAAATGTAATGTTTACAGAGATGAAGGTCAGGCATGTTTAGATATTGGGAGGTCAGGCATGTTTAGATGTTGGGAGGTCAGACATAATTAGTTATATAAAGGTCAGGCATGTTTAGATGTTTGAAGGTCAGTCATACTTATATGTTGGGAGGTCAGGCATTGTTAGATGTTGGGAGATACGACATATTTAGATGTTGGGAGGTCAGGGATATTTAGATGTTGGGAGGTCAGGGATATTTAGATGTTATGAGGTCATGCATATTTAGATGGTAGGAGGTCTGGCATAGATATATGTTTGAAGGTCAGGCATGTTTAGATGTTGGGAGAATGTTGTAATATGGTTTTATTGTGTCACAATAAGTCAGAAGCTGAAACGTGTTAACTATTAGCATTTTTTTACTCAGTGCAGGCTAAGTGTGTCGATCTGTTCTGTGCATGGAAGAATTGGGTTCAATTCTCAAGATATCACATTTGTAAATCGGTGTATTTCACGACACATTACTCCACCTTCCAAGTCCATCAAATATGTCCGATCCTTGAGTCTATCATTTCAACATTTATAAACGATGATTTATTTTAAAACAGATTAGCTTGTTATTCGTGTTGTTCTTTTATGATGTGCACCTTCTATAACATGCTATCTAACCTGTTGTATGTCTATACCAGTGTCTCACCTGGTGTACATCTATACCAGTCGCTCACGTCTTGCGCATCTTCTATAACACAGTCTCATTCATGTTGTACATCATCTAACATAGTCTCCTACCTGTTGTACATCTATAACATAGTCTCCTACTTGTTATACATCTTCAATAGATGCGAGAAACATTGAAAATACAAGAGATGTATTGGAACTGTATGTAGAAGAAAAAAACCAGATATCATATGGATAACAGAATCATGGACATTTGAGGATATTGCAGATAGTGAACTTCAAATAGAGAAATATACAATGATATATAGGGTAGTTGGAGACACGGTTAATGGAAGGGGCATTTATTATACTGTATAACTTAGGTTAATATAACGATCAAAGATGATTTATCATTTGGTAACACAAATGAAAGTGCATGGATAGAAATAGAAAGTGGGGGAAAGGGTGAAAAAAGTGATCGAATTATGCTATATATGTCCATCAAGTCAAAAAGAGGCAGATGAGGAGCTGATTAGTAGTATAGAAAAAGGAAGTGAAAGGAAATTAAAATTAATATGGAATTTCAACTTTCCAGATAAAAAATGGGATATGGCAGAATCATTTGTAGAGTCAAAACCTTTTGTTAAGTGCATAACTGACAATTTTTTAATGCAACATGCAGAAGCAGCCACCAGAGGCAAAAACATACTCGACTTAGTTTTTTGCTACAGAGGAACATTTGAGTGAAAACGTTACCGTTGGGGAACTGTTAGGCTCAAGTGATCAGAACAATAATCCATTGAGATCTTATTGCAGGACAGAAGTAAACATAAACAGGCGAACATAGGACTACTCTAAGGCAGGTGTTAAAAGAACGAAAGAGGCAGCCAGCCGCATAATCTGGAAAGATATTGTCGGAGGAACATATATTGAACAAGAGTGGGAACGTTTTAAAATAGTTCTAGAAACTCTACAAGAGGAATGTGTTCAATGTAGGGAGGTAAACCCCAAGCGTAAAACATGGATAACTAGATTAGTTGTGAAATGTAGAAGAGCGAAAAATAGAAAACATATAGAGGTATGCAAATCAAAGAAACAAGCAGCACGTCACTCATAAAGTGAATAAAACAACAACAAAAGATTTCGAAAAGAACTTGCTCAGAGGATCATGACTGATAATAAAAGCTTCTTCTCTTATGTTAGAAATAAACAAAGAACGAAAGACAAAGTAGGCCCTCTCATAGACAGGACAGGAGAAATAATAAGTGAGAATAGGTAGGCAGCTAATCTACTCAAACAGTACGTTGGCACAGTCTACACAAAAGAGGACTGCTCCAAGATCCCAGAGCCTATATACATTTTTCAAAAAGACATGGATACAGTGGGATTATGATCAATCTGTATTACAGAGAAATGATTTTTTTTAAATATGGAGGATTTGAAAGTAGATAATTATCCAGGTCAAGATTGTATTCATTCAAAATTGATATTATAAATTAGAGACCAACTAGTAAATCCATTTGTCATAATATAGTCTCAATCATTTCTAAAAGGGATTGTTCCACGGGATTGAAAAGATGCAGGAGTAATCCCGTTATTCAAAAGAGGCGAACAATCAGATCCAGCGAATTATAGACCAGTGAGTTTAACGAGCATATTCTGTAAATTGTAAGAATCGATAATCAAAGAAAACATTGCAAAGCATTTATTCAAGTTTAATGTAATCAGAAATAGTCAGGATAGTTTTGCTAGAGGGAGATCAGGCTTAACAAATATATTAGAATGCATGGATGATATTAGTAAAATGATAGATAAAGGGGAGCCAGTAGTCGTTTGTTATCTAGATTGTGCAAAGGCCGGTGATAGAGTACATAATCAAAGATTATTTCGAAAGTTAAAGTGACATGGAATAGGAGGGAAAGTTGTCAACTAGATTGAGAATATGTTAACGGAAAGAACGCAGATGGTTGGAATAAGTAAGGAGTACTCTTAGTGGTGTGACGTTAAAATTGTATTGCTACACGGCTCGGTTTTCGGACAACTTGTGTTCTTGATATTTAAATATATATATATATATATATATAAACGATTTAGACATCGATATTGTATCCATGATATTCACATTTGCGGATGACACAAAACTACGCAGCAGAGTCTCCTCTAAAATATAAGTGGAAATATGGAGGTCAGACTTAGATAAAATTCGAGAGTGGTCTGTAAGCTGGCAAATGGAGTTTAATGTATATACATGTACAGTCATCTACATGGGCAGATCGAATATGGAACATAATTACGGAATTGGAGAGACCAATAATAGAATGATAGCTAATTAAAGGTACATATTGGTTATAATAGATTATTCTGGTAAGGTGAGTTAGCAAGTTCAAGTAGCAGTGAAAAAGGTAAATGCAATGTTAGGTACGATAACAAGAAATTCGAAACATATGAGCAAGGAAGCGATAGTCAGACCATATAAAACATTAGTTATACTTATATTTCCGTGGGGTCATTATAATAGAGGGGATATAAACAAGCTGGAATGAATACACAGGAGAACGACAAAGCTGATAGTGGGATTCCAGAATTACAGTTACGAGGAACGACCCAGAAAAATCGGACTACAGTGTCTAGAAGAGAGAATAATTCGTGGTGACTTAATACAGGTTTATAAGATGATCATGGGAATGGATAAATCAGACTTTAAAAAGATTGTTTACATGTTGTTTTAAAACAAAATTAAAGCCACCCACAAGAACAAGAAGACACATTAACTAAAGAAATGCCAAGATCAAATATCATGAACAATATTATTTTTAGTCATACAATGGTGACTGCATGGACTGCATTGTCATGGAGGTAATGTAGGCAGGTGCAGGTAATGCATTGAAGTTCCAATTGGATGTGCATAGCTTTTAGAGCAAGGTGAAGTAAATGAAACCGGATGTATACAGATTCTGCAGAATCTTATAAACCAGTATAACGACGTTAAGTTAATAACAGGGTGTCTCATCAGTTGTATATCTTCTATAACATAGTATCTCACCTGCTGTACATCTTCTATAACATAGTCTCTCACCTGTTGTACATCTTCTATAACATAGTCTCTCACCTGCTGTACATCTTCTATAACCTATTATCTCACATGGTGTACATCGTCTATACCATAATATCTCACTTGATGGACACCTTCTATAACAGTCTCTCGCCTGTTGTACACATTCTATAACATGTTCTCACCTGTTGAACCTCTTAGATAACACTCTCTCACAAGTAGTACCTCTTCTGTATAAGATTATATGGTATCGTCTCCTGACATTAGTTTTTCTTCAGAGATTGCCTAAGCCATTGTTAAAAATGAATGAGTGTATTGTTCAGCTGGTAGAGACAGTATGTCTTGGTATCGTCAGAAGTCCACAACATTGTTAATTAGGACGTCATTGTTTTCCTTTTGATAATAAAGTTAGATTCGAGAAGCACAACCATCGACTGTTGTTTGTATGCCAGCTGTGTGACTGTGACTATGTCGACGTGTGACTGTTACTCGACGCACATGTGACTGGATCTACGTGTGTATGTGACTGGATCGACGTTACTGTATCCACGTGAGAATGAAATTCTATAATTCTGAATAAAAATATGTATATGTATGATTAAATGGTCTATATTGATATCTATCAGCGACTGAATCAATATGAGTATTTATCTCTGTCAGCGACTGATTCAATCTGAGTATTTATCTTGGTCAGCAACTGAATCAATATGAGTATTTATCTCTGTCAGCGTTTGAATCAATCTGAGTATTTATCTTCGTCAGCGACTGAATCAAACTGAGTATATATGTCTGTCAGCGACTGAATCAATCTGGGTATTGATATACCAGCTACAATTTCAGATTATGTTTGTGTCCATTTCGCTATGTCATTATTCTGGAATGTCTATGTATGGGTGTGGCTTTGTCTATATCTGGGCGGGGACCTATACAAGTATGTGATTTGCATTTTCTATAACTGGGCTGGAACCTATAAATGTCTGTATGTGGCACTTTCTATATCTGGGCTGGAACTCACATATGTATTTGTGAGACCATGTCGTTGTATGTACCAGTATGCTTCTATATTAAGCAGTATGTAAATGAGTGTGTAATATCGCTGTTTGTTTCTGATTGTGTGATATATCTCTTTGTCTCTGAGTATGTGATATCTCTGTTTGTCTCTGAGTGTGATATATATGTTTGTCTCTGAGTGTGTGATATCTCTGTTTGTCTCTAAGTGTGTGAGGTATATGTTTGTCTTTGAATGTTTTCTAGCTTGTTCTATTGCTGCATGACCTGGTTGTCTAGGTCTCAGATTGGATCTGACTCTCTTTGACTGCTGTGCCAGCTTTACTTTTCCCTAAACTGTCGAAGTCTATTTCCCTCTTGGATTCTGAAGACTGAATCTGGCTTCTCCAGTCTTAGCCCAGTTTATTCTGAGACCTGCTAGATGGAAGTGTTTAACATTTTATCGCTGACATTAATGTCTGGTGATGGACATCCTTCACTTTTTTAGATATCCTGGGGCAATAATGCGTTTCTCCAATCTCTGATGTCAACCATTGTCATTACACCGTGTCATATCCACTCGCTGTCTTCAGTCCCTACAAACTTCACTGTCTTCAGTCCCTACCCACCTCGCTGTCTTCAGTCACTACCAACCTCGCTGTCTTCAGTCCCTACAAACTTCACTGTCTTCAGTCACTACCAACCTCGCTGTCTTCAGTCCCTACAAACTTCACTGTCTTCAGTCCCTACCAACCTCACTGTCTTCAGTCCCTACAAACTTCACTGTCTTCAGTCACTACCAACCTCGCTGTCTTCAGTCCCTACAAACTTCACTGTCTTCAGTCACTACCAACCTCGCTGTCTTCAGTCCCTACAAACTTAACTGTCTTCAGTCACTACCAACCTCGCTGTCTTCAGTCCCTACGAACTTCACTGTCTTCAGTCCCTACCAACCTCGCTGTCTTCAGTCCCTACCAACCTCGCTGTCTTCAGTACCTACAAACTTCACTGTCTTCAGTCCCTACCAACCTCGCTGTCTTCAGTCCCTACAAACTTCACTGTCTTCAGTCCCTACCAACCTCGCTGTCTTCAGTCCCTACAAACTTCACTGTCTTCAGTCCCTACCAACCTCGCTGTCTTCAGTCACTACAAACTTCACTGTCTTCAGTCCCTACCAACCTCGCTGTCTTCAGTCCCTACCAACCTCGCTGTCTTCAGTCCCTACCCACCTCGCTGTCTTCAGTCCCTACCAACCTCGCTGTCTTCAGTCCCTACAAACTTCACTGTCTTCAGTCCCTACCAACCTCGCTGTCTTCAGTCCCTACAAACTTCACTGTCTTCAGTCCCTACCAACCTCGCTGTCTTCAGTCCCTACAAACTTCACTGTCTTCAGTCCCTACACACTTCACTGTCTTCAGTCCCTACCAACCTCGCTGTCTTCAGTCCCTACAAACTTCACTGTCTTCAGTCCCTACCAACCTCGCTGTCTTCAGTCCCTACAAACTTCACTGTCTTCAGTCCCTACAAACTTCACTGTCTTCAGTCCCTACCAACCTCGCTGTCTTCAGTCCCTACCAACCTCGCTGTCTTCAGTCCCTACAAACTTCACTGTCTTCAGTCCCTACCAACCTCGCTGTCTTCAGTCCCTACAAACTTCACTGTCTTCAGTCCCTACCAACCTCGCTGTCTTCAGTCACTACAAACATCACTGTCTTCAGTCCCTACCAACCTCGCTGTCTTCAGTCCCTACCAACCTCGCTGTCTTCAGTCCCTACCCACCTCGCTGTCTTCAGTCCCTACCAACCTCGCTGTCTTCAGTCCCTACAAACTTCACTGTCTTCAGTCCCTACCAACCTCGCTGTCTTCAGTCCCTACCCACCTCGCTGTCTTCAGTCCCTACCAACCTCGCTGTCTTCAGTCCCTACCAACCTCGCTGTCTTCAGTCCCTACCCACCTCGCTGTCTTCAGTCCCTACCAACCTCGCTGTCTTCAGTCCCTACAAACTTCACTGTCTTCAGTCCCTACCAACCTCGCTGTCTTCAGTCCCTACCCACCTCGCTGTCTTCAGTCCCTACCAACCTCGCTGTCTTCAGTCCCTACAAACTTCACTGTCTTCAGTCCCTACCAACCTCGCTGTCTTCAGTCCCTACAAACTTCACTGTCTTCAGTCCCTACCAACCTCGCTGTCTTCAGTCCCTACAAACTTCACTGTCTTCAGTCCCTACCAACCTCGCTGTCTTCAGTCCCTACCAACCTCGCTGTCTTCAGTCCCTACCCACCTCGCTGTCTTCAGTCCCTACCAACCTCGCTGTCTTCAGTCCCTACCAACCTCGCTGTCTTCAGTCCCTACCAACCTCGCTGTCTTCAGTCCCTACCAACCTCGCTGTCTTCAGTCCCTACCAACCTCGCTGTCTTCAGTCCCTACCAACCTCGCTGTCTTCAATCCCTACCAATCTAGCTGGTGTCAGTCCTTACCAGCCTTGCTGTCATAAACCGTATTCTAGTTTGTCAAATATCTAGTCCCTACCCTCTTCATTATCGTTTATATTTCCATCATTACCCTCTTCATTATCGTTTATATTCCCATCATTTCCCTCTTCATTATCGTGAATATTCCGTCATTACCTTCTTCATTATCATAAATTGCATGTCCATATCCTCCTCAATTTCTTGTTAGACTAATCCACCTCATTGCCTCCAACTTCTAGTTCATATCATCATCATTGCCTTCAGAATCCAGTCGCTACCCTCCTCAGTGACTCCAATCAAGCTATATAGAAATACCAAATCATAAAAGTCACTGGCCACACCGACATTCTCTGTTGGGGAATTCAAGGATCGGCAATTATATAAAAAGATTCATTTATTGATAGCGATGTTAATGAAGTAGAGACACGAAGATGGTACAGAAAAATAAATGTAGAACGAGTTAATCAATGATGAACTAAGAGTTGGTAACAAACAGTATAGCTCCATCTGAAGGTTGTCCAACTAATTGGCATGGGTAACCCATATATTCCCACAGTCGACACTGGATTGCTTATTTGTTTTGAAGAAAACTATAAAAACAGTATCACACATATCAAACAACATAACTATCTCAGCGTGTCCGTCTGTCAATTTACCAGTCGATGTAACAAAAACAGAAACAGAACGTCAGTAACATTAATTATTTGGATCAAGGGACAGAAGACAAACAATATCCGCAGAGTTTAATATTCTATTATTATCTCACATTTACCAGTTTATGTGACAGGCAAATGGACATCACTTTTAGTTTGGTTTCTGAATATTAATAAATGCATAATTGAGGAGGAAGTAGGGGGGAGGAGGGGGTGGATATGAGAAATGCAGGGTATGGGGAGGGAGGATCGTGGGGGGGGGGAGGGGGTGCCTGGGTTAACAATTTTAACGAAACAGTCTCAACTCCCGTCGTGCTCAGTTTGACAGGCCGGGTATACCGGATGTTTTTCGGTTATCACCGTCTCTTCTAGTCGACCGAGATGTACCTGGGTAAGTCCACATTCCACATTCCACAAATGCAACATTGTTCGGTTTCTTGTGTTGGCATTTTCAACAATTGGAGAGCATGTTCCATTGATGGATACGGCATGTATGTGCCATGGACAAATATGACATATATGTTCTATTAATTGATAGGACATATCTGTACAATTGATGGATATGATATAGCTGTACCATAAATGGACATGACATGCATGTACCATTGATGAATATGACATATATGTACCATAGATTGATATGACATATATGTTCCGTAATGTATCATTAATGTAGAATCAATGCATGTAATGCGCCGTATCATGGATGGATAGAACAGTAATGTGTCATGAATATATAGAGCAGTAATGTGTCATTGATGTATGGAACAGTAATGTACCATAGATGAATAGAACAATACTGTACCATGAGAGGATAGAACAATAATGTACAAAGAATGGATATAACACTAATGTACCATAGATGGATATAGCACTAATGTACAATGGATGTAAAGAACATTAATGTACCATGGATGGATAAAACACTAATGTAGCATTGATGGATAGAACACTAATGTAGCATTGATGGATAGAACACTAATGTACCATGGATGGATAGAACACTAATGTAGCATTGATGGATAGAACAGTAATGCACCATGGATGGATAGAACACTAATGTACCATGGATGAATAGAACACTAATGTACCATGGATGGATAGAACACTAATGTACCATGGATGGATAGAACACTAATGTACCATGGATGGATAGAACACTAATGTAGCATGGATGGATAGAGCACTAATGTAGCGAATATTGACAGCACATGACATCTGCACACACTAGCTCACATTTTGAAAGGAGCTTAACGAAGGTTGCCAGGTTGTGACAATTCTTGACTCGTGTCCCAAAGAAATGTGATCACCGTTCCATGAAACGATTGACGATTCTCTCGGCTCTTGTGTGTGTGCCAACTTGAGCCTTCTCTGTCCAACAGCAGCACCTAAGCCGAAGGTGCTATGAAGAATCGCCTCTGGAGGACAATGTATTGTCCCCATTCGGTGTTTAAGAATAGCTCCACACCATAAAAACCATAATATCAGCAATGACCAGGCTCACAGCGTTCTCTCATCATGGACAAGCAGATCGTAGAACAGCTGATATCGGGAGGAAGACCAAGTAATTAGCTGGGCCAGATGTTAGCGATATAATGTGACATAAATATGAAATTACTGAGGGGACCCATACACAAACACACCGCACATGTACAACATTCAATAAAACATATCACATCTGTATGTGCATGTGCAATAATTTTCTCCCATCAACTTCATTGTCATGTTCTACGGGATTTAGAAATAGAAGCAATATATTTTAACTATGTAACCTACCAGGTTTGCAAGAGGTAAATTTTGAGCCCGACTGGGAACAATGGTCTAGAAAGATCGATGCTGGAGATTGGTAAGGTACATGACAAAAGAAGCAGAGTCAAGCGGAGGAGAATATAGACAAGAGACAGTACATGGGATATAAGGCTGACAGGAACATAGGCTAGACAGCTGGCCAAGGATCGAGTGTCTTACAGATTGACTGTTACGAGATCAATTTTCTGCATGGTGATGATGACACTGATGATGGTAGACAAATTATGTCAGGGTAGATCTTTAATGGGAAGTGGGTTTTTTTTGGTACTGATAATAAAGTCATATTTCATAAGCACACTCATGTTTTTATGAATGCTAGCAGTATGACCCTCACTCAGAGACAGTATGGTATCTTGGCACACACTGTCGGACTGGCTCCTCCTGGCACACCCTGTCGGACTGGCTCTTCCAGGCACACCATGTCGGACTGGCTCTTCCAGGCACACCATGTCGGACTGGCTGTTCTTCCAGGCACACCCTGTCGGACAGGCTCCTCCAAGCACACCATGTCGGACTGGCTCCTCCTGGCACACCCTGTCGGACAGGCTCCTCCAGGCACACCATGTCGGACAGGCTCCTCTAGGCACACCCTGTCAGACAGGCTCCTCTAGGCACGACTGAAACATAAACATGGACAACTCACAATGATAATAGCCCCCACACACACAAAGACGACGCCTAACCACAGCCAACATTCGATTTTATTCAGGATCTGGCCAGTGCCTCCGTCACAACTCCTCTTAATTATGGATCCATCATACTGGGTGATTTCAACGGAGTTTCGGGGCCCCAGCGCAATTGTTAGGAATTGGTCTTGGGCTCGTTCGGCAGTGGACATACACGTGACAACTCACGCATGTTCCTTTCATTATTCGCCACCCACAGTCTGAAGATCACCGTCTCATGCTACCACTACTTAGACATCCACCGTCACACATTGATCTCATCTCCAACGACCGAAGGACTAGGAATGAACTGGGCAACATCCTTGCGAGAAGTCTCTGTCGGGTGACATCATGTCGTGTCATCCGCAGTGAGAAGGCCCCTGCTAACACTGACGAGCGGTTGCTGATGATCACGTACTCCATCAGCACATATGCCCCTCCAAATCATGTGCTGACATCAAGATATAGTATCCAGCTTCGCAAGGCTAACCCAAGCAACGATAATAAATACGCCGATGATGTCAGAAGAAACCTAGCTGCACCACCCCCCCCCCCCACCCCTCCTACCTAATGATCCGGAGGCTGCATGGGCAGTCATAAAGAATGTCACATATCAGGCCGCCAAGCTAATCACCGGCTCAAAGACACCAACGTGTCAGCAATGTCTCTCCGCTGCATTGTAAGGCATACAATTCCAGAAGAACTCAGCCAGGCTTCCCAATAGCTCTCCGCTGCCTGGTGAGACGTCATACTCCAGAAGAACTCAGCCAGGCTTCAGAATGGCTCTCTGCTGCCTCGTGAGACATCATACTCCAGAAAAACTCAGCCAGGCTTCCGAATAGCTCTCCGCCGCCTCGAAAGACATCATACTCCAGACGAACTCAGCCAGGATTCCCAATGACCACGCCGAACGACGGCGGCTAAAAGGTCAATCCCTGACGTCGTCCAGGGCAGATACTGAACGCTTTATAAATTAAATTGTGGATGGAGTCTATGCTGGTCTCAGATCTCATGACATGACAGGCTTTTAACCACCAACCGGCAATGACATGTCCAAATCTATCTGCTCAATCTCTGGATCCTCCCCCCGACACAGAAATAAACATTGACCCCCCCCAGCCCTCCTCCTATAACTAAAGCCCTTGTCGCCAACCGGAAACTCAGAGATGAACGAGCGGATGGCCCGGATCGCATGCCACCGGAGCTGTCACACTCCGTTGACCAGATCAGCTCTGCCCTCCAGCACTTTCTCCTGCGAGTAAGGAGGACGGGACAGATCCCGGTCGATAGAGGCGATGGAGTCGTCGTCTCCCTGTACAATGGCAGTCGCAAAGACTACAGTAATTATATGCCTATAACACTGCTCTTAGTCCCGAGCAAGCTGTTTGCTCACGTGCTACTGGCTAAACTCAAGCATGTCTTGAGAACAAAACGCCGCCCACAACAGTCTTGCTTCACCCTGGGCGGTTCTAAGACCGACGCTATCATTGGTCTACGGCTCCTCGCTGAATTGCACCACCACTTCAATCGCTCCTTGTGTACATACGTGGACTTGACGTCCTCCCTAGACTCGGTCTAGACTCGGAAAGTCCTACAGGGAATAGGCACAACCGCCTCCGCCACCCCATCCCTAGTAAACCTGATCATGGAACTACACAAGGACACCGGCCCCATAACTCGGCGAGGTGACATTCTCTCTGACAGATGCCCCACGTCTTCTGGTGTCAGACAGGAATGTGTTCTTACCCTTAACCTATTCTGCATCGCCGATAACTGGCTTCTTGACCGCCTCAGTAAGCACCAAGAGGGTATTGCTATTGATCAGTAAACTTCCGCTGATCACTTCTATACGGACGTCATCGTCCGGTCAGGCACATACCGATCTGAGCTGAAGCGCTCTCTGGAAATGCTAGACATTGAAACTCATCTGTAGGCGTGTCTATGTCCTGGGCCAAGTCCAATGTTCAGACCTCCGTTTTCGACACAGCACCACGGGGAATCGAAACCGAAGGTCAGAAGAGTGTACAAATCAATTCTTCTATCTCGGTAGCATGATATCATCTGATGGGCGCTGCCCTCCCGATGTGGCGGAGCGGACTAGCTGCGCCTGTCATGCACGACCTGTGCGGAGAAATGGCAAGATCTTCCTTGAGACAAAATCCCATATCTACGAATCCTGCGATGTTTCAGTCCAGCTCTACGGCACCAAAACATGGACATTGCTGAAGCGCGACAGGTCAAGACTAGAGGCCTTCCACATTCACACCCAGGGGCGGCGTATCCTGGGCAACCGATGGCGTGACTTCATCCGCAACGGGGATGTCTCCACCAATACAAGCCTTCTCCCTATCTCAGAAACACTTGGCCGCCTCCGAGTTTTTTTGTTCGATCATGTTGTACGGCTGGCTCAGGAAACATCCGCACGCAATTTACTAAACAAGTCTATCCTCAGCGCCAAAAGACTTTATTCAACCGAATTTGGCGCATAAAAGGATGTCACCGAAGAGTATGCCTCCGGCAGATAACCTACACCTCCGCCCTGGAGGAGGCCTGGGACAATGCAGTTGCAGTGGGCAATGGATGTGTCCGACCGATACAACGGACCTTAGACGCCTAAGAGAACAATACTATTATAAAGCTCTGCGTTTCCATTGCATGTATTCTCCACTGGATATGACATCAATAGTCCAAATCTCACAGGCATACACAAATATTGAGAGCACCAATGATCGTTTTAGTCAAACTTCTATGCTCAGGACGACCCGCCTATCCTGCCATGTGGGTTTCAAACGAGTAATCGCTGCTGTTGTCTGTGCTAATCTGGCACCTCATCTCAGGCTGCAAACCCTCGTCACTAATCGGTGATCCCAAATACTTGAACATGTGTACAACTTCGAATGTCTGATCATTTGCTTGTATCACAGGTGTAAACCATTCCGTGTTTTTAGTCCTCAGCTTTGTTTTCTCTGCATCTATCTCCATGTCAAAGCTCTGCACCGTTCTGTTCAATCATCGAATCAGCTCCCGCAGTTCCGTTTCAGTGCCTGCCAGACCTTCTATATCATCTGCAAACTGTAAATTTGTAATCGTCTTGGGAAATATTTTGATCGTACTAACATGTCCCTCCAGGACCACCTCCATTATTGTTTCCAAGAATACATGAAGAGTGTTGGGGAGAGTAAACAACTTTGTCTCGCCCAAACGTGCAGAACTATTCGCCTAGAATTCTGTCAACATCAACTGCACTTGACCCCTTCTAATAAAAGTTCTCAATTACCTTCAGAATATTATTATTGATCTTGTAATGCGTCATTGTTGTCCATAGCGCTGCATGTCATACTCTGACAACGGCCTTTTTTTAATTAATGAAGACATGATCTATGTGTTGTTGATACTCTATGCATGTCTCATTTAATGTACGCAGATTTAATATATTTTCAGTGGGGCTTCTTCCCGCTCAAAACCCTGCTTGCTATTCTGTATTTCTATTCTCTGCCTCTGACTTTAATTGTTTGAGGATTATTCTTAAGATAACTTTGCAAGGATGACCAATGAGGTTAATTGTTATTTAGCTCTGACACATCTTTATGTTCCCTTATTTAGGCACTGATTTCGTCCAGATGGCTGGCCGCTCTCATTTCCGCCAAAGTATGTTACAAATGTATGTCAGAACTTCAATTATTAAACCTGGCCTCCCACTTGTAAGAGATAGTATCCACGCAACCGGCGTTCCCATTGTTTAGCATCTTTGCTGCTTCAGTTGCTCCCTCTCTTGTTATCGGTTTAATCTCCTCTAACGTATCCATCTTGGGGGCGATTGCATTTCCTGAGTCACCTTGACCTAAAAGTTTATATATTTTATGGCAGTGCTCTGTCCAATGAGCCCGAATGTCTTGGATTTGTGTGAGACATTCCAATCTATCTTCTCCTGAACATCGAATGTTACACATTAGAATCAGTTCACAAATGTACAAATACGACTAAGAGTGGAACACGCAATTGGGCCTTTCCATGATATGTTCACAGCTATCAACAGGCGAAAGATGGCTTTGTATGGGCACGTCATGACGTTCAGTGGAATATTGCATGTTTCCGTTATAGGAAAGAGAGGGCTGGGACGTCAAATTACAAGATACGCAAACAACATCACTGCGTGGCCAAACCTACATCCCATTGAGGCACAACTGCCGGCAACGGACAGAGATAGATGGCCTGGGATGGTGGGAGTGTCTTCAAACGTGCCCAAACGACCTGATGGATTACGCGACGAACTGAAATGAGCATAAATCGTTGCACTTAGGCATTGTGAAGGCCTTACTAGGTCCTTCACAATTTCATACACCCCCTTGGCATCGGTTCTTCCGAGATGCTGTTCGATATATGATCACTGAGAAGTTATCCATTCAACATTGGCCTTTTTCAGCTATGCTTTTATGCTTCCATGTATCTCTCTGTATTTCGTAATCCCATCCAGGTCATTCTTCGACCTCTTCATTAATTTTCTCTGGTCACATATCTCAAGTACTTCCTTTGTAACCCATGCTATCTGCTTTTCCCGTCCCTTCCCTAAGACCTCAGTGGCCGAAGCTATCAATGCCATATTTAGAGCATCTATTATGTTTCTAATGGTGTCTCTTAATGCACACATCGGCGGTCAAACGACAAGCCAAACTACTTGGGAGTCACATTTAATCGACGCATGACATGGAAAAGTCAGATCGAGAGAAACCGAATGGGAGCCAGACAAAGAATGGCAATCATGAGGAAACTTGCTGCCACATGCTGGGGAGCAGACGAAAGAATACTAAAGAAACTGTACTCTGGAAGAGTGAGACCAGTTCTCGAGTATGGCATTGCGGAATGGACAACAGCAGCAAAGGCGAACTTTGATAAAATTAGCAAACTTTAAAACCAAGCCATTTTAGTTATAACAGGAGGCATGAAATCAACGCCAATTGTAGAATTTGAAAAGAATACAAATCTGCAATCCATGACCGACAGAAGAGACTGCAGAGTCCAACAGCAAGCAGAGAAACTCAGAAGACTGACTGACCATCCAATGCATCAGAGACTAAACCCATTTGGAAATGGGAAACTAAAGCGGAGAAACTTTGCAGAAATAGCCAAAGCAAATATGAGCGAAGACCCTATGAACACCGTAACAATACCAAAGCCCATCCCTACTGTACGAAAACCCACCTGGAGGCAGCATATCATTACAGAGGTGGTAGAAAATATACCAGGTATTGGAAACAAGAACAGCCAGACTGAAAAAGAAAGAAGAGACATAACCCTGATGTACATAACGGAAAACTACCGAAGCATGACTGGAATCATTCATACACCGACGGTTCTGTAACAAACACAACACAGAACGGAGGGGCAGGGGTATTACTGAGTCTACCAAATGGTAGAAAAATAACACTGTCAGTGGCAACTGGAAAATTATCATGCAATGTCAGAGCAGAGGCAGAGGCACTGAGGGCTGCAGTAGAAGCAATTCTGACAGACGAAAGCAATGAAAGCCAGATAGTCCTGTCTACAGATGCCCTGGCCATAGCTACAGCACTAAAAAGCCAGAAAAATACTGAACTTAATGATTTAAGTGCAGTACTCTGTCAACTATGCCCGCAGTACGAACCAAAAAGAGTAGTGGTACAGTGGGTTCCATCCCACTGTAACATGCAATGCAACGAGGAGGCAGACAGACTGGAAACAGAATGTGTAAGACTACCACAACCAGATTCTAGTGTGATCTACGAAGAGTCCAAAAGGCTTTTTAGGGCAATATACATGGCCAAATGGGAAACACAACATACTGGCTACACAGAAAATAATACCTATTGCCAGTAGAACAGAAGAAAGCAGGTCGTGGTCTTCAGACTCCGAACAGGCCACACCATACTGAGGTACCATCTATTTAATAAACTGAAGATATGTGGCACTGACGAATGCACTTGTGGTACAGGGAAAATGACCGCTGAACATCTGCTGCAATACTGCCCGACATACGAGGACCAGAGAAAGCACATGTGGACATCACCAATGGCAACACTAGACAAGCTCTATGTCACTGTCGACATCCTCTATATCAGAGACGCCTGGCTACATCATTAAGTCCAGGTCGCTCCCAATATCAGATACGCCTGATCATCACCACTAAGTCCTGGTCTCTCCCTATATCAGAGATGTCTGGTCATCACCACTAAGTCCTGGTCTCTCCCTATATCAGAAATGTCTGGTCATCACCACTAAGTCCTGGTCGCTCCCATCAGTATTTAGGCCAGATCTGAATCACTTCTGGACTAGAATGTAGTCTATCTATGCAGTTCATTATTTGGGCTGTGCATGGCCTACCGTCTGGACATTTTGTTTGGACCTAGTGTTTTCGCCACCAGTCACGTGTTGTAGTGAGCACAGTACAAGATTCTCAATCAGCATTAGTTCCCCTTGTGCCTTTCCAATCTCGCCCTATGTCTTCACCAAAATTTGGTTTTCCAATCGCCCTGTACCACCAGTATATATTTCTGAGGTATCTCGTTCACAGGTACCTGTAAATCATCGTTTATATTTATCGTATCTACCTCGTTTTCCTCACAGTCTGAGGTAGATGCTGAGCATTGTGTTACCGATATAGTGAAGGGCATAGCTTCAGTGGTATGCTGAGCACACGACTTGATACTTGTCGAGATTCCAAAAGACGACTTGTGTCTTTATGTACCAACATCCCGTCTACATGGAGGTGTTTGTCCGATCTGCCAAAGAAATAAAACGTGTGACACTCTTCAATTGTATTATCTCCGACATTTTTCTAGCGGACATCACATATGCCAAGCATATTCCATCGTTAATTATCCATCTTGTGGGCCAGTCCAATTCATGAGACAATAAATCGCACGGTTCAGTCCATTCCATGGAACAGTCCATTCCATGGGACATTTCTTTAATGTTTCCACATGCACTCAATGTTCTGACATTTCAAGTATCTAACGTGACGTAACCTCTTCTGAGAGACGTGAGACGGCAGGCGCGGTAATATGTTGACCCGGGCTGCGACCTAACCGGCATTGCAGATTTTGAATGTATCATCATGTGCAAATTTTGGGCTTAGAATCTCTTCGCGGCGGCAATCTCCACTCCAAATTGTGGTTGGTCAACATCTGCGTCTGACATAGACGAGTCCATCCCTCCAGGCGAGCCATTGCCCCGTTAGCCTAACGTCTCGTGGCTCTAGTTTCCCAGTGTACACCCGGAGTAGGTGATGTTGGCTTGTGAATTCACTTAACTGACAGGCTACTACGTTTAACTTGTCACCTTCCGAAGAAGAGCTAGAGGAACCCAGTACATTTGGTGGATGGACAAGCCGAACATTAACAAACCCTACACTCATGCTCCACCCTGCAATAAATGAAGTCTCTACCACTTCATTCCAAAATGTTATGTATCCAGTGGACAAACATGAATTGTGTGTATCCAGTATCCAGTGGATATATCAGAACTCCGTACAAGATAAATGACAAACAAGCAGCTAAGAGATGAATGCAGACTGCAACAGGACATACAAGGTCCACGAGACATTGCAAGAAAGAGGATGAGATACAGTTTTAGTGCACAGAGGAGATGGAGAGAGGTCTCACAGGAGAGAGAGAGGCCTAAGAGAAAAAAGAAGTCACATGAGAGATAGGTGTGATAAGAGAGAGCGGTCTCACAGGAGAGAGAGGCCTAAGAAAAAAAAGAAGTCACATGAGAGATAGGTATGATAAGAGAGAGCGGTCTCACAGGAGAGAGAGGCTAGATTGCTCAGGGGAGAGAAAGGTCTTACATGAGTGAGAGATGCCTTAGAGGAGAGAACTGTCTCACAAGAGAGAGAGAGAGAGGTCTCAGAGGAGAGAGAGGTCTCACATTGGAGAGGTCTAAGAGAGAGATGTGTCAGAGGAGATATGTTTCAGAAAATAGAGAGGTCTCAGAGGACAAAAAAGTCTCACAGGAGAGAGTAGTCTCAAAGAGAAATATCTTAGTGGAGAGAAGTCTCAGAGGAGAGAGATTTCTGAGAGAAGAGAGAGAAAGGACGATCTGGATTGGTAGTACACGATTGAATAGAAAGAAACAAAGAATGTACGAGGTGTTTACCTACTCAAAGAGCATGCCGTTGTGAAGGGAATGGGTCGCCTACTCCAGTAGTGGTGATACATGATGATAGTGATTAGTTAAACACTTCACAGTTCACGTAATATTGTCCGTCCAAGTAAATCTGTATTTAAAGTAATACTGATATAGATAGCAACTTGAACGAGATAGAAAACAACTTGTAGGAGATAGATACAAACTTGAGGGAGATAGATATCAACGAGGTCTGAGAGATACATAACAACTTGAGGGCTTTGAGATATATACCAACATGATGGCTTTGAGATAGAAAACAACTTGAAGGAGATAGATACAAACTTGAGGGAGGTAGATATCAACTTGAGGTAGGTCAGAGAGATAGATAACAACCTGAGAGCTTTGATATGGATAGCAACTTGAAGGAGATAGATAACATCTTGAGGTCTGGCAGATATGTAACAACTTGAGGTCTGCGAGATACATAATAACTTGAGGGGGATATATAACAACTTGAGGAATATATATACCAACTTGCGGGAGATGGCTAATAACTTGAGGGATATTGATAACAAAATGAGGGAGATATGTAACAACTTGAGGAAGATAGAGTACAACATGAGGACTGGAAGATGATTTTAATAGTGGTCAGAACATGTGGGAAGCATGTCAGTTGACTTTAGGAGTGGTCAGAACATGTGGGAAGCATGTCAGTTGACTTTAGGAGTGGTCAGAACATGTGGGAAGCATGTCAGTTGACTTTAGGAGTGGTCAGAACATGTGGGAAGCATGTCAGTTGACTTTAGGAGTGGTCAGAACATGTGGGAAGCATGTCAGTTGACTTTAGGAGTGGTCAGAACATGTGGGAAGCATGTCAGTTGACTTTAGGAGTGGTCAGAACATGTGGGAAGCATGTCAGTTGACTTTAGGAGTGGTCAGAACATGTGGGAAGCATGTCAGTTGACTTTAGGAGTGGTCAGAACATGTGGGAAGCATGTCAGTTGACTTTAGGAGTGGTCAGAACATGTGGGAAGCATGTCAGTTGACTTTAGGAGTGGTCAGAACATGTGGGAAGCATGTCAGTTGACTTTAGGAGTGGTCAGAACATGTGGGGAGCATGTCAGTTGACTTTAGGAGTGGTCAGAACATGTGGGAAGCATGTCAGTTGACTTTAGGAGTGGTCAGAACATGTGGGAAGCATGTCAGTTGACTTTAGGAGTGGTCAGAACATGTGGGAAGCATGTCAGTTGACTTTAGGAGTGGTCAGAACATGTGGGAAGCATGTCAGTTGACTTTAGGAGTGGTCAGAACATGTGGGAAGCATGTCAGTTGACTTTAGGAGTGGTCAGAACATGTGGGGAGCATGTCAGTTGACTTTAGGAGTGGTCAGAACATGTGGGGAGCATGTCAGTTGACTTTAGGAGTGGTCAAAACATGTGGCGAGCATGTCAGTTGACTTTAGGAGTGGTCAAAACATGTGGCGAGCATGTCAGTTGACTTTAGGAGTGGTCAAAACATGTGGCGAGCATGTCAGTTGACTTTAGGAGTGGTCAAAACATGTGGCGAGCATGTCAGTTGACTTTAGGAGTGGTCAAAACATGTGGCGAGCATGTCAGTTGACTTTAGGAGTGGTCAAAACATGTGGCGAGCATGTCAGTTGACTTTAGGAGTGGTCAAAACATGTGGCGAGCATGTCAGTTGACTTTAGGAGTGGTCAAAACATCGGTGAAGTTATCTCATTGTCTCCAGCTGCCACTGATTATCTTCTTCTTCTTCTTCTTCTTCTTCTTCTTCTTCTTCTTCTGCGTTCATTCTCAATCTCCCGCTACCAAGCCCTGAACAGGGCTTTTGCAAGTGGCAGGATGTACTCCGGAGAACGGATTTGCGTTGTGTCGCTAGTTTACAGTTTGACTGCGATTTTTTCACCTTTCAGACAAACACATCCGTCTTCGGCAGGGATAATTGTCTAATTCTAGCATGTGCCTCTTCGACAGTCAGAGTCGTAGCCCAGGTAAGGCTCAGGTCAGAAAGGTGTTGTTAGGTCACTAGGGGTCGCATACCTTAGTCTGATGAAAGAAACGATATGCTAAAACACTGGGAGTCGCTTTCCTTAGTCCGATGAGAGAAACACGATGCTAATTCTAGGGATCGTTTCTCTAAGAGCTGACTAATCAGGAAGAATAAAAGCCTAAAACTGGAGACATAGTTAATTAACAAGAAATACAGAGAATAATAACAACTACTTTAAAGAGAAAAGACTCAGAGAACAGCCATCATCTGATACAGCGATAATTCATGGTCAGGCAGATGTCACGTGACAATATTCAGAATGAAACCAGGCGATCGTCAGACCAATAAATTTAAAATTAAACCCACAGATGCGTGCCTTTCTGTGGAGGGGTGGGGGGGGGGGGGGGTCATTCCTCGGAACATTCTCTACAGCTTTGTCAGCCAGCTCCACGATAAGAGCGGTGTGATTACATGCGAGAGGTCAGAAGGAAACAACTTTACGTTTATCAGGAAAATATTTGCTTTAATTTGAAATCGGAGCACAAAGAACATTTAAAAAAACAAACCTTACAAGAAATGAAAGCTTTTCAGCAAGCTGTCGTCCATATTATTTTCTTATTAGGAATTTATAAATCAGTTTTATTCAAATCGGCTTAAATATACATCAATGACAACGTCACGATCCTGAACTTAAAAGCTAAAGCTGATGAACCCGGTAGTTGCGAACAATACTACTGTGGCTGTCAATCCACTGTGGCTGTCAATCCACTGTGGCGTGCCGAGAAATGAGAGGGCAGATGGGCTTGCAAGGAGGTCCGGAGAATGTGGACAAGAAGACAGCGAAAACACATACTTAAAGATAAAGAGAGTTGTCCAGGCTGTCAGATGAGTTGTCCAGGCTGTCAGATGAGTTGTCCAGGATGTCAGAAGAGTTGTCCAGGCTGTCAGAAAAACTGTCCAGGCTGTCAGAAGAGTTGTCCAGGCTGTCAGAAGAACTGTCCAGGCTGTCAGAAGAGTTGTCCAGGCTGCCAGAAGAATTGTCCAGGCTGTCAAAAGAATTGTCCAGGCTGTCAAAAGAATTGTCCAGGCTGCCAATATAATTGTCCAGGCTGTCAGACGAATTGTCCAGGCTGTCAGACGAATTGTCCAGGCTGTTATACAAATTTTCCAGGCTGTCAGAAGAGAACATAACTCACCGTACGATGACTACCACACCTTGGCCGGCAAGGACAGACTATCGTTCTTCGCAACAGGACTTGCCACAATGGACTGAATAAACACATGTACAGACTTCGTATGTCTGCTTCGCCCTGCTGAGCGTGTTTTGCTGGACTGTTCTCTGTATGTCCAGCTAATGAGGATACACTGGCCCTACGATTCGACACTACAATCACATTTGTGTGGATCTCAAGAGCAACTGCAGTCAACGGTCGAATTCATCAAGGAAACTCGCCTGATGGTGTAAACCTTTATGATGTAATCACGGGAAGAGGAAACTCGTCTGATGGTGTAAACCTTCATGATGTAATCACGGGAAGAGGAAACTCGTATGATGGTGTAAACCTTTATGATGTAATCACGGGAAGAGGAAACTCGTCTGATGGTGTAAACCTTTATGATGTAATCACGGGAAGAGGAAACTCGTCTGATGGTGTAAACATCTGTTATGTGATCAAGGGAAGAATTTGTGAGCAAAGTTGGATGCGGCCATTTCTTTAGCTAGGGCGTCCCCATTTTTCTCAATGACACACTACATGTGCATGCATACTGCTCAAGATCAATTAAATTAGAAACAGTCGAAGTATCAGATATATAAATATATATATATATATATATATATATATATATATATATATATATATATATATATATATATATATATATATATGTATATATGTATATATATATATATATATATATATATATATATATATATATATATATATACATATATATATATGTATATATATATATATATATATATATGTATATATATATATGTATATATATATATATATATATATATATATATATATATATATATATATATATATACATATATATATATATTCAAAAAGTGAGACAGGTGAGGAAATAATTAATCAATCAGGCAGAAGATCAATCAGTCTTTTATTCCAAATTAACATCGTCTTAGGACCTAGCCTTTCCAACATAAGATGTAACATATACAATACACAGACTTGTTGAAGAAGTGGGAGGAAGCTATAACATACCAATTGCATGTTATAATCTCAATTACATTCAACAAAAGAAGACGCTTTTGCCGAGATGGCATTTTGAAAAGAGAAACTACGAATAATTTAAAGAAATAACCCGGATAGATTCCCAGAATATCAGCAGACGGCAAAATAAAAGTGGAGGAAATGATATTAAGGTTTAATAAAGCAATCAGTTTCAATATAATCTAGAGATAGCTACATGTCATACTTGTCAGAATAAATGCACGCACTTCAGGAAGAACCGTTGAATGCCAAATAATTGTCAGACGTTAAACAAAGCCAAGAAAGTAATAATGAACCAACGAAAAGCCGCAGGAAAGTACATAAACACTTTGGATCAAGAAACACAAAACATACCATCAAGAAACATAAAGAAAAAATCGAACGCCTCAACCTAGATAAAAACGGTACAAAACTGTGGAAACCTGCAAAGTGACTGAACAATGAAACAATACAAAAAGCCAAATGGGACTCTAGAAGTGAGAAGGCACAATACTACATTCGCCAGATAGAAAGAAGAAAGCTACATACGCCAGACAGAAGGTACAGGTCTACACACGCCAGACAGAAGGTACAGGTCTACATTCGCCAGACATAATGTACACTGCATAGCCAGAAAGAAGGTACAAGGCTACATACGCCAGAGATGAGGTGCATGGCCAATACGTTACAGAGAAAGTGCAATGCGAGATACGCCATTAGTTGATGTGGGTGTGGGTCTCGTTATACACTGATGATCTAACTTTGTGAGTGTGGTGGGGTGTCCACACCCGCTGTGTACTGGTAGTCTAACTTTGTGAGTGTGGTGGGGTGTCCACATCCGCTGTGTACTGGTGGTCCAACTTTGTGAGTGTGGTGGGGTGTCCACACCCGCTGTGCACTGGTAGTCTAACTTTGTGAGTAGGCCCACACCTAGCTGTACACTTGTGGTCTAACTTTGTGAGTAGGCCCACACCTGGCTGTTCACTTATATATTTTATAGAAAAAGATGAATTAAGGTAATAACAAACGAAATGCTGATGGGGCTGGGCCAAACAGCGAAGACGAAACTGCTATCGGTCCTGAACCAAAGCTGGAAAAGGGGAATTGTACCACAGGCATGGAAAGACGCAATACTGGTACCAGTACCAAAAACAGGAAAGGACAAAACAGATCCAAATGGATACAGGCCCATAAGCCTACTGAGCTGTGTCGGCAAGCTGATGGAACGGATGATAAACACCAGACTGATGTGGCATCTGGAAGAAAAACGAATACTAATTCCACAGCAAGCCGGCTTTAGACAGCACAGATCCACTGAGGACCAGGTCATCCTCATAGCCCAGGAGATAGAAGATGCCTACCAGGCACAGAAACACACAGTAGCTGTTTGGGTGGATATGGAAAAGGCATTTGACAAAGTCTGGAAAGATGGACTTAGAGTCAAGCTAAGAAGAAGTGATGTTTGTGGGAAGATGTACAAGTGGATCAACCACTACCTCAAACAAAGAACGGCCAGAGTCCAAGTACAAGGGCAGATGAGCAAAAAAGGTGACACTCGAGCAGGGAGTACCCCAAGGGTGAGTACTGTCACCCACACTCTTCCCGGTATATATAAACGATATTACAGTAAATATACCAAGAAGAGTCCATAGCTCAATGTTTGCAGACGATCTGGCTATGTGGACCTCTGAAAAGAATCTCACCATAGCAAGAAATCGGATGCAGACGGCCCTAACATCGCTGGAAGAGTGGGCGAACTCATGGCTGGTCAAAATAAACGAGGAGAAAACCACATGCACAATATTCTCGCTTTCATTAAAACCCCAAAGTACCAAATTAAGTCTAAATGGCAAATTCCTGCAGCCAAACGACAACCCAACCTATCTGGGAGTCACATTTGATCGGCGCATGACATGGAAAAGTCAGATTGAGAGAAACCGAATGAAAGCCAGAGAAAGAATGGCAATCATGAGGAAACTTGCTGGCACAAGCTGGGGAGCAAACGAAGGCATACTAAAGAAACTGTACACTGGAAGAGTGAGACCAGTTCTCGAGTATGGCATTGCGGCATGGACAACAGCAGCGAAGGCGAACTTCGATAAAGTTAACAAACTTCAAAACCAAGCCATGAGAATTATAACAGGTGGCATGAAGTCAACGCCAATTGTAGAACTTGAAAAGATTACAAAACTGCAATCCATGACCGATAGAAGAGACTGCAGAGCCCAGCTGCAGTCAGAGAAACTCCGAAGACTGACCGACCATCCAATGCACCAGAGACTAAACAATTTGGGAAATGGGAAACTAAAGCGGAGAAACTTTGCAGAAATAGCCAAAGCAAAGATGCACGAAGATCCCATAAACGCACTAACAACACCAAAATCCATCACTACTGTACGAATACCTACCTGGAGGCAGGATATATTTCCAGATGTGGTAGAAAATATACCAGGTATTGCAAACAAAAACTGTCAGACTGAAAAAGAAAGGAGAGATACTACCCTAAGCTTCATAACGAAAAGCTACCCAAGCATGGACTGGACCCATGCATACACCGACGGTTCTGTAACAAACACAACACAGAACGGAGGGGCAGGAGCATTCCTGAACCTACCAAATGGCAGCAAAATAACACTGTCATTCGCTACTGGTAAGTACACAAGCAATTTCAGAGCGGAGGCAGAGGCACTGAGGGCGGCAGTGGAAGAAATGGTGACACACAGTGAAAATGAGAGCCATAATCCTGCTGACAGATGCTCTCGCCGTAGTCACAGCGCTAAAAAGCCAGAAAAACACTGAGCTTAATGACTTAAGAGCAGCCCTCTGCAAACTGTGCCAGCAGTCCGCACCAAAAAGGGTAGTGGTACAGTGGGTCCCGTCACACTGCAACATCCTAGGCAACGAGGAGGCAGACAGACTGGCAAAAGAAGGTGCAAGGCTACCACAAACAGATACCAGTATGACGTACGAATAGTTAAAACGGCTTATTAAAGCCAGATACATGACCAAATGGGAAACTGAACATACTGGTTACACCAAAAACGATGCCTATTACCAGTTCAACCGAAGAGAGCAGGTCGTTGTCTTCAGACTTCGCACTGGCCACAATAGACTGAGGTACCAACTATTCAACAAATTGAAGATAGTGTGTACTGACGAATGCCCGTGCGGTACTGGTAAAATGGCCGCTGAACATCTGCTGCAGAACTGCCCGACACACGAGGATCAGAGAAAGCAGACGTGGCCATTACCAGTGGAACTGCAAGACAAGCTCTATGGCAGTGGCGAGAGCCTCAGGATGACCGCCGCTTTTTTCGAAAAAAAATAATGGTTACTGTCTGACTGCGTACGCAGAAGAAGAAGAAGAAGAAGAATTAAGGTAAAGTATTATCTCAAGCTGTCAGACGTCGTTCTTGTGTGTTACAAAGCTCTTCACTAAACTTTTTTAAATCTGCTTTTCTTAATCTTTAAACAGTAACAACGTCACACGACTTAAACTAAATCCAATTGGCGATAACTCTGATCTTATTTCTGATCTTAGTAGGATGCGGTCATCCGTTCAGGTAGAACGTGTTCCCAATTTCTGATCTCAGTTGGCTGCGGTCATCCGTTCAGGTAGAGCGTGTACACATTTCTCATCTCAGTTGGCTGTGCTCATCCGTTAAGGTAGGACGTGTCCACATTTCTCAATGACTTTTATGACTTCTCACATACACATGTCTAATGTTGTGTAGTTAGGTCCATCAGTAGACATTGGTTATATGTCTTTTTTTATTCTGAAGTCTTACATCTTTCCTAGATTCATGGTATGTTTTATGAGTTCTATTGGTCCTTTATAGATTTTCCAATTTATACATTTATCTTTACATTGATATTTAATCGGATATGTTGCATTTACATTTATTTTTAGCTGAGATCCGTTAAATGATTCATCTAACTCTGACATGCATAAATACATTCATAATATTGGTTGCATAACGCAAAGCAAACATGACGACAGCAACATACATATGCTGAGAGATATGTTCTGATGTGACTGTAAAGGTCCATCCCAGCACGGCAGACATGTGCTGTGAGATATGTTATGATGTGACTGTAAAAGCAGATCCCAGCACAGCTGACCTGGTATGTCAGATATGATCTCAAGTGACTGTAAAGTCCAATCCTAGAATGACAGACATTTCCTGTGAGATGTGATATCATGCGACTATAAAATTTAATCCCAGCACGACAGACATGTGATGTTAAATGATATCATATGAATGTAAAGTTCAATCCCAGCACGGAAGAGCTGGGGCCCATATGCGACGAGTCAGCTGTTGAGGTCGTTGTGCGGGATATTTTATTGTTCATACGACCCGCGATTTCAGAGCTTCGGCGATAATGCTACATGTTGGGTCGCATATGCTGTCATAGCCGGGGGTGGAGAGATGGACAAACCGAAGGATATGAAGGATTCGTTCAAAAAAAATTATTCCCAAGAACGGAAAGACCAAGCCTAAAGGCGGATATATCGCAGCAGAACTGTAAACTGCAGAGCAACATCACTCGGACTACACAAACGATTGCAAATATGTGTGCTTGAGTGCATTTCAACTGCTGAGAACCATCCTCTTATATAACTAATGGGATCATCAGCGCCACAATGGAAACCGTCTTCAAAAGAAATGTACAGGGATAGGATAGCTGACTGACTGACTGACTGGCTGACTGACTGGCTGACTGACTTGCGAGAAGCGACACTAGTATCATGTAGATATCTCAGTTACCACGGGGATCCGATACAAAAATACATGCAATCAGCAGTCGAGCCATATAAGACCCCAGCTCAAGGAACATACAGACTTGATGACTGGGCATGTACACAGACGGATTTGCAGATATTACGGTGAAGTAACATGCATCCCTGACGACTGGGCATGTACACATAGACGGATCTGCAGAGATGATGGAGAAGGACAGGCTGACGAATGGGCATGTACACATAGACGGATCTGCAGAGAGGATGAAGAAGGACAGCCCTGGAGAATGGGCATGTACACATAGACGGATCTGCAGAGATGATGAAGAAGGACATCTCTGGCGAATGGGCATGTACACATAGACGGATCTGCAGAGATGATGGAGAAGGACAGCCTTACTGCTGGGCATATACACATAGACGGATCTGCAGAGATGATGGTGAAGAACATCCTTGACTACTGAGCATGTTAACAGGCACATCTGCAGAGATGACGGTGAAGGAAACATCTTTGTAAGATCCGGTACTGAACAAACAACGTATGAGACTTTCCTGACTGCGATGGTCGCTTCCAACTTTGGGACACAGTCTATGGCGCTGTTACATGCACTGTGAATGTTCACCAGGTCAGACAAGCACCCGGCAACTCAGATTGTATTATTTACAGACTGTAGATCAATACTATAATCAATACAAAATACCAAAGGTGAACACATGCTGCAGAAAATCAGATCAGAGCTCACCAGAATCTCAAAAAAACATCAACAGTGACTTGTCATGAGATACTCTCTTTTTGGGCAATCGTAGCTAACGGACGAGCAGATACCCTGTATAAAGAAGGCAGTAGGATGGAGCCACTTATCCACACATTGTCTTACATTGAAGCAGACACTATCACCAATAATAAATATAATTAAATGGATTAAAATCATGGAAGTGAATTCAGACTGACCCAATTATCCAGCTCCACAGACACCAACAAACCACCACCTTACATCAAGAGCAGACACATGCAGACTACTAGGCCACCTACATCGGCTCAAATATCACATACCAAAAAAACAGACTAGCACCAACAGATATCAATAGAGTATCACCAACAGACAACAAAATTAGCCTATCACCAATATACAGTAATATATATAATCACAACAGCCCTACACATTAGCACGTCGCCAACAAAGAACAACGTACAATAGCTCCAACAACACACAAACAACAATATCACAGACAACCATTACAGTTGGGTATAAGAAAACAGACATAATATATTTTTCTAAGATCACACACATTAGAATTGCACTAACAACCAACAGAATACATTTACACTAACAACCAACAGAATACATTTACACTAACAACCAACAGAATACATTTACACTAACAACCAACAGAATACATTTACACTAACAACCAACACACTCGATTTACAATAACAACCAAAGAAATCGATTTACACTACCATCCAACAAACAAGAGTAGCACTAACAACCAACAAAATATATTTACATCAACAAAACCGACTTGCACTAAGAACACACGCAACATAATTGCACCAAAGAAATATATTTACACTAACAACCAACGAAATATATTTGCACCAACTATAAACAAAATACTTTAAACTAACAACCAACAAAATAGATTCACACTAACAACTAACACAATAGATTTACACTGACATCCAACAAATAAGAGTAGCCCAAACAACTACTACTATCAGTCATAGGCGTCTCAGTCCTTCCAGACCATGCGCATGACACCCTGTGAGTAGCCTCTCAGGACGCAATCTTGCTGCTGATGATGGAGACCCCTGGCTGCCCAAACTGCAGGATCTTCCTCTCGACCCCGCTGGTATAATCCAAAGAAATGCAAATCATGACAATTTGGCATTAGTTCCGCTGGTGTAATCCAAAGGAATGCAAAGCATGACAATGTGGCATCAGCTCCGCTGCTGTAATCCAAAGAAATGCATAACATGACTTTTTGGCATCGGCCCTGCTGGTGTAATCCAAAGAAAGGCAACACATGCCAATTTGGCAGAAGATCGTTACAAATTTCGTAATTTTGAAACCATCCGACTTAGGTGCTACCACTCCGGATTTTCTGTCTTGGTGTACTCCCGTAGCCCTACCCTCTATCCCGCGGTTTCCAAAAAGCAGTGGAGTCGGTGCCCGAAGATGCTAGTTACTCGAAATATTCCATGATAATGTCATCGTCCCAAGACTAGCCAGCACTCTCTGCGACTTGTGTGTGTAAAATCGAGTTTAGAGTCAGCGTTTACCTTCTTTAAGATTGGATGCCAACCAAGGCTAATGGGCCCAATCTGCCGGTCCAGTTGTACCAATGGGTACTCGCTCGCGCACCACAGAAGACTGTGAGAAACAGGGGCCCCTCACGAAGGTGGAAACACAATAATGTAGGAGAGGCCATTGGCATGTGATATCCTTAACGGAAGGTCGAACAGTGAATCCAACGGTGATCTCTACACCAGGAAAGGAGATGCGATATCAGACGATTCACTTTCCTTTAAAGAGCGGAACGTCCACCTAGACCTGGCTACCTCCAATAATATAGATTTACACTAACAACCAAGACATAAGATTTACACTAACATCCAATAAATAGTAGTAGCACTAACAATCTAGAAAGAAGTTTTACACTAACATCCAACAAATAGTAGTAGCACTAACAACCAAGAAAGAAGTTTTACACTAACATCCAACAAATAGTAGTAGCACTAACAATCTAGAAAGAAGTTTTACACTAACATCCAACAAATAGTAGTAGCACTAACAACCAAGAAAGACGTTTTACACTAACATCCAACAAATAGTAGTAGCACTAACAACCTAGAAAGAAGTTTTACACTAACATCCAACAAATAGTAGTAGCACTAACAACCAATAAAGAAGATTTACACTAACATCCAACAAATAGTAGTAGCACTAACAACCTAGAAAGAAGTTTTACACTAACATCCAACAAATAGTAGTAGCACTAACAACCAAGAAAGAAGATTTACACTAACATCCAACAAAACAGAACAGCACCATCATTCTTGAACTACATTCATGGCAGCGCAGAGATGTTTGGCTGAATTGGCAAGAGATTTGCGTAATTATGTGACTGCAACAATTTAGCGGGTCTCTAACACATAATATGTGGTCCAGAATATTGTAAATAACTGGTGGCAAAATATGACCAATAATCTCCAATATAATTGCTGGCTACGTATGGTCAAGTATGTTGTATTTAACGGGTGGCTATATGTGTTTAATAATATTGTATATAACGAAAGGCTACACATGATACTAAATGATGTATACATCACGTGGCTACAAATGATAATACATGTCGTATACAACGCGTGGCTGCATATTACAACTAATGGTGTGTACTAAGCTAGTGGCTACATGTTAATATGTTGATGTGTCCCTTGCAAACGTTCAGGTCCTGTCTTATGATGGTTGCTGAAGCTATGTGTATCAAGAATTGGAGATTGATCGTATGTCTAATTGTGACAGCTGTCAGTCACAGTCATGGTAAGTCAGGCATGTTTACAGTCAAGGTACGTCAGGAATGTGCACTGTCAAAGATACGTCAGCCATATGTGCAGTGAAGATACGTCTGCCATATGTACAGTGAAGGTAAGTCGGACATGTGTGCACTGAAGGTAAGTCAGCCATGTGTACAGTGAAGGTTAATCAGTGATGTGTACAGTGAAGATACGTCATTCATGTGTACAGTGAAGGTAAGTCAGCCATGTGTACAGTGAAGGTTAATCAGTGATGTGTACAGTGAAGATACGTCATTCATGTGTACAGTGAAGGTAAGTCAGCCATGTGTACAGTGAAGGTAAGTCAGTAAGGCACGCAGTCATGGTAAGTAATGCATGCGTACAATCAAGATGGTTAAGGAATGTGTACTTCTAAGACAACCTAAGGGTAATGTATCTAGATTTTGCAAAGGTCTTTGATAGAGTACATCATTAAAGATTATTTCAAAATTTAAAATCACATGGAATAGGTGGGGAAGTTGCCAAATGGATTGAAAATTGGTTATCAAGAAGAAGGCAGAGGGTAGGCATAAATAAGGAGTACTCTTAGTTGTGTGAAGTGAAAAGTGGAGTGCCACACGGATTGGTTTTTTGAACCAATTTTATTTTTGGTATATATATATAAATCATTTCGACATTGATATTAGATCCATTTTTGCAAAATTCGCTGATGACACAAAACCACGTTGTAGTGTCTAATCTAAAGCAGAAGTGAATATATTGAGGTCGGATTTAGATAAAATTCGAGAATGGTGTGTAATCTGGCAGATGCATTTTAATGTAGATACATGTACAGTCATCCACATGGGTAGATCCAATATGGAACATAATTACAGAATGGAGAGAACAATATTAGAAAGATAGATATGGAAAGGGACCTTGGGGTTATAATAGATCATACAGGTAAGGTGAGCGAGCAAGTTAAGGTAGCAGTGGAAAAGGCAAATGCAATGTTAGGCATGATACAATAAAATATTAAACATAGGAGGAAGGAAGTGATAGTCAAACTGTATAAAGCTTTAGTGAGACCTAGATTGGAGTACTGTGTACATATGTGGAGTCCTTATCATAGAGGGGGTATAAACATGCTGGAAAAAATACAAAAAAGAGTGACAAGGCTGATAATGGGATTCTAGAATTACAGTTATGAGAGAAAACTCAGAAAAACCGGCTTACAGTGTCTAGAAGAGAGAAGAATTCGTGGTGACTTAATACAGATTTATAAGATGATCAGAGGAATCGATACATTAGACTACAACACATTTTTTTTTAAATACAGATACCCACACGGACAAGAGGGCATACTGCAAGTTGACTAAAAAGAAATATGTTGTTAGTCAGAGAGTAGTGAATGTTTGGAATGCATTACCACGAGAGGTAGTGGGGGCAGAGACAGTTAATGCGTTTAAGAATACATTGGAGGCGTGTGTCTTTTAGAGCAAGGTGAAGTAAATGAAACTGGTTGTATACAGACCCTGTAGAGTCTTCTAAACCAGTATAAACACGTTAAGTTAAGTCAAGAGATATCTCCGATCCTTATATATATATATGGTCCTCGCCTCCAGGTAATCAGTTATTATCAGTCAGCAGTTCATTCACAGCCATGACTACACTAGAGGGAGAGAGAAATGGAGAGGGAGAGAGAGAGCGAGAGTGAGAGAGAAGGGGATATAGTCAGGGAATAATAGCGAGAGATGGAGTGAATGTGAGAGAGAGGGAGTGAGAGAGACAGAGAGAGAAATGGATATCGAGAAGTAGATAGACGGAGAAAGGGAGGGAGAGGGAGTGATGGAATACTAGATAAAGAGGGAGTGAGGGAATAATATATATATATATATATATATATATATATATATATATATATATTTATATATATATATATATCAAGAGAGAGATACATAGATATATATATATATAGAGAGAGAGATAGACAGAGAATAAATAAAACATGTCTTGTAAGTCATCAAAGATGATATTCATTGAAATCTATTGTTCTCACAACTTAAATATATACTGTCTCCCACATATTTAATGTCCAATATATTTAAATACATGATTTTCCAACTATTTACATAGTAATGTTCCCACAAAATACAAAATGTGCCGAATAAACACAAAATGTCCTGACTAAATACAAAAAGTATCTACTAAATACAACATGTTCCCATTAAATACAAAATGTGCCCAAGAATAACAAAATGTCCTCATTAACAACAATAAGGCCCACTTAAATACATCATGTCCTCACTAAACGCACCATGCCCTCACTAAATACATAATTCACTCACTAAATACATCATGCCCTCATTAAAAACATCATATCCTCACTAAATACATAATTCCCTCACTAAATGCATCATGCCCTCATTAAAAATATCATGTCCTCACTAAATACATAATTCCCTCACTAAATACATTATGTCTTCACTAAATACACATGCCCTCACTAAATACATCATGCCCTCACTAAATACATCATGTCCTCACTAAATACATCATGCCCCCGTTACTTATATACATAATGCTAATCAACAACATTTGACTCAGTGACATCTGTACAACTTGATCTCCTACAACAGTCTCACATTTCCCTTTTTGTTACAGCTCACCTTCAGTTCAACATTGAACAGACAGGAGACCCAATTTATTGTGGATTACTCCAATGTTCGGTGAATTACAACGAATATGACACGGATGTTCTGTCCATCATCCGACTGGCCATCTATGAAGGAATTCAGGGGAATATCGAGGACAAACTGGCCACAATGTCCATTTTTAGCCAATATGTCTTTGTTGAAACAACGAAAGACAATTTTCTTAAGGCTAATGGCAGCGTGTCCAGGTACCATGGTGATCTGGTTTTAAGTCTCCGGGATGAGACTGCTTGTCTGTACGGGGATTTTACGTGTGAGGTGGAATTTGTAAACGTGACGGGTCAGCCGGTTGTGATCAGAGAGTTCGTCACACAAGAGAGCAATGGATCATGTCGTAAGATTATATAACATTATGTGTGTGTGTGTGTGTGTCTTTGATAGGACAAGAGGTCCATAGAAGACTAGAACATGACGTAAGATTATATATCTTTATGTGTGTGTGTGTGTGTGTCTTTGATATGACAAGACGTCAAGTGGAGACTAGCTGCTGGTTTAAGATTATATGAACTTCTATGTGTGTCTGTGATAGGAGAAGACGTCCAGGGGAGACTAGAAGCTGGCTTAAGATTATATGACTTTCTATGTGTGTCTTTCATAGGAGAATACGTTCAGGGAAGGCTAGAAAATGACGTAAGATTATACGACTTTTTGTGTGTGTGTCTTTGATAGGAGAAGACGTCCAGGGGAGACTAGAAGCTGGCTTAAGATTATATGACTTTCTATGTGTGTCTTTCATAGGAGAATACGTTCAGGGAAGACTAGAAAATGACGTAAGATTATACGACTGTTTGTGTGTGTGTCTTTGATAGGAGAAGACGTCCAGGGGAGACTAGAAGCTGGCTTAAGATTATATGACTTTCTATGTGTGTCTGTGATAGGAGAAGACGTCCAGGGGAGACTAGAAGCTGGCTTAAGATTATATGACTTTCTATGTGTGTCTTTCATAGGAGAATACGTTCAGGGAAGACTAGAAAATGACGTAAGATTATACGACTTTTTGTGTGTGTGTCTTTGATAGGAGAAGACGTCCAGGGGAGACTAGAAGCTGACCTAAGGTTATATGACTTTGTGTGTGTGTCTTTGATAGGAGAAGACGTCCAGGGGAGACTAGAAGCTGACCTAAGGTTATATGACTTTATGTGTGTGTCTGTCATATATGGGAGAAGACGTCCAGGGAAGACTAGATGCTGATTTAAGATTTTATGACTGTGCGCGTGTCTTTGATAGCAGAATGTGTCCAGGGGAGACTAGAACCTGACGTAAGATTACATGACTTAATATGCGTATTAAATAGGAGAAGACGTCCACGGGAGACTAAAATCAGACGAAAGATTACATGACTTAATATGTGTCTTTGATAAAAGAAGACGTTTGCGAAAACTACAGTATGACGTCATATTACTTAACTATATATTTCTCTTTGATAGGAAAAGACATCAAAGAGGATGGGGGTGGGTTGGAGGGGGTAAGTGGGGTGGTGTGGTGGGTGTTACTAGATCCTTGGGAGATGCGTGTCTAAAGCTACTGCTGATTGACTATTAACTGTTTCTATGGCAACCGGTTGTTGTGGCTGGAATTATACTCCGTGGCTTACTGAAACCCTCTTGAAATACTAACTGGCGTTCTGAATACCTGTTATGTAATTGATGGGCGCAGTTAAGTCCTCTAAATATACCCAAGTGAGTATTGAAGCCCTCTCTCTAGCGCTCTCTCACTTTCTATCATTCGCTCTCCATCTCTCTATTTCTCTCTCTATATATATATATATATATATATGAATGAGTTACTATGTGGGAGAAAGAGAGAGATAACAATGGTATGAATGAGATACTGCACGTGAGAAAGAGAGAGAGCCAAATGATGTAGTAGTTACTTTATGTGAGAAAGAGAGAGAGATAGAGAGAGAGCCAACTTATGTAGTAGTTACTTTATGTGAGAAAGAGAGAGATAGAGAGAGATATATATAGAGAGAGAGCCAGCTTATCTAGGAGTTAGTTTATGTGAGAAAGAGAGAGAGAGCGATAGAGAGAGAGAGAGAGCAAGCTTATGTAGGAATTACTTTATGTGAGAAAGAGAGAGAGAACAATCGTATGAATGAGTTACTGCACGTGAGACAGAGAGAGAGAGCCAACTTATGTAGTAGTTACTTTATGTGAGAAAGAGAGAGAGAGAGAGAGAGAGAGCCAGCTTATGTAGGAGTTACTGTACGGGAAAAAGAGAGAGAGAGATAGAGAGAGAGCCAGCTTATGTAATAATTACTTTATGTGAGAAAGAGAGAGAGAGAGAGAGCCAGCTTATGTAGGAGTTACTGTACGGGAAAAAGAGAGAGAGAGAGATAGAGAGAGAGCCAGCTTATGCATGAGTCAATGAGTTGGACAGAGAGAGATAGAGAGAGAGCCAGCTTATGCATGAGTCAATGAATTGGATATAGAGAGATAGAGAGAGAGCCAGCCTATGCATGAGTCAATGAGTTGGACAGAGAGAGATAGAGAGAGAGCCAGCTTATGCATGAGTCAATGAGTTGGACAGAGAGAGATAGAGAGAGATAGAGAGAGAGCCAGCTTATGCATGAGTCAATGAGTTGGACAGAGAGAGATAGAGAGAACGAGTTCGAGAGATAGAGAGAGAGAACGCATATTTATCTGGATGTACGGGAAAGAGACATAGTGAGTGCGTGTGTGTGTGTATGCGAAGGTGTATGCCGTTGTGTACATGTATGTACGTGTATGTGTCTCATCCTCTGACCTCGTTATTTACAGCCATGTTAGGAAGCCAGATTGCAAAGTTGGCCGCCCAAATCCAAATCCGAGCAGACGGTGTTGACGCAGACCTGGCTGAGATCAAAGCTCAGAATACGGCTATGGCAGCAAGCCTGCAGATGATAGCAGATCAGTTCTCGAGACTGGAGATAAGTTTAAACGTTAACTATTACGCGCATCAGGTGAGACATGTGATTATGTGTACGCCTACATGTGGCCTTTATATGTACACGTTCATATGTAGTATGTAGATGTGTACGCCTACATGTGGCCTTTATATGTACACGTTCATATGTAGTATGTAGATGTGTACGCCTACATGTGGCCTTTATATGTACACGTTCATATGTATTATGTAGATGTGTACGCCTACATGTGGCCTTTATATGTATACGTTCATATGTAGTATGTAGATGTGTACGCCTACATGTAGCGTTTATATGTACACGTTCACATGTAGCATGTGCGTGTGCATGTTTACATGTAGCATTTATACGTACACATGTATCTGTAGCATGTACATGTAAACGTTTATCTTCAGTCTTTCTATGTACACGTTTTTCTGTATCATTTATATGTACACTTTTTTAATAATGCTGCCATGAAAACAGCCCGTTTCCAGGATGAGCTACGAGGAGGCCAGCGCTCGGATATTGTCCAGTATGATTTGCCAGGATCTGACTAACATGTCTCTCCAGTATGTTTTGCCTGACCAGGAGTTATTCTTTTCTCCTAAACCAAAACATCACAAGCATCATCGATGATTATACAATGCTATTAAATAGTGAACAACCGGTTCAGATGGTCCGTCCATAGACCGTTGGGACATGCGGGCCGAGCAGGCTTAACAAACTGATGTAGGAAACACAAATCACTGTCCCAGCTGTCGTATGGGATGCATGTACTGAGCAATAATTAGAAGCTTGGTTGGTTTCATCAGATGTTCTCAACCTGAGCTGAGAAGCCTGAACTTGGCTAACAGTCCAGATGAAATCATGCGCTGGCTGAACAGACAGGAGAGTTCCAGTAAAGCGATGTGAAATGCACAAGGAATGGCGAGACACTCAGAACGCTATGTTCATTCACTACATCCTCTTTTGTTTACATTCGTCTTGACCACGTCTTGACCACGTCTTGACCACGTCTTGACCACGTCTTGACCACGTCTTGACCACGTCTTGACCACGTCTTGACCACGTCTTCGCGATGGACCGAGACAATTATGGTTGACAATCTTCCCAGCCATTCTCCTCTTAAATCAAAATGCAACGCAAGTCACAGAATATGGCACACTAGACACACCCCTGCCTCTATCATGATCGGACAAGGGACATACGTAAGCTAATGTTTATATTCCCCCGGCACATGAAGCATACGAGCACTACAACATAATGTTACAGTCGATAGACAGAAGGACACCATTGGTGAAGAGTAAACTCGCATGGTACAACCTAGACATCGAGGATATCGGTGAGGCACGGTTACCTGGTAAGGTCATATCAATGATGATCTCAGTGAGATACTGTAAGCTGGTGAAGGTCATATCAATGGTATCTCGGCTAAACACGGTTAACTGGTGAAGGTCATATCAATAATGATCTCAGTGATACACTGTTACCTGGGGAAGGTCATATCAATGTTATATCAGTGATACGCTGTTACCTGATGAAGGTCATATCAATGGTATCTATGTGAAACACGGCTAATTGGTGAAGGTCATATCAATGTTATCTCGGTGAAACACGTTTAACTGGTGAAGGTCATATCAATAATGATCTCAGTGATACACTGTTACCTGGTGAAGGTCAAATCGATGTTATATCAGGGATACACTGTTACCTGGTGAAGGTCATATATATGTTATCTCGGTGAGACACGACGGTTACCTAGTGAAGGTCATATCAATGTTATCTCGATGAGACACTGTTATCTGGTGAAGGTCGTATCAATGTTATCTCGATGAGACACTCTTGCCTGGTGAAGGTCATATCAATGGTAGCTGGGTGACACACGGTTAACTGGTGAAGGTCATATCAATAATGATATCAGTGATACACTGTTACCTGGTGAAGGTCATGTCAATGTTATATCAGTGATACGGTGTTACCTGATGAAGGTCATATCAATGGTATCTATGTGAAACACGGCTAATTGGTGAAGGTCATATCAATGTTATCTCGGTGAAACACGGTTAATTGGTGAAGGTCATATCAATAATGATCTCAGTGATACACTGTTACCTGGTGAAGGTCAAATCGATGTTATATCAGGGATACACTGTTACCTGGTGAAGGTCATATATATGTTATCTTGGTGAGACACGACGGTTACCTGGTGAAGGTCATATCAATGTTATCTCGATGAGACACTGTTACCTGGTGAAGGTCGTATCAATGTTATCTCGATGAGACACTCTTGCCTGGTGAAGGTCATATCAATGGTAGCTGGGTGACACACGGTTACCTGGAGAAGGCAGGACCACGGAGCCAGTTTTCCATTCTTCAGGAGTTGACACAACGACAAGGAAAGGCGTGATGATGATGTTGAATTCATGATCTCCCCAAGTTTGACAGCCTGTCAAACACACAAAATGCGTCAGTGTCCGCCTCATGATCTCCCCAAGTTTGACAGCCTGTCAAACACACAAAATGCGTCAGTGTCCGCCTCATGATCTCCCCAAGTTTGACAGCCTGTCAAACACACAAAATGCATAAGTGTCCCCCTTATGTTTCAACAAATTATACTGGTACCCAAGAGGAGTATTACTATGATTAGCGACTGTGCACCTATACTCAGCAATGCATGGTTTATATGTCCGCGGCGTTCCATGTTTATCTCAGTTGTATCATGTGTCATCTGACTAAACACAGTTCGGCTCAGAAAACTAAATATTAGCTCAAAAAACCACATGTTACCTCAGGAAATGGCATTTTAGCTATGTAAATCCAATTTTACCTCAGTAAAATCGCATGGTTTAGCTCAGTATATCGCATGGTTTAGCTCAGTAAATCGCATTGTTTAGCTCAGTGAATCGCATTGTTCAGCTCAGTGAATCACTTTATTTAGCTCAGTAAATGGCATTGTTCAGTTCAGTGAATCGCTTTATTTAGCTCAGTATGTCTACCTTCAGCTCAACAAGTTTAACACATCATGGCTAACGTCAAAATCAGTTATGAATTATGTGGTAGATGGCAGAGGGCCTGTTATTTAGTTAATAACATTGAACTCCAGAACCCCAACATGGCAGATCCCGGTTTGTAAAGTCTGGATCAGAATTTCGTAACTCTATTGTCATGGAGAAACAGTTTTTCTCAATTTGAATGAATCGTTCCGTCACTGGCATACCTTAGTGTCCGTCAGAATGAACAGTTCCACCTTGGTGTAGCTCGGGTCTCAATCAGAATGAACAGTTCCACCTTGGTGTAGCTCGGGTCTCAATCAGAATGAACAGTTCCACCTTGGTATAGCTCGGGTCTCAATCAGAATGAACAGTTCCACCTTGGTATAGCTCGGGTCTCAATCATAATGAACAGTTCCACCTTGGGGTAGCTCGGGTCTCAATTAAAATGAACCTTTCCACCTTGGGGTAGCTCGGGTCTCAATCGGAATGAACAGTACCATCATGAGGAGGAGAGGGGTGAGGTAGAAAGGTAAGGGAGTAGTCATGGACATAATTCGCAGACACCCCAGAGAACACCCATTCTCAGACCCCCTAGAGAACACCCATTCTCAGACCCCAAGAAGAATACTAAGTTTCCTTTGGAAAAACAAAATTCTGAACGAGTGCCAGTCTGGCTATATAAAATACAGGAGTACCGATGCTTATCTGACCCAGGAAATCGAAGATGCATTTCAGAGGAAATGCACACTATTGACCACCTTCTGTGACCAGACTAAAGCTTTTGATAAAGTCTGGACGAAAGGACTAATGCTAAAATTAGCGGACTGCGGAATAAGGGGGAAAATGCTTGACTGGATCAAAGACTACCTCCACTCACGATGTGCAAGAGTCAGGATGGAAGAAAACATGAGCAGAATGGTCAAACTGCATGGGGGGGGGGGGGGGTTCCCTCAGGGAGGACCCTGATTACTTGCCTTGTTTATCCTCTTCATTAATGAATTGCTAAAACAGTTCAGACCACACATCCACAAGGCACTCCACGCGGACGACCTGGCCATATGGATCCAGGCAGAAAACATTGGCACCGCAAAAGCAAGCATGCAGGAAACAATTAATGCAGTAAAGAAATGGACCGACTTATGCGGTGTCACAATATTTAGAACATATCGTACTTCCTAGAGAAAACAATCCTACATACCTTGGAATGCGATATGACAAAAGATTAACAAGTGACCCACACATAGAGGATACTCAAAAGAAGGCCACACTCAGACTAAGGCTGATGAAAAAACTGGCAGGGACAAATTGGGCGCACATTCAAACACAGTCAAACAAGTCTACACTTGATACGTACGGCCAGCACTGAGATATGCCATGGGTGCTTATGCAACAGCGGCAAAGTCCAACCTACAGAAACTAGACCAGGCACATAATACCGGACTCAGAATTATTACCGGAGGTCTGCCAAGCACCTCAATTAGAGAACTCGAAGCGGTAGCAGGCCTCCAGAGCCTCGGTGAGCGCAGAGAAGGAAACATACTAAACTTGACAGAAAAATACAAGCCTATGAATAAACATCCAAAGCAAGGGAAAGTCAATGAATTAACAAAAAACCGCATAAAAAGAACAAACTTCAATCGTCTATCAAAAACCCTTACAGCCATGAACAGTGACATCATATTAAAATGTCTAACGACATGAGACATGATACAGGTATATTAAAATTCAGACCAACAGCTTAACTTCACGGTGGAAGCAAACATACCAGGTATCGATAGAAAGGTGGAAGAATCAGACCATGCATTGAGCAAAATTACCCTAAAGCATATTGGAGACGCCTATCATCAACCCATGTGGACGCACGTCTATACAGATGGATCATCAGAGGAAGCATTTAGGAAAGGAGGGGCGGGACTCGTCATATTTCTACAGAATGGAACCGTTAGAGGAAAAGCAAAACAGACCGTGGAGTCTTTGACAAGTGTAAGAACAGAGCAACAGGCAACAGTTGAAGCAGTCAAACTATTGGATGAATAGGCGTTAAAGGATAACATAATATTGTTTTTGTGCGACTGCAGAACATTGTACAGGCCGCACAAAGAGAGCCACGAAATAGTATGGAAAGGGAACTGATATGCCATCTAAACAAACTCTCAGACCACAATAATAACACCCTCCAGTGGATTCCAGCTCACTGCGGCATACCTGGGAATGAATGGGCGGACAGACTGGCCAGGGATGGAAGACAAAGAGAACAATTCACCCACCCGGTGGCACTGCCAGAAGTCAAGGCAAACATTCCAAAAAAATATAAACAACAGTGGATAGAGAGAACAAGCAGTAAATACCCACAGGACCCAATCAATAGACTGAATAGGAAACATTATACCACAATGCTTCGCCTCAGAACAGGTCATTGCAGACTAAATGGACACATGCATAAAATGAAAGCAGCACAGACTGCACAATGTACATGTCAGAGAGGACCCCAGACGACATCCTGCAAACATGTCCACTGGACCATTGCTCCCGTGAGAAGACCTGGCCAGAAAGAATCATACAAGACAAACTGTGGGGAACCATTGAGGACCTGCGACTAACGTGTCACTTCATGGAGGCAGCCCATCTGGTGCCATCAAACGAGCATACGAAACGGAACGCAGAGAAGAAGAAGACGACCCCCAGAAAACACCCAATACACAGACCATGTTAAGGAGATCAGTTAGTTATCAGTGTCAGACACTCTTCACTCTTATCTATACTCTTTTCATAGGTTTTATTAATCATATATACATAATATACATGTTGCATGTTTTGTTGAACCTATATACATACATCATATACATGACGTATGCAATGTTGAATAACAAAGCTATTGTAAATCACAGACCAAATATAATGAATAGAACAAACGCCATTTTGAATGAACACTGAAATACATATTGTCTCATAGGTCTCTGATCACAACTGTAAGCTGTGCCTGTTAAGTAAGCAAAACTGAATGACAACATGATGAGGTAGCCGCCTCAGATAAATATATGTCCCTGCCAAGACGTGACGATCCTGGGACACCGATACACTGGACTGCCTCCTTTCCGGAATACTCCAAAGATGCGTCCAACCCCCCCCCTCCCTCTCCCACCTCCCCCCACCCTACGAAATCATGACGCCTCTAAGACAACATAGAATGGACGTCTCCTCGGTTACCAAAGCCCGCACTGCTCTTCCACACCTGGGGGGAGCTCAACATACCAGAACCCCATTCCCCGGCTCAAGCTGCCAGGACCCCATCCTCCAACAAGCTACGAGGACCCCATCCTCCGACTCAAGCTACCAGGACTCCATCCTCAAGCTCGGGCTACCAGGACCACATCCTCCAGCTCAAGGTACCAGGACCCCATCCTCAAGATCAAGCTACCAGTACCCCATCCTCAAGCTCAAGCTACCAGGACCCCATCTCAAGCTCAAGCTACCAGGACCCCATCCTCAAGCTAAAGCTACAAGGACTCCATCCTCCGGCTCAAGCTACAAGGACTCCATCCTCAAGCTCAAGCTACCAGGACCCCATCCTCAAGCTCAAGCTACCAGGATCCCATCCTCCGACTCAAGCTACCAGGAACCCATCATTTGGCTCACGCTACCAGGACCCCATTCTCCGGCTCAACATACCGAAAATTAGATATACAAAGCTAGAAGCGACTAATCTCCTGATGGATCTAGAAATCCACCTAACCCTCATCCAAGAAACAATTCTGCCAAAGGACACCACGGTTTACATCACAGGCTTTACAGTGTACCAATGCAAGTGCATACCATGTCAGGGATTAATGACACTTATCTGGTAAGACATCCAGACAGAGCTTTCTGCTCTTGACACCAATGATGAAACTGACCGTTGGGAAGTGATGGTCTGGATAGGGGGAAGACCGCTACACATACTTAACATTTAAAACCCACCAAGAGCACACACCAACATATACAACCGGCCATGAGCATACCTCAACATATACAACCCACCAAAAGCACACCTTAACATATACAACCCACTATGAGCATACCTTAACATAAACAACCCACTAAGAGCACACGTCAACATATACAACCCACCGAGAGCACACTTCAACATATACAATCCACAAAGAGCACACCTCAACATATACGAAAAACCATGAGCACACCTTAACATATACAACCCACAAAGAGCACACATCAACATATACACCCCACCAAGTGAACACATTAACAAATACAGCCCACCATGGGCACTCCCCAACATATTCAACCCACCAAGAGCACACCTCAACATATACAACCCACCATGAGCACACCTCAACATATACAATCAACCAAGAGCACACCTCACATTGCAGATTCTACTTATTACCGATCGAGTAATACTGATCATTGCTGGTGACATGGATGGTCACTCCTTAAAGTGGGCTCTACAGATATGACCGCAGCAGGAGCAGCCATAGAAGAAATCACTAACACTAACGCACTCATCCTATTGCAGAACTCCAATACCCCACAAACACTGCTCCACCGAGCCAGTGGAACTAAAAGCAGATCTGACATCACCATTGTAACAGCCGGTATGCACCCGTATTGATCAATAAGAGTCTTCGATGACATCTGGAATGACCACAGACCAACACAGAGAGTGACCACATATCAACACAGAGAGTGACCACAGACCAATACTCCATGAGATCACCAACACCAGAGAGTGACCACAGACAAATACTCATTGAGATCACCTACACCAGTGGGTGACCACAGACCAACACAGAGAGTAACAACAGACTAACACAGAGAGTGACCACAGACCAACACTAGAGAGTGACCACAGACCAACACCAGGGGGTGACCACAGACCTACACCAGGGGGTGACCACAGACCTACACCAGTGAGTGACCACATACCAACACCAGGAGATGAACACAGACCAACACCAGTGGGTGACCACAGACCAATACTCCTTGAGATCACCAACACCAGGGAGTGACCGCAGACCAATAGTCCTTGATAATAGAGAGAATGAAAGCTACCAACAGACTGGAGAAGGCAAGCTACTACTAACAGACTGGAGAGAAGGCAAGCTACCAACATACCAGAGAGAAGGCAAGCTACCAACAGACCAGAGATAAGGCAAGCTACCAACAGCTGATAGGATTTACCCAGGAGATAGGGACGCTTTCCAGGATAACAACAATATGCTGGCAACATTGATTAACCTCAGACAAACCTACGATCGAGTCTGGAGAACTGACATACTGTTGAAGCTGCGAGAATGGGAATATGAGAGCGAATATGCAGCTGGCTAAGACGGCTTCTTCCATCATCGGATCAACATTTAAAGAAAAGACCCTGGAAAAAGGACTGCCCCAGAGATCTGCACTAAGTTGTACATTATTACGTGTGTTCATGAACGACCTACCAGATGCTATAACCTGACAAAAGGTACTCTTTGCGGATGACCGGGTCATTTGATCCAAAGGAAAAAATCTGAAACCCAACACCAAATATATGAACATGAATCTGACAACCGTCTCTACATATTGCCAGTTTTGGTAGCTTGAAACTAATGTGGAGAAAACTGTTCAGATTAAATAAAATGATTACAGTGGAAAATAACGATGTCAGAATACGCGGAGTGGCCGTAACCAATGACAAATCTCAGAGTTACCCCGGAGTCGACCATGGTCGTAGACCTCACAATAAAACCCCAGATAGACAAGCTGATTGGACAAGCATCCACGAGAGGCTCAGACTCATCAAGCACAAGTGTACTTGTGGATGGGGTGAGGGGGGAATGGGGACAGTTCACGATTCACTACTACAGTTATACATGAGATACATCCGCTTAGTGATTGACTATTCACTCCCTCTTCAAGCCATTGAAAACAAAAGCCTCATACACAACCTGAACAGAGTACAAAATCACGCTCTTCGGTTTATAAATGGTGCTGTGACAACATGGCCGACAGAAGCTTGTGAAATTAGCTCTAACATCGAACCTCCAAACCTAAGACGAGAACGCTCTGTCATGGATATTCGTGAAAGATACTTAAGATTGGACATTACGAAAATTAGGCAGCTCTTATTGGAAAATGGTAGAACATTGGCAAACAAATTATAGAATAAAAATGCATCTTTCCTAAAATAAGCACAAGACAATATCGATAGATACCACCTGCCAGAGGGTAGAAGGCTTATAAACGGTCATCAATAATGAACCACCTTTCTGGCAGGCGACTGCCCCCACAATAAGAGCTGTACTCTCTGACAACTCTGCCGACAGGAACACCCTACCATCTTTGCTGAAAACGTTAGCTTTAAAAACTATATACATATGGATCTGCCACCTGGGCTATCATCAACGCTGGATATGACGTTGTAATTAATTCTTCTTCTTCTTCTTCTTCTTCTGCGTACGTTTTCAATCTCCCGCTATCAAACCCTGAAAGAGCTTAAGTAGCAGAATGTAGTCCAGAGAACGGAATGCGTTGTGTCGTAGTTTCAGCTTGACTGCGATATTTGCACCTTTCGGTCCAACACATCCGACTTCAGCAAGCATTGTTTGAGTACCGGATTAGCATTCCCTCTAAGATCACTTCTCCTTAGCCAGTCTGCCTTGCTGCAGCCTGTTATCCAGGATCACCGCGTGGAGGTGTAGAAGGGCCTTGGCAGCTTTGGTTCGCTGGCCCTGACGCTAGCAGTCAGCTATGGGTCGCTGGCCACTGCAGCTCATGCGCTGCTCAGCATCTTGATCCCTGGCGTTGTAATTAATAACTTGCACCAAGAAGACCAGCCCTACTTCTATGACCATTGCGGAGAGACCTGCCCCAATTACAAGCTTTATTGCCGATAAATCTCCGATTTTGGAAGTGGCGCTATACAGCCTGGGGAGATCTAGGTTTTCTCACTCAAAGTCTACGTCTAGAGCCTTGGAAAAATCTACAAATTAATGTTACCAATTGTCCACCTCTTCTGGAGCGGAAGAAGTGATCTAATGGATACCTGGCAATGCGGGAATCCCGTGAAAAGAAAAGCCTTATGAGCTGTCAAGAACCAGGGAAATTATATTACCGCCACTACCTAGTATCACACTACAAACCTGCAAGCAAATCCTGAACATTAATTTTAGACAGGAGCGGCTTGATCAGTGGGCAACATCATAAACAGGAGTGGCTTGATCAGTGGGCCACATCACAGACAGTAGTGGATCGATCAGTGGGCCACATCCCCGAAAGGAGGGGCTTAATCAGTGGGCCACATCCCAGACAGGAGTGACCTGATCAGTGGGCCCCATCCCAGACAAGCAAAGTATATTTCAAAAACCAAGCAATACCAGATCCCCAAGACCCAGAAAAGATACTAAAACGAAGAGACTAGAGCTTGATCTTCAAGCTGAGAATAGGTGATGCCCCGCTCAACAAACTAAAAGACCAGAGCTTGATCTTCAACCTGAGATTAGGTCATGTCCCGCTCAACAAACGAAAAGACCAGAGCTTGATCTTCAACCTGAGAATAGGTCATGTCCCGGCCAACAAACGAAAAGACCAGAGCTTGATCTTCAACCTGAGAATAGGTCATGTCCCGCTCAACAAACATCTGAATAGATTTGAGCCACTAGTGAAATAAATTCCGGATTCTGCCATGACCACAAGCAGTCAGTCGAACACCACATGACTTTGGCACAGTGCTGGTCGATCTGCGGAACATGTTGCTCCCACCCCACCCCACCATACACAACACACTTTACACATCACTACAACAATTGAAAAGAACGCATGCTTTTGTTAGTAAGGCATTGGGCTGTTAAGATTCGTCAGTTCACAGCTAAAAATTATATAATCATAATATGTGAGGACGCTCTGTCGGGTCTCTGCCATCCACTGTGAAACATATGTGCTCTGTCTCTGTCTGCAACTCTGAGACAGGTGGGATCGGTCTCTGCCAACAACTGTAAGACTGGTGTGATCGGTCCGTCTATGTCCTCAACTGTGAGACAACTGTGTTTGGTATATATGTGTCCGCAAGTGTGATACAAGTGTTCTCGATATGTCTTTAACTTTGAAACAGACTACATGCGATATATTTTATCTCAGTGTTTTCCAACATCAAGCCATTTCGTGAAATCCATAGTGACTTGTCTTTGGGTAATTTAGAGAAATAATGTTGGCTCGTCTAGCGATCTTTAAGGGACTGAAAAATAATATGCCCTACAATCTTTGGAGAACTGCTGTCAAACACCTGAAACATCCCACAGCATCTCTAAGAACCTGTCTAGAAAGCCATAAATACCTGTCCTTGAACCCCAAAAAACTAGTCAAAGAACTCGTAAGGACCTGAAATAGAACCCCTAAAGACATATCATAGAACCACTAAAGACATGTCGTGGAACCACTAAAGACATATCATAGAACCACTAAAGACATGTCATGGAACCACTAAAGACATATCATAGAACATCTACAGACATGTCATTGAACCACTAAAGACATATCATAGAACCACTAAAGGCATGTCATAGAACCACTAAAGACATGTCATATAACCACTAAAGACGTGTCATGGAACCACTAAAGACATGTCATAGAACCACTAAAGACATGTTATAGAACCCCTAAAGACATGTCATAGAACCACAAAAGACATGTCATAGAACCACTAAAGACATGTCATAGAACCACTACAGACATGTCATGGAACCACTAAAGGCATGTCAAAGAGCCACTAAAGACATATCATAGAACCACTAAAGACATGTCATAGAACCACTAAAGACATGTCATAGAACCACTAAAGACGTTCCCCTGAACACTTAAGAAATGTCATAGAACCCCTACAGACATGTCATGGAACCACTAAAGACATGTCATGGAACCTCTAAAGAATTTCCGCTGAACCCCTAAAGACATGTCATGGAACCTCTAAAGAATTTCCGCTGAACCACTAATGACATGTCATATAACCACTAAATACATGTCATGAAACCCCTAAAAACATGCGAGGGAATCCCTTTAGACGTTCCGCTGAACCCATAAAGACCTGTCAAGAAACCCCTAAAGGCATGTCATGGAACCCCTAAAGACATGTCACGGAACCACTAAAGACCTGTCACGGAACCCCTAATAACCTGCCATGGAACCATTAAAAACCTGTCATGGAACCCCTGAAGACATGTCACGGAACCCCTAAAGACCTGTCATGGAACCCCTGAAGACATGTCACGGAACCCATAAAGACCTGTCATGGAACAATTAAAAACCTGTCATGGAACCCCTAAAGACATGTCACGGAACCCCTAACGACTTGCAATGGAACCCCTAAAGATGTTCCGCTGAACCCCTAAAGACCTGTCATGGAACCCCAAAAGACGTGTCATTGAAGCCCTAAAGACCTATCATGGAACCCCTAAAGACTTTCGTCTGAATCCCTAGGCACCTGTCAATGAGCTCCTACAGACTTAGCCGAGAACCCTGCTGTGCCCCCAGTGGGACACATGTTGATTATCTCTGGTCAATATTATATATTAATTTTTTATCAGATCACCTGCACGAGAGGAATGTTACCTACAAGTTCCAGACAGAAGTTCTTGTTGTGGGGGACAGTCCCGGCGCTGTGTGACACAGAAACTGACGGTGGGGGTTGGGTCATCATACAGGTGAGTCTGTTTGTCAATCTACCCAATCGTTTGTTGATACGTCTTGATATAATTCTAGATTGCAAAACAAGCAAAAGATGTCGACAATGTCTGACGTGTGAGTCCACATGCGATTGAAAATAACTGTGCAGTCTCCTAGGGCTACACAGTGACCGCAGGTGGAGTCCATGCGGACAGTCGTCTTACAGTGCACCTTCACGTGCAGCTTCGTTGTGTTCCCCTCAGTGACAATTCTAGTTTTTTCTATCCGAGAAATACATGGCGGTGGGCCAGGCTAACCCTTTGAAGCAAGCGGACCCTAGGACTACCATGTCCAACTGCTGAGGCTGTGGTCAGGCGTAGCGTATCGACCAACGTATCTACAGACTCCCCAGGTAAAGCCGAGTACTGCTTTGGGATGAGAGCCACGGGGAGTGTATTCAATTCATGTTTGTGTCAGGTTTTCCTTGTCTGACCATGTTGAACTTCCTGTTTATCGGTGACCCGCCGATGTTTCTGATCGTGACCCTATGCTGGGAGTCGGAGGTTGGGAGAGGTGTCGCCTCAGGTAAAGGGATGGACAGGCACTGGGCTTCAGTACGAGCATAACAGTCTTTGAGTAGTGGTGTCTTTGACTGAATTCTGGTGAGCAGTTAACCGGGACGTTAAACTCCACCATGGTCTGGTCTCCCACGATTTAAGACAGGCATGAGATGCAGCGAAATGCAATATAACAAGCAAGACAATCGATCTTAAGCACATCAACAGAAGTACATCAACAGAAGCACCTTATACAGTCCATGATACCACCTGATGAAGGAGTTGTGAAAAAGAATCCGAACAGGAACCACCAAACGTCGGAAAACGACACAAACACTAGGGCGAGACGAGAGAGCTACGTTGAACCCATCTTGCTTTCTTCCAGTACTAGTCATCCCCATGCTAGTCTGTATTTAAATCTCGCTCCCAGATATCTAGGATTGTCTTCTGTGGATAGATGACTGTTATCTATATATACATGTATCTACTCTGACTTGGTTGAAAATCGTTTTGGAAGGGTCTTAGTTTTGTTTATTGTGGCACCCCATGCGCGTGTCCTTTCCTTTAGACCATTCGTTGCTTCTTACGTTTTTGCTTTTGTGGTTCCAATTTGTTCAGCTGGGGTCAATACCAACATTTCGTCCGCTTGGAGTTCATTATGGGCATGTGGTCTGAACTGATTTGTTAGATTGTTCTTGAAGTGGATATACACAGTCTTAATCGACCTGTACTCCTACAGTAGGGTATGCTCCTGTGCAGGTCTCGGCTCTGACGTGACGTGGTTTTAGGAGGAATGAAGATGTTCTGCTTAGCTAGCTATGCTCGAGCAGATTATTACACCGCTGCGTTGGCATAAGTGCTACAGAGAGTGGTTACTCAACGTAGGAGTATATCTTAATAGAGTCAATCAGTAGAATTTGATGTAGACGTGCATCGTCGGTTAGAGGTAATCTTTGATCATGGGGTACACCATGTATAGAAGTAATCTTTGATCATGGGGTACACCACGGGGAGATGTAATCTGTGATCATGGGGTACAATATGAGGAGATATAATCTTTGATCACGGGGTACACCATGGAGAGATGTAATCTTTGATTATGGGGTACACTATGAGGAGATGTAATCTTTGATGATGGGGTACACCCTGTAGAGATGTAATCTTTGATCATGGGGTACACCATGGATAGATGCAATCTTTGATCATGGGGTACACCATGGAGAGATGTAATCTTTGATCACGGGGCACATTATGCGAGCAAATACTAGGGGATCCAGTTGATAGTGAGAGGGTAATCGTTTAAATAGACGAACATGTGTCATATTACTCCACAGAATGCTAATTAGAGCATTACATCTTTTGTCCAGCTGGTACTCACATTTTTGATCAGGTGAAGTTCCATCTGCGACTCTGTGTGTGTCTCCTTTCGTAACCGAAATGTGTGAACTTGCATTCGGGTGATTTGAGTGTTCTGGTATGGCGATGATCACTGATCTGGTTTGGCGGTGGTCACTGATCTGGTATGGCGATAGTCACTGATCTGGTATGGCGATGGTCACTGATCTGGTATGGCGATGGTCACTGATCTGGTATGGCGATGATCACTGTTCTGGAATGGCGGTGGTCACTGATCTGGTATGGCGGTGGTCACTGTTCTGGTATGGCGATGGTCACTGATCTGGTATGGTGATGGTCACTGATCTGGTATGGCGATGATCACGTACGTCTTATGATGTGCAGGTCATACGCATTCTAGATAGCATACTGTAATATTGTAATCATGGTGTTTACTTAGACACATTATGTGCCCTATGCCAGGTATCCCAATATCGTCTGAACGCTTCTCGGTCCTGTACCATTCAGTATTATGCTGGACCATCGGTTTGTCGAAGGCCATCTCTCCTTTTCATTTGTAGACGTCCGGAGCCACGTTTATAGGTGTAGGGGCACAATGTCAGCACGTGTCTAGCAATTGTAAGGCATGCCCTCTAGTAGCTTCCGTAGAAGACGTTCGTTTCTCGTATATTTGCGCCATTCCCCTGTTCCCTGGATCTTGCCCTCTTAGTTCTTAGTCGACCTGTATTTCTAGAGGGGCACACGCCCTTGTTCAGGCCCTACTTAGTCGACCTGTACTTCTACATGGGCACATGCCCCTGTTCAGACCCCACTTAGTCGACCTGTACTTCTAGAGGGGCACACACCCCAGTGCAGATCCCACTTAGTGGACATGTATTTAAACATGTGCAGGTCGCGGATCTGGCATCAGCTGGATTAAGCCGGGAAAAGGGGTTCCGGCTTAGCTGACTAGGCTTGAGCAGCTTAATACTGACATGTGTTGGGTGGTTAAGAGATTTGCGAGTCCATCTTAATAGACTCAGACACTAGAACAAAATAGACCCGCAGCCTCTTAGGCCCCCATCTATACTGGTCTGAATACCCCACCTAACTATGACCGGTGTTATATCATGTCACATAGTTAATCACATCTTACGACTTTATCTCTTTGAGGCAGGGTTGCTATGCTTGTCTTTGGTATATAAAAAGACCCCGGCAGACCACTCAGTCATCTTGCCCTCTGGTATCTTATATAGAAAACTTTCGTGTCTCGTACTTTTTCCTAGCCCCTAACATAAATCAGAGAACATCAACATAAGTCTCAATAGCAAATGTCTGAGACTGAAAGACAACACAAATACCTTGGGCATCACATTTTATCGACGCATGACATGGACAACTCAGATCGGAGGAAACCGATGGAGAGCAATGCAAACAATAACAATTGTGTGAACATTGCTGACACAGGCTAGGGAGCAGACGAGAGTGCACTAAATAAACTGTACACTGGAAAAGAGAGACCAGTTCTCGAGTATGGCATTGCGGCATGCTCAACAGCAGCAAAGAACTTTGATAAAATAAACAGACTACAAAACCAATTTATGAGAAATATGAGGTCAAGGCAAATTGTAAAATAGAAGAAAATTGTGCACCTACAATTAATAAACGAAAGAGTCCATATTTCAGTTACGAAAAAGTGTCATGGGCCATAAATGACTGTCGATTATACTTTCTTTTAATTGTGTCACGAAATGCTTTGAGGTCAATATTTTATGATCTTCTAAGAAAGCCATTTTCTAGCTTTGCTATTCTTGTCTTAGTGTCAGTCTCATTGTAATGTTTTGCCTCAAATACTTCAACTTTCCGTTCATGTTCCATTATTTCTCCGTCCATCATTATATTAATGTTCGTATGTTGGCAGTCTATTATCAAAGTCGTTGTTTTCAATCTGTGTATTGCCAAGCCAGACACGTTGTTCTGCTGTTTATTATCCCGCTAAACGCACGTTCAGGTGGTTATTGTCACGCCAACGAGTTGTTTTGATGGTTATTGTCACGCCAAACGCGTTGTTCTGCTGTTTATTGTCACGCAAAATGTGTTGTTCTGCTGTTTATTGTCACGCCAAACGTGTTGTTCTGCTGTTTATTGTCACGCCAAACGTGTTGTTCTGCTGTTTATTGTCACGCTAAACGTGTTGTTCTGCTGTTTATTGTCACGCCAAACGTGTTGTGCTGCTGTTTATTGTCACGCCAAACGTGTTGTTCTGCTGTTTATTGTCACGCCAAACGCGTTGTTCTGCTGTTTATTGTCACGCAAAACGCGTTGTTCTGCTGTTTATTGTCACGCCAAAAGTGTTGTTCTGCTGTTTATTGTCACGCCAAACGCGTTGTTCTGACATTACATTTTCTAGCAGCATTTGCAACATTGTGTCTAGTTCCCTCACTCTGTTTTCTCTCATTGACAAATTTGATAGCATTTGATTGTATTCCATTGACTTTGACACCCCTATTACAACTCTGAACAATATTGTCCATCATTATCTCAGAAAATGAGTTATATAAGCTCGTGGAACCAAACAACTTCATCGTGCATCATGTCTTTATGAAATTGGATCTGTTAACTTAACGTAACTTAACTGAGCGTAACTAAACGTCTTTGCCCTGGTACAACAGACTATGCGGACTATGTTTACAACCATTTCCATTTAACTTGCTTTAAATGCTATGAGCATCTAATGTATTCTTAAATGCATTAATTGTCCCTGCCTCCATTATTTCCTGTGGCAATACATTCCAAGCATTCACCATTCTCTGACTGAAAACAAATGTTCTAATATATAATGTACACCTTTCTTTAGTTAATTTGTAGTTATGCCCTCTTTTTCTTGTGATTGGTTGTATTTTTAGAAGCGTGTTATAGTTTTATGTATTTTTTTTAAATTATCATAACAAAACTGCATTATGTCACCTCGAATTCTTCTCTTTTCTAGATAATGTATGCTGATTGTCGGTGTTATTCCTCATAGCTGTAATTCTTGAATCCCACTATCAGATGTGTCGCTCTATTTTGTATCCTTTCCAGCATGTGTAAATTCCTTCTATGATAAGGATTCCGCAGCTGTACACAGTACTCCAATCTAGGTCTAACTAAAGCTTCATACAGTTTGTTTATCATTTCCTTGCTCCTATGTTTAATGGTTCTTGTTCTCATACCTACCATTACATTTGCCTTTTTCACTGCTACATGGACTTCTCACTCACCTTACCTGTATTATGTGTTATTACCCATACATCCCTTCCCTTATCAATGATTATAATATTGTTCTCGCCCATTCTGTAAGTGTATTCCTTATTGGATCTACCTTTGTGGAACGCTGTACATTTATCTACATTAAACTCCATTTGCCAGCTTACAGACCATTTTTGAATGTTATTTAAATATAACCTCAATAAATCCACTTCTGCTTTAGATGAGACACTACTGCACAGTTTCGTGTGGTCAGCGATAACACCTAAAACATGTCAATCAATATATATAGTTGGTCATACAGGTAAGCGAGGATTCTTTGATTTAAGTGATTATGTACAATCAATCAAGAATCAATTATATGTGTACCTCTCAATGCATAAATCAGCAAATCACAAACTCAAAGAATCACCATTTTGCTCAGACAAGCAATTTCACAAGTTATTCAATCAATCGATTAACTAAGTAAATAAATGCATCTACTTTATGTCTATTTGACAGAGACGTACAAACGGTGACGTAAACTTCAACAAAGATTGGCCATCTTATAAGTTTGGGTTTGGTACACAAGACACAGACTTCTGGATCGGAAACAGCATCATCCATAACCTGACCTCACAGGTAAGTGATACATGATATGTTAGTATGCGTCTCATACGTAAGTATTACTTTTAATGTGAAGGTTTAAACGGACAATCAATATAACGTTAACTAGAAATCAATCAAAGCCCATCGCTCCTAAAAAATGCATATGCCATTGACAACATCCAGCCGGCATAGATGTCCCTGGGTAGTTCTTTCTCCCTCTCTAATATGTCATTTACAACATCCAGCCGGCATAGACGACCCTGGGTTGTTCTGTCTCTGTCCAGGAGTGATCATTTAATCTTAATTTGCCTATCACATTCTCTTCTCCCAGTATATGTGGGGCATTCTCTTCCCCTGCAAATTCAAAGACAAATCATGTCTGGCTATGTTTGATCGTACCTTCAGAAAGGTACGTCCTATCGTCCCATTTATTTAATATCTCGTGCCAGTGCATTTTGATGACTTCTTTCCCATATGTCTTTATTCCTCTCATCATTTCCTGTCACTGTATGTCCATTATCCTTCGTGGGCATCTGTTAACGATGGACTGGATTCTTTGTTGTATGGTCATGTGTCGGTCTCCATGTCTCCGCTCCCTACAACAGTACCGACTTGACACATGACTTTAATATTCTAACTTTTCATTGCATCTTGCTTACTTTGAGTCCCTATGTGTTACCTAGTTTCGGAAATGCTATTCTTGTATTTCCAATTCGGATCCTTACATCTGCATATACCTCCTGATTTGTCATTTAATTGTTCAAATAGGTAAATGTATCCACTTCTTCCAAAGGCTCTTCTTTCAGCGTGATTGGCACTTTGTTGATAGTGTTGTTTGAGAACATTTTATACTTTCGTATTGATATTCAGTCCAAATTCAGCTGTTTGTTCTTTCATCCTATCAATCTTATCTGACATCTCCATTTGGATGTGTGAGAAAAGTACGATATCATCTACACAATCCAGTTTCTCCAACCTTGCCCACTGAATACTATTTCTTTTCATTTCGATTGCTGTCTTCATTATCCAATATACAGACAACTAGAAAAGGAAAGGTTAGAGCAGGCATCCCTGTCTCATCCTTGTTTGCACCCCGAAGCTGTCCGCCAGTACTCCTTCGTGTACTGACTCTACTAACTGTGTCTTTGTATATTTATAGATGATAGTTGTGTACCTCTCTGATATCCCATACTGTTTCAATAGTTGTCAAAGAGTACTTCGATCCGCATTGTCAAACGTCATTTCACCGACTATAAATATTGCATGTAGGTTGATTTTCATTGAATACTTGGTTCTACTATGATGCGTGCAGTAGCTTTATGATCTGTGCATGACCTTGCCTGACGTACAGTAGCTTTATGATATGTGCATGACCTTACCTGACGTACAGTAGCTTCATGATCTGTGCATGACCTTACCTGACGTAGACTAGCTATATGATATGTGCATGATCTTACCTGACGTAGAGTAGCTATATAAAATAGCATGATCTTACCTAACTTAGAGTAGCTAAATGATCAGTGCATGACCTTACCTGACGTACACTAGCTATATGTGCATGACCTTACCTGACGTACACTAGCTATATGTCCATGATCTTATCTGACGTAGAATAGCTATATGTGCATGATCTTACCCGACTTAGACTAGTTGTATGATATGTGCATGATCTTACCTGACGTAGACTATCTATACAATCTGTGCATGATCTTACCTGACGTAGACTAGCTATATGATATGTGCATGCTCTAACCTGATGTAGACTAACTATATGATCTGTCCTTGACCTTACCTGCTTCATGTGTCAATTTTTAAATATATCCTTTTTTTATTTTTCATTATAAATGGTTTAACTCTTTGTCTGTAACAGTATAATGTGTGTATACCTCTGTATTACTAATTCGAGTTCGGCAATCGTTGTATGTATCTGCATTCTTGTGTCTGTCTTCTATATTAAGTTTTGTTTATGTAGTAATCTTTTCCTTGACTGGGATTTCCGGAATCCTACATTTTCTTCACCTATCTTACCCTACATCTCTGTAGCCTGTTTCCACATAATATTAATTTCCGTCCCTCCGTTCTCATATACCTCTTGTAGCTCTTGGTATATGTTTTAAGTGGTATGCTATATTCTGTTTTCCTTTCATGGTCTTCTAAGAAGTGTACATCATACCTAGTTTTCTTTGCTCTCCGAACTGAGTATGTATTTAGTTTGAGCTGCAACATCTCCAGCAGCATGTGATGGTCTGACACTACGTATGCGCCTCGCTTTGCTCTTGCATCGCGTAATCTACATCTACACCCTTGACGGACACAGCTGTTGTCAATGTAGTGTTCCACAAATTGATCTGCTGATCTCCATGGGGCTTAGTGTACCTTAGTCTGTGGAATTAGGCTTCTTAAAATGATCATGTTGTGCAGCGTACACAGTTCTGCAAAGATTTATGAATTGTCACGCCTATGTCCCCTTGCTTGTCTTCCCATGATCTGTTGGTAAACTAAGGCTTTCTGCTGACTTCAGCATTGAAGAATTTCAAAAATATCAATTGATTTTGTTTTGCCATCGTGTCAATGACCGCTATCAGCTCGTTCATGATGATATTAATGTTTTCACATTGAATGTTGATATTGATGTTTTCACACTGAATAATGTTGATATTGATGTTTTCACACTGAATAATGTTGATATTGATGTTTTCACATTGAATGTTGATATTGATGTTTTCACATTGAATGTTGATAATTATGTTTTCACATTGAATGTTGATATTGGTGTTGTCACATTGAGCGACGTTTGTATTGATGTGTTCACACTGAATAATGTTGATATTGATGTTTTCACATTGAATGTTGATATTCGTGTTTTAACTTAACTTAACTTAACGTCTTTATACTGGCTTAGAAGACCCTGCAGAGTCTGTATACAACCAGTTACATTTACATCACCTTGCTCTAAAAGCTATGCGCATCCAGTTTCTTTTTAAATGCATTAACTGTCCCTGCCTCCACTACCTCCCCTGGCAATGCATTCCAAGCAGACACCACTCTCTGACTAAAAAAATATGTCCTAATATCTAACCTGGACCTTTTCACTTTGAGCGATGCTTGTATTGATGTTTTCACACTGAATAATGTTGTTATTGATGTTTTCACACTGAATAATGTTGTTATTGATGTTTTCACACTGAATAATGTTGACAGTGATGTTTTCATATTGAATGTTGGTAAGGTCTACATCTTGTTGCTCACATTTCTAGCCATTGCAGTTGGTAAGGTCTACATCTTGTTGCTCACATTTCTAGCCATAACAGTTGGTAAGGTCTACATCTTGTTGCTCACATTTCTAGCCATAACAGTTGGTAAGGTCTACATCTTGTTGCTCACATTTCTAGCCATAACAGTTGGTAAGGTCTACATCTTGTTGCTCACATTTCTAGCCATAACAGTTGGTAAGGTCTACATCTTGTTCCTCACATTTCTAGCCATGACAGTTGGTAAGGTCTACATCTTGTTCCTCACATTTCTAGCCATGACAGTTGGTAAGGTCTACATCTTGTTCCTCCCATTTCTAGCCATGACAGTTGGTAAGGTCTACATCTTGTTCCTCACATTTCTAGCCATGACAGTTGGTAAGGTCTACATCTTGTTCCTCCCATTTCTAGCCATGACAGTTGGTAAGGTCTACATCTTGTTCCTCACATTTCTAGCCATGACAGTTGGTAAGGTCTACATCTTGTTCCTCACATTTCTAGCCATGTCAGTTGGTAAGGTCTACATCTTGTTGTGCTCACATTTCTAGCCATGTCAGTTGGTAAGGTCTACATCTTGTTCCTCCCATTTCTAGCCATGACAGTTGGTAAGGTCTACTTCCTACTGCTTTTTGTGCTATTTTACATGACTGGTACATTGTTTAAACATTCAAATATATTGGTTTTCATTTTAGTATTGAGACGGGCAGTCAGCCGTGTACCTTCTTTGAGGCTTTCATACGGGCAGTCAGCCGTGGACAGTCTTTGCGGCGTTCAGACGGGCAGTAAGCCGATACCGTCATTGCGGTTTTCAGACGGGCGGTCAGCCGTGGACCTTCCTGGCGGCTTTCAGACGGGCAGTCAGCAGTTGACCGTCCTTGTGACTTTAAGACTGGCAGTCAGCCGTGAACATTTCTTGTGGCTTTGATAATGACAGCCAGCCTTGGATCTTTCTGGTGGTTTTCAGACGAGCAGTCAGCCGTGAACCTTTATTGTGGCTTTCAGATGAGCAGTCAGCCTTGGACCTTCCTGGCGGCTTTCACTCCACTGCGTCATTTTCTCGTTTATGAATGTATTTCCTTTTCCAAACCCGATTGCTTTGCTTTGTTGTCAATGTTTTCATAATTCATTTTGTTGTTTATAGATTTAGGTTGTCGACCCTAACCTAACCTATTGTATTTTAGTTGAATGTCCGTGTTTAGTCTATTCACTTCTTCATGACCTAGACAACAGGGGTGATCATTTTGGAAGCTTTTACTTCTCCTATGATCATTGCGCCACGTAAGCCCTTACCCCACAACACAGTCACGGACTAGGGAGATCGTGCTAAGACCTACATTTGATCTCAGTTAATCTCTAGCAGTAAGATGAAACTGTGTACACGTCATCAGTTTGGTTGTTCATTATTTCAGGGTTACAACGAGCTCCGGATCGATATGGCGGACCAAAGTGGCCAGTTTCATGCTCAGTACACTAGCTTTAGTGTGGCTGACGAGGGCTCATATTACGCCCTGTCAGTCGGTGGGTACACTGGAACAGACTTTGACCCTATGGTCTACACCAACGGCAGATACTTCTCAACGCTTGACAGAGATTACGATGGTAATGGCTTTCCCACGGCGTACCGCGGAGGATGGTGGTACTATGGTAGTTATTATTATAGCAACCTGAACGGCCTGTGGGGAGTTAATGGCGACTCAGGTATTGATTGGTACTCAAATAATATCGGGTATAGACATCTCACTTGGACAGAGATGAAGGTCAGGCGGGCTTAGACGTTAGCTTGGGGAGGGTAGGGGGGGGGGGGGTGTTGGAATATGATGTGTTGTTGTGTCACAATACGTCAGAAGCTGACGTTACATATTTATATTTGTTTAGTCCGTTCATGTTTGGCTTGTGGGCTTCCTTTCAGCAAAAATTAACTGGGTTCAAAGCTTCAGAGATCATAGTTGTCACTCGATGTGTCTCCACGAACCACTTCTACTCATCAAAGTCCTTTTAAGAATGTTCATCCTTGAGTCCACCATTTCCTAATTTTTGAACCAGGATTTTGATAGTACCTGTGTTAGCTTTCTCTACCTCTTGTTTATTTCTGCTGTACATAATACCAGAGTCTCTCCTCTGTTGGTACCATCTGTAACAGAGTCTGTCATGTGGTTGGTACCATCTGTAACAGAGTCTCTCCTCTGTTGGGTACCATCTGTACCAGAGTCTCTCCTCTGTTGGGTACCATCTGTACCAGAGTCTCTCCTCTGTTGGGTACCATCTGTACCAGAGTCTCTCCTCTGTTGGGTACCATCTGTAACAGAGTCTCTCCTCTGTTGGGTACCATCTGTAACAGAGTCTCTCCTCTGTTGGGTACCATCTGTACCAGAGTCTCTCCTCTGTTGGTACCATCTGTACCAGAGTCTCTCCTCTGTTGGGTACCATCTGTAACAGAGTCTCTCCTCTGTTGGGTACCATCTGTACCAGAGTCTCTCCTCTGTTGGGTACCATCTGTACCAGAGTCTCTCCTCTGTTGGGTACCATCTGTAACAGAGTCTCGCCTCTGTTGGGTACCATCTGTAACAGAGTCTCTCCTCTGTTGGGTACCATCTGTACCAGAGTCTCTCCTCTGTTGGTACCATCTGTACCAGAGTCTCTCCTCTGTTGGGTACCATCTGTAACAGAGTCTCTCCTCTGTTGGGTACCATCTGTAACAGAGTCTCTCCTCTGTTGGGTACCATCTGTAACAGAGTCTCTCCTCTGTTGGTACCATCTGTACCAGAGACTCTCCTCTGTTGGGTACCATCTGTAACAGAGTCTCTCCTCTGTTGGGTACCATCTGTAACAGAGTCTCTCCTCTGTTGGGTACCATCTGTACCAGAGTCTCTCCTCTGTTGGGTACCATCTGTACCAGAGTCTCTCCTCTGTTGGTACCATCTGTAACAGAGTCTCTCCTCTGTTGGGTACCATCTGTAACAGAGTCTCTCCTTTGTTGGGTACCATCTGTAACAGAGTCTCTCCTCTGTTGGGTACCATCTGTAACAGAGTCTCTCCTCTGTTGGGTACCATCTGTAACAGAGTCTCTCCTCTGTTGGGTACCATCTGTAACAGAGTCTCTCCTCTGTTGGGTACCATCTGTAACAGAGTCTGTCATGTGGTTGGTACCTTCTGTAACAGAGTCTCTCCTCTGTTGGGTACCATCTGTAACAGAGTATGTCATGTGGTTGGTACCTTCTGTAACAGAGTCTCTCCTCTGTTGGGTACCTTCTGTAACAGAGTATGTCATGTGTTGGGCACCTTCTGTAACAGAGTATGTGATGTGTTGGGTACATTATGTAACAGAGTCTGTCATGTGTTGGGTACATTATGTAACAGAGTCTGTCATGTGTTGGGTACCTTCTGTAACAGAGTCTGTCATGTGTTGGGTACATTATGTAACAGAGTCTGTCATGTGTTGGGTACCTTCTATTACAGAGTCTCTCATCTGTTGGACACCTTCTTCACCCGTATCACAGATTACCTTACGTGTGTCTTGTTTACTGGGGGTTACATCAACCCGTATAGTCTGAAGTGCAGACATCATTATATTCGGGGAGATTTGGAGCAGCGTTTGGGAATAGTCGCTGGAGAGTTGGAGCAGAGTTTTGGAATAGTCGCTGGAGAGTTGATGCAGAGTTTGGGAATAGTCGCTGGAGAGTTGGTGCAACGTTTGGGAATAGTCGCTGGAGAGTTGGTGCAGAGTTTTGGAACAGTCGCTGGAGAGTTGGTGCAGAGTTTTGGAATAGTCGCTGGAGAGTTGATGCAACGTTTGGGAATAGTCGCTGGAGAGTAGGTGCAGAGTCTGGGAATAGTCGCTGGAGAGTTGGTGCAGAGTTTTGGAATAGTCGCTGGAGAGTTGGGGCAGCGTTTGGGAATAGTTGCTGGAGAGTTGGGGCAGCGTTTGGGAATAGTCGCTGCAGAGTTGATGCAGAGTGCGGTAATAGTCGCTGATTAGTTGATGCAGAGTTTGGGAAAAGTCGCTGATTAGTTGATGAGAAACAAAAAACTGTTATATCTTCATGTATTGTAATCACTTTCTTTCAAAGTGTGTGTTTCACAGTTGTATAATTTACTCTCGTCCAATAGTTTAATTTCTTACTGGCACACTTTGCTGTCCAAGTGCTTACAGTTTATGTGTCCTGGCTATAGTGTTGGTACCTCTACCAAAATGTGTTACTCCTGGGTTTCCAAATGACCTATTTATCAGCTGAATGAACTGTGTCAAAAAGACCTTAAATTTGAAGTGGGTGTTATTCTCACTGATAATAAAGTCATATTCTCTAAACGCAGTCATGTTTTTATTGTGAGAAAGTCATGCGATTGTGACTGGTCCTACGTATGACTGCTTATACGTCAAACTGAAGCCGCCTATGTGTGGAAAAACTATGTGCGGGTACGGTTTCATTGTCCACAGGGCACTTCTCTGTCAACGACTAAATCAGTCCAATTTGATATTGCTGCTACAATTTCAGACTTGCTCTCTGATTCTCACTATGTCTGATTGATTATGCTGACATTGTCCCTGTCTATGATTGTGTGTGATCCTGTCTATGTCTGTGTGTGACCCTGTTTATGATTGTGTGTGATCATGTATATGTATGTGTGTGATCTTATTTATGATTGTGTATGATCCTGTCTATGTCTGTGTGTGACCCTGTTTATGATTGTGCGTGATCCTGTCTATGTCTGTGTGTGACCCTGTTTATGATTGTGTGTGATCATGTATATGTATGTGTGTGATCTTATTTATGATTGTGTGTGATCCTGTCTATGTCTGAGTGTGACCCTGTTTATGATTGTGTATGGTCCTGTCTATGTACGTGTGGTGTCGTGTTTATGTTTGTTTGTGACCAAGTATATGTCTGCGTAAAACCATGTATGTGTGTGTGTGTGTAACCATGTATGCAACCTTGTCTATGTGTATGTAAACATGTATACGTGGGTGTGATCATGTATATGTCTGTGTGTAACCCTGCATGTGTATGTGTGTAACATGTATGCATGGGCGTGATCATGTATATGTGTGTGTGTAACTATATCTATGTCTTTGTATAACCATGTCTATGGTTGTGTGTAAATATGTTTGCGTGGTGCATGTGGTTTGTGTGTGAGTGAATGTGTGTGTGCATGTGTGTGTGTGTGGGTGGGGAAGGGGGTGGATGTGCGTATGTCAATGAGTGTGCCACTATCCAGAAGTTTGAGTATGTTTTAGTGTGTGATACGTATCTCTGTCTCTGATCGTGTTTACGTTAAGTCAATATGGGGATATATTCGACAATGGTTGTATATGCATCACACTAAAATGTCACTCTGTCTATTTATATTTTTTATTTACCTCTCAACTAGCCACATCTAGATCCATCATAAACTCTGAAGTCTGCGTGAGTTCCCCTCCTTAACGATGATGCATGACTGATGATTTTCTCGTACCATCTTGTTTTTACTGGCATATTGTCATGGATGTCATTAACACTGCATCTCCTACCGCAATGTCTGCATTGTGCCTTTTTTAGAATTTACTGGGGCCTCCAATCTCCACTCATCATCCTCATCTGTTCCTCGCTAATAGGTAATAACACTCAGAGAGGGGAGCATCCAATCTCCGCTCCCCATCCTCCTCTGTTCCTCGCTAATACCACTCAGAGAGGACGGCCTCCAATCTCCACTCCTCATCCTCCTTAGTTCCTCGCTAATAGGTGATATCACTCAGAGAGGCTAGGGGTAGACAAATTAATGAAGGCATAGCTAGGTTTTCTTTTAGTGAGAGAGGAAGAAAGAGACGAAGATGACTGACATCTACACGTTATTGGTAGAACTGAACTATAAGGTACTGTACCATGGATAGAAGAGAACAGTAAGGTAGTACACCAGGATAGATATAACACAACAGTAAGGTACTACATCATGGATAGATTTAGTTTTGCAACCCTACCCTCAGGATTATGCGTAGGCACCACATGTTATAGCTGTGTAGCCGCCACGTAGGTGGACCATGCCTCACTGAGTTTCCGGTTCTCTCAGACCCTTTTTGTTAATCTGCTCATTGCTGTTGCTACCTTGCCTATCATGATTTTGATCCATTGGTCCAGTGATAGTTTATTATTGACTGAGGTTCCCAACTACGTGAAAAGATTTACTACACCGAGAGCCTGCTCATCAATGGGGATTACTGGTATTTTGTTTGGACCTTCGACCATCATTTCTTCTTCGTTTCGTTTCCATTTTGCTGATTGTCAACCCAGACTCTCAGGAGGCATCTGAAAATACAGATAGTAAGCTTTGTAGTTCCTCCTCTGAGGGAGTCGTACTTGCGACATCATCCGCAACGATGAGTTCTCTCATCAGCTCCCTTTTTATCTTGGTCTTGGTTTTCAGGCTTTGGAAATTGAATCGGCTACCATCTGATTTAGAAATAATGAAGATACCACCTTCCTGGTCACGAAATGCATGCCAAAAGAGAAGTGATAAAATTATTCCAAAGAGGGTTGGAGAAGTACACAGCCTTGTTTTCCTCTGCACTTTATATCGAACTCCACCGTCAACGTTAAATGTGCCGTTTATGTTTATGTGTATGTTTTGGTGATTTTGGCAATACTCACACACAGAAATGATGAAAAAGAAGAAGAAGAAGGAGGAGGAGGAGAAGAAGTAGGAGTAGGAGAAGGAGAAGAGGAAGAGGAAGGGGAAGGGGAAGGATAAGAGGAAGAAAGAAGAAGAAGAAAGAAGAAAGGAGAAGGAGGAGAAGAAAGAAAAAAGAAAGAAGAAAGAAGGGAGAAGAAGGAAGAAGGGAGGAGGACGAGGAGGAGGAGGAGAAGGAGGAGGAGAAGGAGAAGGAGAAGGAGTAGGAGAAGAATAAGAAGAAGAAGAAGAAGAAGAAGAAGAAGAAGAAGAAGAAGAAGAAGAAGAAGAAGAAGAAGAAGAAGAAGAAGAAGAAGAAAAAGAACAAGCACAAGATCAAGAAGAAGAACTAACAGAAGAAGAAGAAGTCTGACATCTTCACTTTCTTGGTAGAACAGAACTGTAAGGCTCTGTACCATAGACTGATAGAACAGAACTGTAAGGTACTGTACTATAGATATAAATAGAACATAAATGTAATGTACTGTGCCATGGATGGATATATGGTTGCAAGCATCGACTCTCGTTGTGCAGGTGACTAATGTAATGCAGTCAGGGTTAACCCTAATATAACTAACCTGCTCACAGCCACCAAATTTACTGTACATGTACCACACTGACCTACTTACACAGCCAGTCGTGCCGTATCCTAAGTAACGTGGATCACATTACTGTCACAGGTACATCACACCGACGATATCACACTCTACCACACTGGGACTTAAATGGGTACCGGTTCAGTCAGGGAAGTAAAAGAGACAAGGAGATGGCTACCGTCCTCATATAGCCGAGCGTCTGAAATGTAAGATCGCTAACACCTCACCCCCCTACGGCTGGAATGTGAGATCGCTAACACCTCACCCCCCTACGGCTGGAATGTGAGATCGCTAACATCTCACCCCCCTACGGCAGTAATGTGAGATCGCTAACACCTCACCCCCCTACGGCAGTAATGTGAGATCGCTAACACCTCACCCCCCGACGGCTGGAATGTGAGATCGCTAACATCTCACCCCCCTACGGCAGTAATGTGAGATCGCTAACACCTCACCCCCCTACGGCAGTAATGTGAGATCGCTAACACCTCACACCCCTACGGCAGTAATGCTATGGGTTACTTTACTTTACTACTTTCACTGAACCGGACGTTACGTGGCCATGTAATTACAGACCGGACGTTCGTGAACATTTAACAACAGACCGGACGTTACGTGAACTTGTAATTACGCACCGGACGTTACGTGCACGCGCACAGATGGACCGTCCGTTCTAAGGATCCCAGAATCCCTCAATAATGTCACTAAATACAAACATCCGTCATATCCCTTCTACCTGTGTCCTACCTGGTGACTAAACTAAGGATTCTAACACGCTGACTTCCGCTGGCCTCAAACTGGAGAACTGTTCTAGGCTAGCACACACAAAACAAACACATGACATCTAGCTAAGAGCTGTACTGATGTATGTCATTAACGCTCTTGGTTTTGAACCATATTGTCTTCTCGCTCTCGGTCTCCCTATGTCTATCTCACTGCCTCTCTCTTTCATCTCGCTCTGTATCTCTCTCAACACTCTCTCATCTCGTCTCTCTCATCTCTCTCGCATCTCTCACATCTCTCTCTTCTCTCTTATCACTCACTTATATATCTCAAATCTCTCATCTCGCTCTCGCTCATGTCTCTCTTAGCTATCTCTCTCATCTCTGTCTCATATCTCTCTCATCTCTATCATCTCTCTCACATCTATCTCTCATGTTTCTCTCATCTCTCTCTCATCTATCTATCCTTCACTCTCTCTCATCTCTCCCGCATCTCTCATCTCTCTCATCACTCACGTACATCTCTCATATCTCTCTCGTCTCGCTCTCTCTCATCTCTCTCTTACATATCTCTTTCGTCTCCCTCATCTCTCTCACATGTATCTCTCATATATCCCTCATCTCTCTCACATGTATCTCTCATATATCCCTCATCTCTCTCACATATATCTCTCATATATCTCTCATCTCTCTCACTCTCGCATCTTTCTCTGTGTCCCTCTCATCTCTCTCACTAGCTCTATGTTTCTCTCTTACTCACTCTCTCTCTCTCTGTTTCTCTCTCAGTCTCTTCCTCAGCTCTCTTCACTCTAATCTTGCTCTCAAATCTATCAAATGTCTCTCTGAGAGGACGGCATGGCCTAGTGGTTAAGTGGCACGGCTCACAAACCGAGGGTGCTGGGTTCGATCTCCACCACAGCACCGGCCGTTACCCCGGGGAAGCAAACCCTTAGAAAATGCAGGAGGAAGCAGACCCTTACATAAAATGCATGCTGAAGTCGGATGCACTGGGCCGACAGGCGCGAAATAGAAACTACAGTGGAACGTACACCGTCTTTGGGATTAGAGAAATAAGGTGAACGCAAAAAAAAATATGTCTCTCTCACTCTCTCATATATCTCTCTCTGTCTCTCTCTCATCTCTCTCTATCTCTTTCTCACTATCTCATCTCATCTCTCTCATCTTGCTCGCATATCTCTCTCATATGTATCTCTCATTATTTCACTCATCTATTTCCCTGTTACTCGCTCACCATCTCTCATCTCTCTCACTCACGCTCGCTTTTATCTCTCACTCTCTCTCATATCTCTCTTTTATCTCGCTCATCTCTCTCATATCTCTTTTATCTGTCTCTTTCGCCTCTCTCCCTCTGGCTCCCCTCTCTCTCTCTCTCTCTACCTATCCGCTGTTCGCCTTCTAAGTGAATGATCCTACCAATCCTCGACCACTATAATGCCCCCCCCCCCCCCCCTCCCAATCAACCAGGCTGCTGGGACCGTCATAATGGTTGACTGAGCTGCTGCTCAGTAGATTTTTAACATTGTTATTTTGGCCTGGCTGTTGTTTAATGTCCACAATGAGTATTTTCACTCTTGTATGTGCCCTAATAGGCCGTTACGTGGCCGGTTGTAGCAGCTTTCCTCACATCCCGAGGATACTATGAAGATGTAGCTCTGTCCTTCAGGCGCTTGTGCTATGCCTAGCTTTATCTGTTCAGCGATCAATACTACGGGGATCACATCGATCCACATCTGGTCAGCCAGATTGTCTTGAAAGATGCATGTTTCCAGGAAACGCTACATGGATGAGAGATTGTGGTCTTCCTCAATGCATTGTGCCTAATACTGACGCGATGTCCTGGTCACTATGATGTGCCTGGCCCGGACTAGGGGCTGACTTCCACTATTCGGATCTAGAATGCAGTTTTAAACGGCATTATTGATTTAAATGCGTTTTGGCCTTCCACTTAACTTAATTTAACTTACCGTCTTTATACTGGTTTAGAAGACTCTGCAGAGTCTATTTACAACTAGTTTTATTTACATTGCTGCGCTATAAAAGCTATGCGCATCCAATCTATTTTTAAATGCATTAATTGTTCCTGAATTCACTACCTCCTGGTGCAATGCGTTTCAAGCATTCACCACTCTCTTACTACACACATATTTTGTATTATCTAATCTGGACCTTTCTTTAGTTAATGTGTAGCTATTCCTTCTTGTTTTTGTAGGTCATTGTAATTTATTTAAAAAAAAATAAAAATATATATTATAGTCTAATGTGTCCGTTCTATTGATTCATTTATAAACCTGTATTAACTCATTTGAAATTATTCTATTTTCTAGACTATGTAGGCGATTTTTTCTGGGTCTTTCAGCTATCAGCTTTGCCGCTATTCTGTGTATCCTTTCCAGCATGTTTATATCTCCTCTATGACAAGGACTCCACACATGTACACCGTTCTTCAATCTAGGTCTAATGCTTTAAACAGTTTAATCACTTCCTTGTTCTGATGTTTACTATTTCTTGTTATCATATCTAACATTCCATTTGCCTTATTCACTGCTACCAGGACTTGCTCTATCACCTTACCTGTATGATCTATTATAACTTCTAGGTTTCTTTCCTTGCCTATTTTCCTAATGTTGTTCTCCCCCATTCTGTTAGAATGTTCCATATTGGATCTACCCATGTACATTATTCTAACACTTTTTTAGTTGAAACAGCCGTGCATACAAATATCAAGTTTTTCACAAACTACTGTCAATTTTTTCAGAAACTATTGTCACGTTTTTCACAAACTACTGTCAAGTTTTTCACAAACTACTGTCAAGTTTTTCACTAACTACTGTCAAGTTTTTCACAAACTACTGTCAAGTTTTTTTCAGAAACTACTGTCAAGTTTTTTACAAATTACTGGGTTGTATCATTATGTGTTTACTGGACAGGGCTGTCACGCAAAGATAGCGGTAATGATCAAGTTGGCATTTGTGGTTTAAAAAAACATGTTCACACTTTTCACAAATACATGACGACGAGCACGGCTCTTAGTCGATTGACGACCTGTGTCTACTTTGTACAACATCACACACCTCACCGATGCTGCCAACCTCATAACAAAGGTCCAATGTAATGTCTGAGACTAGTCCCAGCTTCAGGTACACTATAATGTCCCCATTCATTGTCTCAGACAGTTCTGGAACTAGCCGTACGATTACACGTCTTCAGTTATGTGTTCTTGTTTAGGATCAAATGTCCAAGGGAGACTAACACCTGCAGACGTTGTTGTTCTCTCGGCTGTCCATGATGAGTTCATCGCCCTTGTCTGTTTCTATGGTAACCAGTTGTCGCGTCCCATATTTTTTTATTGAAAGAGGTTTACTAATGACCTCCTACATACAGTGCAATGATTGATCTCCCAGGAAGGTCACGACTATGGGGTGTGAGTGTCAGTTTGTTGATTTGTGTGTGTGTGTGTGTGAGTGTGTCAGTTTGCGAGAGCGAGCTAGTGTGTGTGTGTGTGTGTGTGTTTGTGAGTGAGTCAGTGTGTGTGTGTGTGTGTGTGTGTGTTTCTGAGTGAGTCAGTGTGTGAAAGAGAGTTAGTGTGTGTGTGTGTGTGTGTGATTGTGTGAGTGTGTCAGTGTGCAATATCGAGTTAGTGAGTGTGTGGGTGTGCGTGTGCGTGTATGTGTGTGGTTGTGTGCAAGAGCGAGTTTGTGTGTATGTGTGTGTGTGTGTTGCTTGGATGTAAGAGAGAGTGTGTATGTGTGTGTGTGTGCGTGTGTGTTGCGTGCATATGATACTGTGTATGTGCGTGTTGCTTGTGTGTGAGAGAGATATAGTGTGTGTTAGTTGCTTGTGTGTGAGAGAGATATAGTGTGTGTTAGTTGCTTTTGTGTGAGAGAGATATAGTGTGTGTTAGTTGCTTGTGTGTGAGAGAAATATAGTGTGTGTTAGTTGCTTGTGTGTGAGAGAGATATAGTGTGTGTTAGTTGCGTGTGTGTAAGAGAGATATAGTGTGTGTTAGTTGCTTGTGTGTGAGGGAGATATAGTGTGTGTTAGTTGCTTGTGTGTGAGAGAGATATAGTGTGTGTTAGTTGCCTGTGTGTGAGAGAGATATAGTGTGTGTTAGTTGCGTGTGTGTGAGAAAGTGTGTGTATGTGTGTGTATGTGTGATGCTTCTGTGTAAGAGTGTGTGTGCTTGTTGCTTGTATCTGAGAGTGTGTGTATGTGTTTCTTGTGTGTGAGGAGTGTGTGCGTGTGTGTGTGTGTGTGTGTTTGTGTGTGTGTGTGTGCGTGTGGATTTTGCTAGTGTATGATAATGTGTGTGTATGTGTTGCTTGTATGTAAGAGATCGCGTGTGTGTGTTGCTTCTATGTGAAAGTATATGTGTGTGTATGTAGGCAGAGCTGGGTAAAACATGGCGCCACGTGCATGGTATATCGAGACTGAGACGTCCATGGGGATGATGATGGATGCACTCATATGTGGTAGGTGTAAAGTGTGGCTGTGTATGGCTACAATCACTAATATCAGATTGACATCACATACTGTCGCTCGTATCTGGCTCCAGCTAACTACTTGAACCTCCTCCCGATATCAGCTGTTGTACGATATGCTTGTCCATGATGGGAGAACGTTCTGAGCATGGCCATTGCTGATATTTTTGTGTGTTTATGGGGTGGGGCTGGACTGAGACAATGAATGACTGCATGCGATTGGACCTTCAGGTTCGGCTGGCCATAGACAATGACATGAGACTTCCAGGTAGAAATAGTCTGTGACAGGGGCAGGATACATCACATTGCCCACCAAAGATATATCCGGGAAAACCATGGGGGAATGGACTCCTGATGTACAGAACATGCACAAGTTGTCATGGAAACAAGCAACGAGAAAGTCAGCATCTTTGTACTACTACGTGACCAACTTTCTTGGAGGCACACCCATACGGATTGCCACAAGCTGACAACTTTCATTAATCCTATTCCAAAATGTGATTGGATAGTTTGAAGAGGTCTTGTTCTTTCAATTCACTTTCCAGTTCTGTCCTGTCCATACATGGTACAATACCTTACAGTTCTGTTCTGTTCGTCAATGGTACAGTACCTTACATTTCTGTTCTATTTATCCATGTGCAGTACCTTACAGTTCAGTTCTATCCCTACATGTACAATACCTTACAGTTCTGTTCTATCCATCCCTGAAAAAGCCAATCTCATTGTTGATAGTACCGACAACAGACATTGATTTATGTTGCTGCTGCGGCATAAGCAAATAATGCTGTTTGAATTGGTCAGATACTCATTTACAGCTGGGTCAACTAGAAAATACAGTCATCACCTGGAAAACAAATCCCTGCTGTTTCTTTAGGATTTTGAACCATCCCCCCCCCCCCCCCCAGCCACCGTTACTTACCCCACTCCTCAACACCCGCTCCTTACCCCACTCCCCCCAAACCCCGCTCCATACACCACTCAACCCAACCCCGCTTCTTACACCACTCAACCCAACCCCCACTCATTACACCACTCCACCCAACCCCCACGCCTTACACCACTCCACCCAACCCCTACGCGTTACACCACTCCACCCAACCCCCACGCCTTACACCACTCCACCCAACCCATACGCGTTACATCCCTCCACCCAACCCCTACGCGTTACACCACTCCACCCAACCCCTACGCGTTACACCACTCCACCCAACTCCCGCTCCTTACACCACTCCACCCAATCCCAGCTCATTACACCACTCCACCCAACCCCCACCCCTTAGCCGATTCTCCAAACCCCCGATATTACCAATCGCCCTCCAAATCCCGCTCCTTACCCCACGAATACCAACACCCGCTCCTTACCCCACGCACTCCAACCCCCGATCATTGATCTACGCCCTACGACCCCCGTTCCTTACCAAACTCTCCGAAACTCCGTTCCTTGCCCCTCATCCCCAAATCCCCGCTCTTTTAACCCCTCCTACCAACTGCCTCTCCTTACGCCACTCCTCCAAACCCCGCTCGTTGCCCCAAACCCCTACTGGACTCTGGAAGGAGATGAGTGGGCTAGGAGCGTATTTTGGAGGGAGGGGTGAGGGGACTCGACTTTGGAGGGAGTGAGGAGCAAGGGGACTGGATAGTGAGGAGCGAATTGACTCGATTTTGGAGGCAGGGAGGAGTGAGGGGAATGAATAGTGAGAACCGATGGGACTGGATTTTGTAGAGAGTGAGAAGCGAATTGGTTGATTTAGAGCAGGGACTGGATTCGGCAGGAGGATAGGGACATTAGCTAATGGATGGTAGGGAGCGTTTGCTGGATACGGCAGAATGATATGCACATTAGCAAATGGATGGTAGGGAGGCAGAGACTGGATACGGCCAGAAGGATATGTATATTAGTTAATGGATGGTAGGGAGCAGGGACTGGATACGGCATGAGGATAGGGACATTAGCTAATGGATGATAGGGATCAGGGACTGGAGAAGGCAGGAGGATAGGGACATTAGCTAATGGATGGTAGGGAGCAGGGACTGGATACGGCAGGAAGATAGGGACATTAGCTAATGGATGGTAGAGAACAGGGACTGGTGACGGCCAGAAGGATATGGACATTAGTTAATGGATGGTAGGGAGCAGGGACTGGATACGGCATGAGGATAGGGACATTAGCTAATGGATGATAGGGATCAGAGGCTGGAGAAGGCAGGAGGATAGGGACATTAGCTAATGGATGGTAGGGAGCAGGGACTGGATACGGCATGAGGATAGGGACATTAGCTAATGGATGGTAGGGAGCAGGGACTGGATACGGCAGGAAGATAGGGACATTAGCTAATGGATGGTAGGGAGCAGGGTCTGGATACGGCATGAAGATAGGGACATTAGCTAATGGATGGTAGGGAGCAGGGACTGGATACGGCAGGAAGATAGGGACATTAGCTAATGGATGGTAGGGATCAGAGACTGGATACGGCCAGAAGGATATGGACATTATCTAATAAATAGTAATGAGCAGGGATAAATACAATATGGTGGACTTTGAAAGGTCAAGGTTGTCCATGAACATACGTTACTGTCGGAGATGTTAAACACGTCCGTGTACCAGGTCACATGATACCATTGGGTGTGACTAGACAAGCCTGAGGCATACATCGAAAAGAAAATAAGTTTTACTAGTTAAGGAAAAACTGAGACAGCAGACGAAGAGAGACACATTCCGTCTGAGACGTATTCTAACAGGCCATATACAGCTTTATGTTAACCAAGCGTGAACGTATTCAGAGACATATAGAGATATCACACACTCAGACATATACAAACTGCTGAATATAGTCATATACTTGCATAGACAGGGACACACACATACATAAATAGGTTCTCGCACATATATAGACAGGGCCACACAGAGACATAGACGGGGCCACACAGCGGCATAGACAGGGTCACACAATGGTATAAACATTATCAGACACAGACATAGACAGGGACGCACACATACATTTACGAGCTCTAGCACATACATTGAAGGCGCCACATAAAAACATAGATATAGTTACACAATGGCATAGACAGGGCCACACATAGACATGACCACACATATATACATGCCCACGCACATACATTGATACAGTCATGCAATGACATAGACAGGCTCACACAAAGAAAGTATCATACACATACATAGACAGCGTCACACACATGGCGCGTGTCCCTTACATCGACAAGACCACACACAAACATAGACGTTGTCAAACAATGGCATAGCCAGCGCCAGACACATACATAGACATGGTCACACACATGGAAACTGTCACACCAAGACATAGACAGCGTAACACACATAGAACGTGGCAAAAACATAGACATTACCACACACAGATATAGACATAACAATTTACAGAAAACGCTTAATGAACAAATAGTGAAAATCTCAGTCCAAGTCTGAAATTGTAGCAGGTAGTTTAATACTTGCTGACTGACATAGTCACATGTAGACAATTTGATTATACATACACATATTTGTATCCAAATGTAGACCGTTTCAGTCTCACGTATACATGGTCACACGTCGACACGGTCACAGTCAAACCACTAGCATACAAGAACCCAACATGACTGCACTTCTGGAACATGACTTTATTATCAGTCAGAATAAAAGTCAGCTCAAATGTCTGACCTTCTTGCCATTATCCAATCAATATCGTGACCTAAATGCTCTCCCAACTGATAAACAAGGCGTCAACCCAGAGATGGAAAATGTTGGAAGATGTAGCAAAACTACAGCTAGGACATGCAGACTGTAAGCATTTGGACCGTGAAGTCCACCATTAAGATACGAAAAGAATGGCTAACGGAAATTTAAATAAATCTAAGTTTACATTTGCTTCTACGGAGCCTCATGCTCTTGTGCAGATGCCAGCTCTGGCGTTGGCTGGATGTAGCCTGGAGGATTTTCTTAGCGAGCGAGTTAGGTCCCAGCTCTGGCCTTGGCTGGATGTAGCCTGGATGATTTTCTTAGCGAGCGAGTTAGGTCCCAGCTCTGGCGTTGGCTGGATGTAGCCTGGAGGATTTTCTTAGCGAGCTAGTTAGGTCCCAGCTCTGGCGTTGGCTGGATGTAGCCTGGAGGATTTTCTTAGCGAGCGAGTTAGGCTTGTGAAGCTGAATACTCCACTAGGTTGGGACAAGTGTCGGGATGGTGGTTAACCGACGTGTGCGTCCATCTTAATAGACTTAAACACTAGATTAGAGTAGACACGCAGCATGTAAGGCGCAATACATGATGCTTTTAGTAAACCACCTAACCATGACCGGTGTTCTGCCATTCACCCAGTAAGTCGCCTTATACAACATGCTCTATGTAGGACAGTGGAGCTATTCGTGTCTTTCTCTTACCCACAGACCCCGAAAGCCAATCGATAAATTACAAATAATACGAACAATCAATTATTAGACAAATAGTAACACTGGCTGAAAATAAATAGTTGACAGTGATAGCGAGTTAACATGGACAATAAACATTGTGCTACAACGGTCCACCAACTCCACTAGCTATACACTAACTCTCAACCACAGGTAAGAGATTATGTTAAAGAATATGTGGAGCAGGTGAGACTATATTATAGAAGGTATAATCCTGACATCAATAACAAGAGACATATATACTATATTTGATCAAAATAAATTATAAATTGGGAAATAGTGGACCAGTGTATCGAAAACCTTTGAAGGACTTGGATGGCGCTAAGTGATGGGTGTCTAGAGACACATCGAGTGACACACGTGATTTCCAGATTTTTTGAACCAAGTTCATTCAAGCACAGAACCGGTCCACACACCAGGACTGAAATAGCTAAACAAACATCAGTAACTAACATGTGGCAGATTCTGGCTTATTGTTTATTTGGACACAATAAAACCATATTATAACATTATCTCAAAATATAAACATACCTGACCTACCATCATCTAAGCATGCCTGACCTCCCAACAACTAAACATGCCTGACCTCACAACATCTAAACATGCCTGACCATCAAACATCTAAACATACCTGACCTCCCAACATCTAAACATGGCTGACCTCACAACATCTAAACATACCTGACCTACCATCATCTAGACATGCCTGACCTCCCAACAATTAAACATGCCTGACCTCCCAACATCTAAACATGCCTGACCTCCCAACAGCTAAACATGCTTGATCTCCCAACATCTAAACATGCCTGACCTCCCAACATCTAAACATGCCTGACCTCCCACCATCTAAACATGCCTGACCTCTCAACATCTAAACATGCCTGACCTCCCTAAATCTGAACATGCCTGACCTCCCAACATCTAAACACTCCTGACCTTCATCTCTGTCAACGTTAGTTGTGTGTGCCTCGTATGTATTGCCCAAAAAACACCTGTCTTATCAGTTGCTCCCCACAGACCGTTCAAGTTTATATAAGCACAATTCTTGTACCACCATGCACTGTGCCTGTCTATGGGACAATGAATACTAACATGAATGTCGTTTTTTCTGTCAAACGTTGAGAAGTACATGCCGTTGTGGTAGTCCATATAGTCGTATACTGTCCCATTGTACCCACTGACTGACAGCTTGTATTTTGAGACCTCGTCACCCACACTAAAACTGGAGTAGTGAGCGTAAACACCCATACCACCATCTTTGAGTACCATATCAATCCTGAGCTCGGTGTAACCCTGAAATAATGAACAACCAAACTGATGACGTGTACACAGTTGTATGTTCCTGTTAGAGATTAACTGAGTTTAAGAACATAAAGAATGGCAGGGCGGTCACGTGTTATGGAAGTATACCATCGAAAAGACGGTGGGATCATTGTTTGGGACTACTGGTGTAAGATGCCTTTCTTCCACAGTCCAATATGCCCGCTCGATGGAGCACAGCAATGAACATATAAAAATAATCGGAGAGGTGGTGGTTAACTTATGTAACGTCTTCCTGCTCCACAACCTGTCTGCCTGCTGTCTGTTCTTGATGCTCCTCACTTTGTCTGTCTGGTGTCTGGTGTCGATGCTCCTCACTGTGTCTGTCTGGTGTCTGGTTGTGATGCTCCTTACTTTGTCTGTCTGGTCTTGATGCTCCTCACTTTGTCTGTCTGGTGTCTGTTCTTGATACTCCTCACTGTGTCTGTCTGGACGATGCTCCTATCGTTGTCTGTCTGGTATCTGGTTTTTATGCTCCTCACTTTGTCTGTCTGGTGTCTGGTCTTGATGCTCCTCACTTTGTCTGTCTGGTGTCTGGTCTTGATGCTCCTCACTTTGTCTGTCATGCTAAAAACCCATCCAGTACCCCATATTTCCCTCCACTATTTCTTCATCAGCCTAAACACCTTTCCACTATTCGATCTATCCCTCCACTATCTCTCCACTAGCATATACAGCTTCTCCACTACACCATCTATGCCCCCAATATCTCTCCTCCAGCCTAAAATGTCTCTACTACACCATCTATCCCTCTACTACACCATCTATCCCTCTACTACACCATCTATCCCTCTACTACACCATCTATCCCTCTACTACACCATCTATCCCTCTACTACACCATCTATCCCTCTACTACACCATCTATCCCTCTACTACACCATATATCCCTCTACTACACCATCTATCCCTCTACTACACCATCTATCCCTCTACTACACCATCTATCCCTCCACTACACCATCTATCCCTCTACTACACCATCTATCCCTCTACTACACCATCTATCCCTCTACTACACCATCTATCCCTCTACTACACCACCTATCTCTCCACTATCCCTTCACCAGCCTAAAAAACCCTCCACTACACTATATATCCCTCCCCTATATCTCCACCAGCCGAAAACCCATCCGCTACATCACCTATCCCTCCACTACTCCACTATCTCTCACCAGCGTTAAGACCCCTCCACTACCTCATCTATTCCTCCACTATCTCTCCGCTAGCCTAAAACCCCTCCACTACGAGATATATCCTTCCACTATCTCTCACCAGCCTTAACCCCGCCCCACTAACCCAGCTATTCCTCTTATATCTCTCACCAGCCTAAAAACACCTCCACTACCACGGCAATGGAACAAGTCATGTGACAGTCTTATAACGGCATCAAAGTAGTTTTTTATTGTTTGCATTTTTTTTCGCAGAACAAGACAACCGTAAATTGCAGTATATATAAGATGCAAGGGCACTTAGAGTTGTGTAGAGTTGAAATCAGGATATGTAAGATGTAAAGGCACTTATAGTTGTTTAGAGTAGACATTAGGAAATGTAAGATGTAAAGGCACTTATAGTTGTTTAGAGTAGACATTAGGAGATGTAAGATGTAAAGGCACTTATAGTTGTTTAGAGTAGACATCAGGATATGTAAGATGTAAAGGCACGTATAGTTGTATAGAGTTGACGTCAGGAGATGTAAGATGTAAAGACACTTAGAGTTGTGTAAAGTTGACTTCAGGAAATGTAGGATTTAAAGGCATTTAGAGGTGTGTAGAGTTGACGTCTGGAGATATAGGATGTAAAGACATTTAGAGTTGGGTAGAGTTGACGTCAGGGGATGTAGGATGTAACGGCATTTAGAGTTGTGTAGAGTTGACGTCAGGAGATATAGGATGTAAAGACATTTAGAGTTGTGTAGAGTTGACGTCAGGGGATGTAGGATGTAAATGCATTTAGAGGTGTGTAGAGTTGACGTCTGGAGATATAGGATGTAAAGACATTTAGAGTTGTGTAGAGTTGACGTCAGGGGATGTAGGATGTAAATGCATTTAGAGTTGTGTAGAGTTGACGTCAGGAGATATAGGATGTAAAGACATTTAGAGTTGGGTAGAGTTGACGTCAGGGGATGTAGGATGTAACGGCATTTAGAGTTGTGTAGAGTTGACGTCAGGGGATGTAGGATGTAAAGGCATTTAGAGTTGTGTAGAGTTTACGTCAGGGGATGTAGGATGTAAAGGCATTTAGAGTTGTGTAGAGTTGACGGCAGGAAATGTAGGATGTAAAGGCACTTAGACTTGTGTAAAGTTGACGTCAGTAGGTGAAGGATGCAAGGACACTTAACTGAACGTCGTTATACTGGTTTAGAGGACTACGCAGAGTATGTATACAAAGAGTTTAATTTACATAACTTTGCTCTAATAGATATGCACATCCAATTTTGTTCTTAAATGCATTAAATGTCCTTGCCTCCGCTACCTTCTTGTGGCAATGCATTCTAAATATTCAACACTCTCTAACTAACAAATTATTTCCTAATGTCAAATCTGGACCTCGCTTTAGTTATTTTGTTGCTGCGCCCTCTTGTTTTTCTAGATGGTTGCATTTATTTTTTTTTTTAAAACGTGTTATAGTTTAATTTTTCTGTTTCTATGATCATCGGATTAACGTGCATTAATTCATCTCGAATTCTTCTGTTCTAGACATTATAGGCTTGTATTTATTGTAACTTAATTTTGGAATCACACTTTCAGCTTTGTCGCTCTTTTTTGTAATCTTTCTATCCTGTTTATATATCCTCTATGATAAGGACTCCAGACCTGTACACAGTACTCCAATCTAGGTCTAACTAATGTTGTATACAATTTGACTATCAGATTACTTGCTGCTCTGTTTGATATTTCTTTTCACCATACCTAACTCTGCTGCCAGGACTCGCTCACTCACCTTACCGGTATGATGTATTATAATCCCTAGGTACCTTTCCTTTTCTATCTTTATAATAGTGTTCGCTCCCATTCTGTTAATTATCTTCTTTATTTGATCTACCCATGTGGATGACCATTCTTAAATTGTATCTAAATCCGACCTCAATATAGCCACTGCTGCTTTAGATGAGACACTACTGCATAGTTTTGTGTCAAGACATTTTGCAGTCATGGGCCACATATCAATGTCCAAATCGTTTATATAAATCAAAAACAAAATTGTTCCCAAAACTGAGCCTTGTGGCACTCCACTTTTAATTTCACACAACTCAGAGAACTTCTTCTTTATGCCAACTCTCTGCCTTCTTCCCGTTAAACAATTGTCAATCCATTTACAATTTCCTCACCTATTCCATGTGATTTTAACTTCCGAAATTATCTTTGAAGAGATACTCAAAGGTCACTTCAAAATCTAGATAAATCATTCCCTCTTCGATCCCTTCTCTTTAGCCAGTTTGCCCTGATGCAGCCTGATATCCAGGAACCGCGTTGAGGTGTAGAAGGGTCTTGGCAGCTATGGTTCGCTCGTCCTGACACTAGCAGTCATCCATGGGTCGCTGACAACAGCAGCTCATACGATGCTCAACATCTTTATCCCTGTCTCTATATTTTTTTTCCTGCTATATGTTTGGCCCATTTGATCTACAAAACTAGTTATCCCCTCTATTAAGATTGGGGTTTACCCCCTACATGGAACACATTCCTCTTTTAGCTTCTCTAGAACAGTTTTAAAACTTGTTATTCTTGTTCAACATCTGTTCCTCCGAAAATATATTTCCAGATTATGTGACTCGGTTCCTCTTTCATCTTCTTAACATCTGTCATAGAGTAGTCGTAAGTTCGCGTGTTTATGTTTACTTATTTCCTTGCTTTAAGATCCCAACGGGTGATTTTATGGTCACTTGAGTCGAACAGTTCTCCAACAGTAACGTTTTCAATTATATTGTCTTCTGTGAACTTATAATTGTATAGAGTTTATGTCAGGAGGTAAAGGATGTCAGGACACTTAGTGTGTGGTGACTTCAATGCAGGAAACGTCACTTGGGAAAACCCAAACAATAACACACAGGGGCAGGTGCTTGGCCAGCAGACTCGACATTGACCTCACACTGGTTTCATGCCACGGAGGGACATACATCAGGTTGTCAGCACTGACATATCCCGGAAGTGACTATTTGCCATGTTCGGTTTCCATCAAGAGGAGGGGCAGCCCAGCAGACAAACCAAGATACAAAACGCCTGTAAATGTATGCACGCCAAAGATTCGATGATGGTCAGGTTGGGACAATTGGCATTGGACAGTACGGTGATCAACTACAGAGGTGATAAACGACACGTGTCAGAGCAGACGATGAAGCTCGTCTATCATCGACCATTTACAAGGTACTAGATGATGATGGCGATGATACACGATTGTTAAGTATACAATGGAATACCAGATCGGAATGTATCCAATGGAATACCAGAATGTAATGTATCCAGTGGAATACCAGAATGTAATGTATACAGTGGATAACCAGAATGTGGTGTATCTAGTGGAATTCACGTACTAGGCTGATAAGCCAACGGCGCGAGGCTACAAGGTGAGGGATTACGGTCGAACGCCTCTAAGCCAAAATCTCGCCCAAAAGCGCAGCACGATTGCAAAGGGAGGCCTCGACATGGTGGGGACCTGGGGCTCCCACTCCAGCCCCTCCTGGTCGAGCCGCAGAATGAGGTCTCTGCCGTCCGCCGATCAAAGCGGGCGGGAAATGCTCGATATTCACCCCATACGGCGATGAGGTATGAAACCATTTGTAGAAGACTTAGTTCTCGGTCGGGTGCCCTAAGCAGTAGATCAGCTACCTCACTGCGAACTGCTGAGACTCAACCTTTGACCATGAGATATGTCCGCACACCAGGCGAACACCATCTCCTTGCCGTGACCATGCTTGTCCCCTGGTCAAATGCACTCCTTCGAGAGAAATCACAGGTCGCTGACATTTGGTCCACGTGCTTGGCTGATAAGCCAATGGTGCAAAGCTACCATCTGAGGCACTACGGCCGAACGCCTCTAAGCCAGAACCCCTTTCTAAATCTCAGCACCGCTGTGATGGAAGGCTACGACATAGCTGGGACGTGGGGCTTGCGTCTCAGCCCGGCCGGATCGAGCCGCAGAAATGCACCTGGTTATATGCACTCCTGCCTCGCTCTTTACCTCTGTCTGCTATCAGTCATCCCAATGGACGCAGAAGAGATACATTCCAGCGGACATTGCACCCTCTGCCCTATTGTGACAACGTCCTAGGTGGCGGGGAATTCTAGGCGTGCCATCACTGCAGATGAGCCGAGAAAATAAAGGGAGCAAAGAGATACCTTACTCACATGCATATGCTACGTTTCTGGCAGGACGTGACGATCCTGAGACACAGTCACACTGGACTGCCTCTCTTCCGGGATAGTACAAACTAGTACATAGTCCATCATATCATATCATTGCCACCACCAGGAGTGGAGCCTGCGGCTTAATTTGACTCAACACGGCCAACACTGAAATGACTGACATGCCGAGACCACTTTCCTGGGGTCTAATATGGAACTGGTGCTGGATTTAGACCCTCAGAAATCTGAGGTTATGCCCCCTGTGCCTCGGTTGGTCTGCATCCAGTGTTTGATAAAGGAATTGACGGAAGAGCACTATCAGGAGTGGAGCCTGAGGCTTAAATTGACTAAACACGCCAATAGTGTAGAATGACTGTCAAAAGAGAGCACCTTCGATGGGTCTAATAGTGAACATGTGCTGGTATTAGACCCACGGAAGACAGATCAGTCTCCAAACCCCCAAATGAAAGAGCGCCTGCTACGGTAATCTGGTCTTCACCCTGCAGAAATCGCGGGCTCCAGAAACTTGGCCATTGACAAACTAAAAGCCCTCTATTGATACCGTCTGGCTAATATTGAACGGGTGCTGGAAATAGACCCTCTGAAGACATGTCAGTTTTACCCTACAAATGAAAGGGCTTTCCTACGGTAATTCTGCTAAGCCCGAGAGGAGCCGCAGACATTTGGTTCACGTACTAGGCGGATAAGCCAACGGTGCAAGGTGAGGGATTACGGCCGAACGCCTCTAAGCCAAAAATCCCGCCCAAAAAAGCAGCCCAGCACGAATGCAAAGGGAGGCTTCGATATGGTGGGGACCTGGGGGCCACGCTCCAGCCCCTCCCGGTCAAGCCGCAGAATGAGGTCTCTGCCGTCTGCTGATAAAAGCGGGCGGGAAGCTGCTCGATATTCACCCCATTCGGCGATGAGGAATGAAATCATTTGTAGAAGACTTAGTTCTCGGTCGGGTGCCCTAAGCAGTAGATCAGCTACCTCACTGCGAACTGCTGAGACTCAACCCTTGACCACGAGATATGTCCGCTCCCTAGGCGGACAACATCTCCGTGCAAGACTAGGCTTGTCACCTGGTCAAATGCACTATTTCGAGAGGAATCACAGGTCGCTGACATTTGGTCCACGTGCTTGGCTGATAAGCTAACATCTGAGGGATTACGGCCGAACGCCTCTAAGCCAGAATCCCGCCCAAAATCTCAGCACCGCTGAGATGGGAGGCTACGACATGGCTGGGGCTTGTGTCCCGGCCCGATCGAGCCGCAGGAATGCACCTGGTAAAATGCACTCCTTCCTCGCTCTTTGCATCTGTCTGCTATCAGTCATTCCAATGGACGCAGAAGAGATGCAGTCCAGCGGACATTGCACCTCCTGTCCTATGGTGACAAGCTCCCGGGTGGCGGGGAATGCTAGGCGTACCATCACTGCAGATGAGCCGAGAAAATAAAGCGAGCAAAAAGATACCTCACTCATATGCATATGCTACGTTTCTGGCAGGACGTGACGATCCTGGGAAAAAGTCACACTGGACTGCCTCTCTTCCGGGATAGTACAAACTAGTACATAGTCCATCATATCATTACCAAACGATATAGACACGAGTAGGGAAGACTCGATAGTCCTGCAAGACAACTTCCCAAAGAGAGACAACTCTGACCAAAAACAACTGCTGCCTTGCAGTTAGGCTGGAGACAGCCAAAGGCTAAGGAGGGCAACCCTACAGAAACGCCTGTTGAAATCGGATGCACTGAGCCTCTGGCAAACAAATTAAATCAGTGCAACGTAAATATCGCTGTAAACAGCGTACGATGAAGACGAAGTATCTATTGGAATGCCAGCATGTAATGTTCTAGTGGAATACCATAATGTAGTGTATCTAGTGGAATACCAGCATGTATTGTTTCCAGTAGACTGCCAGAATGTAATGTATCCATTGGAATAGCAGCGAATGAAAGAAAGTATGTCACACATGAATGAATTATTTGTAATGATAGTCGACGCTCATTTGACGCAACATAATATATGCAGAGATACGATTGTGATATGGGGAAATACGAAAGGCAATATAGGTCACGCAGGAGAAAGTAAGACAGAGGGAAAGAGGAAGAGAGAGAGAAACACAAAGAGAGAGATATGGAGAGCAAAAGAGAGAGAGAAAAATATTGTGAGAGAAAGAGAGAGATATAGAGAACGACAACTAGAGAGACAGAGATAAATAGAGAGAAGGAGAGAGAAACAACGATATAAAGAAAGAGAGACAGAAATACAAAGAGAGAGAGAAAGAGAGAAAGAGAAGTAGAGATAGAGATAGATAACGATATATGCATATATATATATATATATATATATATATATATATATATATATATGGAGGGATAGAGAGAGAATAAGAGAGATAGAGTGAGAGAGATAGAGATAGATAGCCAACAAGAAATAGTGGGTTGAATGGACAAGATTGATGAAAAAGAGAAAATCGAAGAATTTAACCTAATCAAAGAACAAGCCGTTGTGGATGAAATTGATTGTCTACGCCGCTAGCACTGGAGCATGATGATAATGATTAGTCAAACTCACTTCATAGTTCACGTAATATTGACCGTCCGTGTAAACCTTCATTTTTAAAGTAATACTGACGTATGAGACACGGTATAACAGCTCATGTATCACTTACCTGTGAGGTCAGGTTATGGATGTTGTCGTTACCGATCCAGAAGTCTGTGTCTGGTGTACCAAACCCCTTCTTGTAAGTGGCCCAATCTCTGTAGAAGTCTACGTCACCTTTTGTACGTCTCTGATGGATAGACAGAAATTATATTGATTTATGTTGTTACTATTGAGGAAATCGATTAATTGGTCAACCATGTGAATGATTGTGTGAGCAATGCCTTTTGTCTGGACACAGGTTAAATTAAAAGATGGATTGATACATTCTTAAAAGTAGGTTGTTTGTAGGCTTCTACATCAAATTTGCAAAGATTACATTTACAGCTACATCTTTTGGTGATTAGACAGACACCATACAGACATAATATATATATATATATATATATATATATATATATATATATATTTATATATATATGATAGATAGATAGATAGATTTACGTATAGATTGATAGATACATAGATAAATATACATAGATAAATATACATAGATAAATATATATATATATATATATATATATATATATAGATCGATATATAGATATATATATAGATGGATAGATAGATAGATAGATAGATAGATAGATAGATAGATAGATAGATAGATAGATAGATAGATAGATAGATAGATATATAGATAGATAGATAGATAGATATATATATAGATATATAGATAGATAGATTGATAGATAGATTGATCGACATACAGACATACTCACCTGTATGATCACCCAGCCCCCACCGTCAGTATCTGCATCACAGAGCGCAGGGACTGTCCCCCACAACAAGAACTTCTCCCTGGGACATGTGTATGACATCCCTTTCACACAATTGACCTGAAATTTGTGTATGTAAGTTTAATGATAATCCTGATTCTACGAAATCATGTTTTATATTAGTGGGCCCCGTGGTCCCATGTTGGGGAGAAACGTACATGTCCACTGTGTTCTTCTACAAAATATAGTTAGGATGAAGTGCTGAAGGTCTCATTTAGTTCTGGTTGGCGGATAATATGACTAGGTTACACGCCCTTGACAGAGTGGGGGGTGGAAAAGGGGGCGCGGCGAAGCGACACACGAGTAGATTCTTCTTCATTCTTTTCTACTTCTGCTTCTTATTTTTCTTATTCTTTTTTTTCTTTTTTTTATTTGGTTTCTTTGATTACTTTTCTTCTTTGTCTTCTCTCCTTCATCTTACTCTTGCTGCCTTTATATTTTTTTACTACTTTTTCATTATTCCTGAAAATTGTCTAGTCAGTTTTCACCTCTGCGGCAACACTTCCCTAATTTCCAGATGGGTAAAGATGTTTATCACTTCTAACAAATGAACAATATGTGTCCGTTTTATCCTCACAAACAAGCTTTATTGTTTTTTGAATATATAGGACGTCTCATTAATTATAGTTTTTAATATTTTCAATATGAGCAGTAGTTACTTGACCAGTCAAAAAATCACGAATAATTGCAGGTCGGTACCATATCTCCACGTTTATGTTATTTAAAATCAAATTGTGAATCTTCTAATATCTTGTTTCTATCAGACATGTAGGGCATGATCCTCTCGTGTACCTAATTGACCTGTAGGACATGGCCATCTCTTATATATCACAGACATGTAGGACATGATCCTCTAATGTATATAACAGACATGTAGGACATGATCATCTCTTGTATATAAATTACCTGTAGGACATGATCATCTCTTGTAAATAACAGACCTACAGGACACGATCCTCTCTTGTTTCTAAGAAACATCTAGGACATGCGCCCCTCTTTTATATAAAAAACATCTAGAACATGATCATCTCTTGTATATAAGGGACCTGTAGGACATGATCCTCTCTTCTATCTAACGGAAATGTAGGGCAAGATCCTCTCTAACGGGCATGTATGACATGATTATCTTTGTATCTAAGAAACATCTAGGATATAATCCGCTCTTGTATCTAACAGACCTATTTGACATGATCCTCTATTGTATCTAACCGACCTATAGAACATGATCCTCTCTAGTATATAACGGACCTATAGGACAATATCATATCTTGTATCTAACGGACCTATAGGACAATATCATAGCTTGTATCTAACGGACCTGAAGGACATAATCTTCTCTTGTATCTAACAAGACATGTAGGACATGATCCCCTCTTGTATCCCAAACACCTGTAGGACATGATCCACATGTTACCTGTTTACCTTACATGTGCATGTGTCAGGGTGCATTACTTATTGAACACATGATTGCCCAGTTTTCGATCTAAACATAATAACTTGATCTCTTCTTGGTCAGTGGCAAGCCCCTCTCATGTACCCGGCAAATCTAAATAGCATGTCTCGCAGTTCAACTGGGGTAGTTGTCTCGCCGCCGCGATTCAATCTCAACCAGTGTTCGTAAAGCGATATCAGTCCCGCCAGACGGAGCGATAGCGCGGGCTTGCCGAAAAGGCTTGCTCGCCTTTCCCCGTAGAGGTATCGGGATGCGGTTTTTTGTGTCGTCGCCTCCGCCGAGGTGCGCTGCTCTGGTCCGTATAAAGAAACGTTGTCCGTCGGTTGTGATTTTTCTAAGGCTTATAGCAGAGCTCGACAGTTCGTCTCGCTGGTGGTCAGACTCTCGCAAAGAGCTTGTGACCGGCAAATGGAAAGCAGGAATACAGCCTGAAGGCCCTGTCCCAGCCCGACTAACACTCGGGAGAAGGGCAGGTCGGCAGGCGAAATTTGTCTCCAGTCCCAGTGAAATTCATCGCCGGGGCCGTTGGGATCCGTTCTGCACAGAGCGCTGCCATCCCTCCCCGAGCGAGCCCGGTCGGTCGGTCGTCTGGTGTGTGTAGAGGCCCCTGTCAGGCGGTCCTAGGTCGACGGACTGAGGCACGGGGGGCACAACCGTCCGTCCGTCCGTCAGTCGGTCCCTGCGGCCGTCCCAGTAAGGCTTTTTACACAGCAGTCCTCTGCCGACAGGTGTGTGTGCTTCGTAGGTCGCCGAAAGATATCAGGTTGATCCTGCCAGTAGTCATATGCTTGTCTCAAAGATTAAGCCATGCATGTCTAAGTTCACACTGTCTAACGGTGAAACCGCGAATGGCTCATTCAATAAGTCGAGTTTTCTTTGATAACACGATCCTACTTGGATAACTGTGGTAATTCTAGAGCTAATACATGCTTACCAAGCTCCGACCCTCTCGGAAAGAGCGCTTTTATTAGTTCAAAACCAATAGTCGTTTCCTCTCGCGGGGTTGCGGCGTCCCCACTGGTGACTCTGGATAACTTTGTGCTGATCGCAAGGCCTCATGTGCCGGCGACGCATCTTCCAAATGTCTGCCCTATCAAATGTCGATGGTACGTGACATGCCTACCATGTTTGTAACGGGTAACGGGGAATCATGGTTCGATTCCGGAGAGGGAGCATGAGAAACGGATACCACATCCAAGGAAGGCAGCAGGCGCGCAACTTACCCACTCCCGACACGGGGAGGTAGTGATGAAAAATAACAATACGGGACTATTTCGAGGCCCCGTAATTGGAATGAGTACACTTTAAACCCTTTAACGAGGATCTAATGGAGGGCAAGTCTGGTGCCAGCATCCGCGGTAATTCCAGCTCCAATAGCGTATATTAAAGTTGTTGCAGTTAAAAAGCTCGTAGTTTTAATCTCAGGCGCAGGCGGGCGGCCCCGCTCGCGCCCTTTCACTGCTCGTTGTCTCCTGCCCTACCGTCTGCCGGCTCTCTCCAACGGGTGCTCTTCGCTGATTGTCCTGGGTAGCCGGCGCGTTTACTTTGAAAAAATTAGAGTGTTCAAGGCAGGCCTAGGCTGCCTGAATAATGGTGCATGGAATAATGGAATAAGACATCGGTTCTATTTTGTTGGTTTTCGGAACTGGAGGTAATGATTAACAGGGACAAACGGGAGCATTCGTATTGCAAAGCTAGAGGTGAAATTCTTGGATCGCCGCAAGAAGAGCTAGTGCGAAAGCATTTGTCAAGAATGTTTTCATTAATCAAGAACAATCAGTGGCACGAAGACGATCGGATACCGACGTAGTTCTGACCATAAACGATGCCGACTAGCGATCCGCAGGAGTTGCTTCGATGCGGGCAGCTTCCGGGAAACCAAAGTGTTTGGGTTCCGTGGGAAGTATGGTTGCAAAGCTGAAACTTAAAGGAATTGACGGAAGGGCACCACCAGGAGTGGAGCCTGCAGCTTAATTTGACTTAACACGGCCAACGCTGAAATGATTGACAGACCGAGAGCACTTTCGTTGGGTCTAATATAGAACGGGTGCTGGAATTAGACCCTCGGAAATCTGGGGCTAAGCTCTCTGTGGCTCGATTGGCCCGCATTCAGTATTCGATAAAGGAATTGCCGGAAAGGTACCACCATGAGTGGAGCCTGCGGCTTAATTTGATTCAACACGCCAACAATATAAAATTACTGACAGACTGAGAGCACTTTCGTTGGGTCTAATAGGTTACGTGTGCTGGTATTAGATCCACGGAAGACAAGTCAGTTTTACTCTCTTAATGAAAGAGCGTCTGATACGATAATCCTACTTAATATTTCAGAAACTGCAGGTTTGAGACACTTGGTTATGACTGACATATAAAAAAGCCGTCTATTGATTCGAAGCCATAATCCCGCCCCAAATCTCAGCATTGCTGTGATGGGAGGCTACGACATGGCTGGGGCTTGCGTCTCAGCCCGGCACGGTTGAGCCGCAGAAATTCACCTGGTTAAATGCACTCCTGCCTCGCTCTTTGCCTCTGTCTGATATCAATCATCCCAATGGACGCAGAAGAGATGCAGACCAGCGGACATTGCACCTCCTGCCCTGTGGTGACAACCTCCCTGGTGGCGGGGAATGCTAGGCGTACCATCACTGCACTTGAGCCGAGAAAATAAAGGGAGCAAAGAGATACCTCACTCACATGCATATGCTACGTTTCTAGCAGGACGTGACGATCCTGGAACACAGTCACACTGGACTGCCTCTCTTCCGGGATAGTACAAACTAGTACAAAGTCCATCATATCATTGCCAAACCCTATAGACACGAGTAGGGAAGACTCGATAGTCCTGCTAGACAACGTCCTAAGAGAGACAACCGTGACCAAAAACAACTGCTGCCTTGCAGTTAGGCTGGGGACAGCCAAAGGCTAAGGAGGGCAACCCTACAGAAACGCATGTTGAAATCGTATGCACTGAGCCACATGCTTAACAAAATAAAACCGTGCAACGTAAATATCGCTGTAAACAGCGTACGACGAAGAAGAAGAAGAAGATTGGTTTGTTTAAACTAAGTTGTACTTTTAGAAGAGTGGGTACCACATTGTAGAACGCTCACACCTGGACTGTTCCTTAAGTATATCAATGGTATAATCACATTATCCTTTAAAATTGTACACTAAGACATCATGGCAAATAGGCTGGTGCTGGTGACGTCTAGGGAGTTGGACTTGTAGCTGCCGGCAACATGAGGGAGGCGCTATGTAAAATATAGACACATACTCGGAAACCGAAAGAAAGTGAGAATAGGGTCACGTCCTCACTCATTTTCTTGTGTCCCAAACAGGACAACGTCCTCAGTGAACTCCTTGTCTCCCAAACATTACCACTTCCTCAGTGATCTCATTGTCTCACAAACAGGACAACGTCATCAGTGATCTCCTTGTCTCCCAAACATTACCACGTCCTCAGTGATCTCCTTGTCTCCCAAACATTAACACTTCCTCAGTAATCTCCTTGTCTCCCAAACATTACCACGTCCTCAGTATTCTCCCGCTTTACATAGGCACAACATATCTGGTAGTGGATTTGAGGATGGCCTTGATTTGAGGATGTTAGAGTAAACAAGACCTTGACTTGAGGCTGGCCTTGAATTGAGGTTGTTAGAGAAACCAGGACCTTCACTTGAGGCTGGCCTTGATTTGAGGTTGTTAGAGAAACCAGGACCTTTATTTGAGGATATTAGAGAAACCGAGACCTTGATTTGAGGATATTAGAGAAACCGAGACCTTGATTTGAGGTTGTTAGAGAAACCGAGACCTTGATTTGAGGTTGTTAGAGAAACCAGGACCTTGATCTGAGGATGTAAGAGAAACCAGGATCTTGATTTGAGGATGTTAGAGAAACCAGGATCTTGATTTGAGGATGTTAGAGAAACCAGGACCTTGATTTCAGGATATTAGAAAAACCATGACCTTGATTTGTGGATGTTAGAGAAACCAGGACCGTGATGTTAGGATGTTAGAGAAACCAGCACCTTTATTTGAGGACCTTAGAGAAACCATGACATTGATTTGTGGATGTTAGAGAAACAAGACCTTGATTTGTGGATGTTAGAGAAAACAGGACCTTGAATTGAGGATGTAAGAGAAACCAGGACCTTGATTTGAGAATGTATGAGAAACAAAGACCTTGATTTGAGAATGTAAGAGATACCAGGACCTTGGTTTGATGATGTAAGGTAAACCGCGATAATGGTCTGAGAATTAAAAGAAATTGTGACAGTGTTTTGAAGATGTAAGAGAAACCAAGACATTGATCGCTGGATGTAAGATAAGCTGTGACATTGGTACGGGGATGCAATAGAAACCATGGCCTTGATATGGCTATGATCTTAGGATGTAAGAGAACCTCATCTATATCAGCTGGGACCTACTGGTACATCTAGTGATCTACCAACTTTTCTCTTATCATACACACCTCATATGTCAGGAGCAGTAACTCTGTCGAAATGACTAGCAGTGATGACAAGGGAAAGCAAGCCGAGACTATCTTTGAGTTCAGTCCCGTCGACATGGAAGGCCAAAAAGTGTCTCTAGAAAAATACAGAAACAACGTCTGTTTAATTGTCAATGTGTCATGCAATTGTGGGATCACTAATTCTAACTACTCTCAACTGCAAGATCTGCATGTCAAGTATTCTGAGAAAGGATTTTCCATTCTGACATTTCCCTGAAAAGAGTTAGGACTTGTCAGGAACCAGGGACTAATGGGGTTATCAATAACTTTGTGAAGGAAAACTTTGGTGTTCAGTTTGATTTGTTCAGATCGAAGTGAATGGCAAGAATGCTCATCCTCTGTTCACCCTTTCTAAAAAAATAACAAAAGGGAACTTTTGGTGGTTTTCTCGTTAATAGGGAGGGAAAGCATGTGAACAGATTCGGTCCAAACACAAAACCAGTCTGTGAACAGATACGCTATAAACACAGAACCAGTCAGTGAACAGATACGATCCAAAAACAGAACTAGCCAGTGAACTGATACGCTCCAAACACAGCCCAGTCAGTGAACAGATACGATCCAAACGCAGAACCAGTCTGTGCACAGATACGCTCCAAACAGAGAACCAGTCTGTGAACAGATACGCTCCAAACACAGAACCAGTCTGTGAACAGATACGCTCCAAACACAGAACCAGTCTGTGAACAGATACGCTCCAAACACAGAACCAGTCTGTGAACAGATACGCTCTGCACACAGCCCAGTCAGTTTTGGTACCATAAATCTATAGTCTTCTATTGATCTAAACCAGATAAATGAGATGGAATAGCAGCACTGATGGCAAGTCTACCTGAACTGTGTTTACAGAGAGAGAGATATTTCACAGATCTATTCCAGTCAAATAATTCTGACCTTATACTTGAATAATGTATGTTCGTGAACTTAGAAATATACTCCTGTGTTCAGTGCGGCTCTTGCAAAGATTAGCATTGATGGCCGCTACCCGGACACAATTGTAATTACAAATGTACCCAATGTATTTGTACCTTTGCCTAGATGGTTTGTTAAAAGCAGCTTTAGATAGCGCCTAAAAAGCTGTGGGCTAACTTAGCTCTATTGTTTGAGTCTATTAAGATGGACCAGAACATTGGTAAAAACCACCCTCCAAGAAACCGATTGTGGACAGACTGTAGTCTTCTGAAGCAGTATAAATATGTTAAGTTATTCGTTAAATTAGGTTAAGAGTAACCGCGATATTGTTTTGAGGATGTAGGAGATACTTGGACAGGTATTGAAGGAAGAAGGAGAAACTTGGACATTTATTGAAGGATTTGAGAAAAAAACTTGGACATTTATTGAAGGATTTGAGAAAAAAACTTGGACATTTATTGAAGGATTTGAGAAAAAAACTTGGACATTTTTTGAAGGATTTGAGAAAAAAACTTGGACATTTATTGAAGGATTTGAGAAAAAAACTTGGACATTTATTGAAGGATTTGAGAAAAAAACTTGGACATTTATTGAAGGATGTAATAAAAACGTTGACAGTTATTGGATGATATAATATAAACTTGGAGATTTAGTGGAGAATGTAATAGAAACGTGGATAGCGATTTTAGAATGTAGGACAAACCAAGACACCAATATGGGGATGTATAAAACAGAAGAATACGAATCATTATAATGAAAAGAAAACATCAGGCTGCACAGGGTAAGTACAAATCTCTGTCCCATTCTCGTGTTGACCTCCAATTGTGCAGAGGTATGGCCGTTATCAAGTACTAGTGACGGCTGGGCATTCCCTCGTGGAGCTGTTTCTTCAGGGTCACAAATGTGTCCATTGTCTGGAATAGCCCACATCTGCTGACTGGATCAAATATGCTGAGTGAGGACTTTTAACATAAAATACATTTCCCGGTTGGGTATTGTATTAGTTGTAGATATTGTATATATCGATTTGTTGAGACAGGAGCACATAATACCAAGGATAATGGTGTCCCTTACCATGGGCAACTAAACAGACAGATCAAGTAACTTTTCGTGACATGTATATTCGTAGTGTAAACCTTTTCTGCTTGAGGCCTTTTTAGCTGTGGCTACATGTCAACATGGACATATACAGGCTACAGGTAAACATGGGCATATACAGGCTACAGGTAAACATAGACATGTATATATATATATATATATATATATATAGAGAGAGAGAGAGAAGAGAGAGCGAGAGAAAGAGACATAAAGAGCAAGAGAAAGAGGGAGAGAGAGCGAGAGAGATAGATAGAGAGGGAGATTGAGAAAGGAAGATAGAGAGGGGGATAGGGAGATAGAAATAGAGAGCGAGAGAGAGAGACTGCAGGTAAATATTCAAATGTAAAACTGAATGTTGACCTAGAGATATACCGACTGCATATATAGATGAACATATAAATACCACATGTAAGAATACATGCGTGTGTATGTCTCACCTTAAGATCGTCATTTGACGAGTTAAAACTTGTCTCTAGTTTTGCAAGCTGATTTAAAATGATGTTCAGGTTTACCGTTATGTTCCTGTTCTCAGTTCTGATCTGAACCATCTCTGCTTCAACACTGACTGAGTGTGTTTTGACCTGAGCCAGCTCTGCTTTAACCATGTCTGAGTGAGTTTGAATTTGCGCCTCCATCTTTGAAAGTTGACTTCCTAACATGGCTGTGGGTAGTTAAGTTAGATATGTTTTTAGATTGGTACCACAAACAGACACACACACAAGACCATGATATCTCTCCCTGACAGGGGTCATGACATTCACATGAGACAAGTGGGCTACGAGGACCGGATAGACTTGACATCCACATGAAGCAAGTGGGCTACGAGGGACGGATAGACTTGGCATCCAAACGGGACAAGTGGGCTACGAGAGTCGGATAGACTTCGCTCCGTTTGGATAGTTTTCGTCTGAACGTTGAGACGATATTTCGGAAGTAGATTAGTCATAAAGCAGGCCTAACCTGAATTAGTTGCCCAATTGGATTAATTATAAATCAGGGTTGACCTGAATTAGTTCCGCAATTAGATCAGTCGTAAGTCACGGGTAACCTGAATTAGTTAAACAATTCGAGAAGTCGTCAAAAAGACCTAGCCTAAACTAGTTCAGAAATTAGAATAGTCGTAAATGAGGCCGGATCTAAATTCGTTCCACAAGTCAAGCAGTCGTAAATCAGGGCTAACCTGAATTAGTTTAAAAATTAGAGAAGTCGTAAAAAAGACCTAACCTAAATTAGTTCCGCAATTAGATCAGTCGTAAAGCAGGGGCAACCAAAATTAGTTCCACAAGTCAAGAACCAGAAACATTCATGTGATGTCACGATATGCCCCAGTGTATCTTGAACGTATATATATATACATATATATACCATCATCATGTAGCATGTACTTTCCTGAACGTCACTCTTCTAACAGCCGAAATGTAAGACCCTCGATTTTTCATCATCTCTAACATCTTCAGAGCTTAAGTAATGTCATGTGGCCATGTATCCTTGGTAGTCATCTGTCTGGTCTTCCAGGTACGACAATCTTTAGTATTCTTATTCCCACTCGACATCCCTTTATGCAAGCATATATATCTCCTTATTCCCACTACCCATCATTTATGCAATTATATCTCCCACCTCGTTACCTGGTACGCCATAATGCGATGCTAGCCACTAAAGTTTGGATAACTCTCTGGCAGCTCTCTTTTTCATTCCACTCCTCAATTGCTCGTCTACGAGATGTTAAGCGACACGCCTTTTACTTTGAACCATTACTAACGTCAGGACTAGGGAAAGCTTAGTAACTACACGTTCATATTATGATTGTCTAGAGCTTTTGGAAAACAAGGTTGTATTACTGCAACCTGGGCAGCGAGGTGGGATACGTCAATGAGTTTTCTGTACAAATAACGGGCAGAACAATATTAAGCTATACTAGATAATATAGAACCTTTACAAACATTGTTGAGCAGGCTAAAGGATATAACAAGAGCTGCAAGAACAGGTCACCATGGAAACATACGAGTGGAGACCTCGTCGCTAGCACATTTAGGCTACAACTACTTCAACAAGTTCTAATTACCCCTGGTCATCCTTTCCTTTTATATAAATACAGTAAAATCTTGTAAACTTACGACAGGTTCCATTCTCCAGTACAGGTAGGTCTGGAGTCAGGCTGTAACTGATCACATCGGCCTGAATGTCTCGGTTAAGGAAATCCAGCTCACACGTAAATGTCCCGTACATGCATTCAGTCACATCCCGGAGACTTAAGGTCAGATCACCATGGTACCTGGACACGATGCCAGTCACGTTTAGAACGTTGACTTTACCTGGTTCTACAAAGAGATTTGGGTCAAACATTGACACATAGGCTAGTTTCACCCTGAGATTGACCTGTATTACGTCATATATGGACAGCTCGGCTATAGACAGAACACGTGTGTCAAATTCGTTGTAATTCGCCAAACATTGGAGGTGTCCACAATAAATGGAGTCTGTTGTCCTGTACATGGAGAACTGGAGATCAGCTGTAACAAAAAGAGAAAGGTGAGAAAGTACAGAACAGGTTGTGTGGGATAAAGTGTTAGATATCTCACTCTAGTAGGTCTTAACTATATATGGAGTAAAGGTGACTAGGTTACATCATAACCGTTTTGATATTCTTAACTAAGTTAGGTACAGATATATGCTAGATAGACTGGAGCTTACTGATATCGATGATTGAATATAATATGTTTATTACAAATGGCAAGAGCTCAAATAGTTCATCTAATCAGACGCTCAGATCAGAGAAATGATCAAATAATGGTTCCATAATTGCTTTCAACTGTGTGTTTCATTGTGGAGAGTGGAAGCTAGTTTTCTCTGATCAAGTGTGTTGGTTGTTGTAGGTCTGTAGTCAGTGGAATTTAGTTCTCTCTGACCAAGTGTGTTGGTTGTTGTAAGCTTGTGAAGAGTGGAATTTAGTTGTCTCTGATCAAGTGTGCTGGTTGTTATAAGTCTGTGGGGAGTTTAAGTTAGTTCTCTCTGACAAGTGTGTTGGTTGTTGTAAGTCTGTGGGGAGTGGAAATTAGTTCTCTCGGACCAGGTGTGTTGGTTGTTGTAAGTATTTTGGGAGTGGAAATTAGTTCTCTCCGACCAAGTGTGTTGGTTGTTGTAAGTTTGTGGTCAGTGGAATTTAGTTCTCTCTGACCAAGTGTGTTGGTTGTTGTAAGTTTGTGGTCAGTGGAATTTAGTTCTCTCTGACCAAGTGTGTTGGTTGTTGTAAGTTTGTGGTCAGTGGAATTTAGTTCTCTCTGACCAAGTATGTTGGTTGTTGTAAATCTGTGGGGAGTGGACGTTAGTTCTCTCTGACCAAGTGTGTTAGTTGTTGTAAGTCTGTGGGGAGTGGAAGTTAGTTCTATTGGACCAAATGTATGGCTGCAAACCGGTTTTGTTGTAAAATGTATATTATTGAATCTATTGTTGCCACTTATATTCTCACTAATAGCATGTTACAAGAGATCCGGTTGCTATAGGTGTGCAATAGTAGCTAATTTGACAGTAAGTTCAAGCGATCCACTAACCATCTTATTTCACGTCATGAATTATATTCAGGACAAAGAATACTTCTCACAATATGTATACTACAATCATTTATCATGCTATCGCTCTGTGTGATATTGATGACTCTTCTAAGACACTGCATTTCCCGTGTTGTATCGTTCCTAAGCTGTGTCTTGTAAAAGTCTGGTCCCGAGAGATGGGAGTTGGTAAGTGGGTCATGTTGGTATTTTAAAATTAGTTTTTCAAAACTGATATTCAGGTGTTTAGTTAGGGATGGAATTAGGTGTTTACATTGGGGGCGGGGGGGGGGGGGCATTATGTGTTAGAGAGGAGATAAGGTTTTTAAGTAAGGAAGGGGGGGGGCATTATGTGTTATAGAGGACATAAGGTTTTTAAGTAAGGAAGGGGGGAGCATTGTGTTCAAGCAAAGTGGAGGTAAGGTTTTTAAGTAAGAGGCCATTGAGCTCATGTAGAGAGGAGGCTAGGTGTTCACATGGGGGTGGGGGGCATTATGTGTTAAAGTATAGAGGCGATTAGGTGTTTATTTTCTCATTAATTAAGGGGGCATTGCGTTTAAGTATATAGGAGATTAGGTGTTTAATTAGGGGGGGGGGCATTGTGTTTATGTAGAGAAGAGGTAAGGTGTTTAAGTAGGGGGGCATTGTGTTTATGTAGAGAAGAGGTAAGGTGTTTAATTAGGGGGAGGGATGCATTGTGTTTATGTAGAGAAGAGGTAAGGTGTTTAAGTAGGGGGGGGGGGCATTGTGTTTATGTAGAGAAGAGGTAAGGTGTTTAAGTAGGGGGGGGGGGTGCATTGTGTTTATATAGAGAAGAGGAGTATGTGTTTAAGTAGTGGGGGACATTGTGCGTTTCTTCTTCTGTCAGACATCACCTCTATGCGTTCGAAGAAAGCAGTTGACATCCTGAGGCTGTCGACACTGTCATTGAGCTTGTCTAGTCTTGCCACTGGTGATGGCCACATGTGCTTTCTCTGGTCCTCGTAGGTCGGGCAGTTTTGTAGCAGATGTTCAGCGGGGACATTATGTGTTAGGTCGTGGGGGATATTGTTTGTTTAAGTCGTGAGGAGATTATTTGTTTTAGTAGAAGGTGGCAACCATTGTGTGTTTAAGTATGGGGGGGGGGGGGGGATTGTGTTTTAAGTAGGAGGGACATTTTTTTTTCAGTAGTAAGGAGATTAGATGTTTAAGTAGGGAAAACATTATGTGGTTAGGTAGTTTGGACATTGTGTGGTTAAGCAGTGGGGACATTCGGTGGTAAAGCAGTGGGGACAGTATGTGGTTAAGCAGTGGGGACATTATGTGGTTACGTAGTGGGTGCATTATGTGGTTAAGAAGTGGGGGTCATTATGTGGTTAAGCAGTGGGGTCATTATGTTGTTAAGCAGTGGGGTCATCCAGTGGTTACGTAGGGGGGGGGGGGGTCATTATGTGGTTAAGCAGTGTGGTCATCCAGTGGCTACGTAGTGGGGTCATTATGCTGTTAAGAATTGGGTTCATACGGTGGTTAAGCAATCAGGACATTATGTGGTAACGCAGTGGAGTCATTATGTGGTTAAGCAGTGGGGACATTATGTTTTCAAATTGATGGTAAATGCTCACAATGTTCACCCTTCTGTACGGTCTGATTACTGAGATTAATGACGGTTATTAGTAGCTATCTTCACATCCCGGTAGTGCTGATGAAGGTGAACCACGGTCCTCCAGTCGGTTGTGCTATGATTGGCTTTTTTTGCGGGGATCACATCGATTCATATCTCGTCTCAGCAGACTGCAAAGAAAAACAGTCTGTTTCCAGGCAATCCTAAATGGAGAAGATATGTTAGTCTTTGGCAGTATCCCATGTCCTGGTCGGCAAGTTGTTCGTGATCTTGACGCGAGGTCCTGGTCTATATGTGGTGCGTGAACCTGACGCGAGGTCCTGTCCTATATGTGGTGCGTGATCCTGACGCGAGGTCCTGGTCATGAACGGTGTTCCTGACCCGGACACGAGGTCCTCGTCTTTGCATTGATGATGACCCTGACGTGACGTCTTGGTCTGTATGTTGTGCCTGACCCTGACGTGACGTCTTGGTCTGTATGTTGTGCCTGACCCTGACGTAACGTCCAGATATTAAGTCTGAGCTTTCAGTTTTGCGATTAGAAGGTGTCAAAGAACTGGGGACCATGAGTAAAACTTTGAAGAAGACAAGTGGGGAACGTGTACTGGGAGATACACACAGATGTAGCACATCTCGCGGATAAAGAGGGGAAACAAAGATATATATCTTGGAGACCGTATGGATAAAGATGGAGAAACGAATAAGGGGACATTGGGGACATTACGAATAAAGATGCAAAAAATAACCTTAACATGGGGAACATATATATATAATAATAATGATGGCGCATCAATTGTAGAGAAAGGAATTGGGAGATACGTTGTAGACATTGGCTAGGTTTGGGATGAAGAGAGATTTGATGAAGGATATCAGTTAAACACTGTTCTTGATCTGAGTTGATCTGAGCAATATACATTTCAAAACTGACTCTTAGACCATGACTTTACATGTGGCTTAATTACTGTCTGTCACTGTGTATATGACTGACGTATCTTGACAACACAAGGCTGACTTACCTTGACTGAGAGTGACAGCTGCTACAAGTATACAGAGCATCAATCTCCCAAACTGGAGTAATATTGTTTCAGAAAACATCTTAAGACAACACCTGACGGAAAGCAAAGAATACCTCCAACTGTCACAGACACATCGTCCACAGTTTTATACAACAATTCTCCTCAAATGTTTTGTTTTCATGTCCTCTCATGTTTTTCCATCCTGATAAGAAACAATTGATAATTAATACAAGACTAATCTTATCTGTTGTTATTGTGTTTTGTGTTTGGTGTTTTCTGTTTTCATGAACCAAAGTAATTTGTTTGTCCACACGACGTTCAGGTTCGGATAAAGCCAGCGGAAACCCGACTCTCGTTGTGTAACAGTAGAATGTTGAGTCAGATATGGAGCACCGAAAACTAATGAAGGGGGCGTGGACGGAGACGCATTCAGAAAGTCACAGTTTTGCACAACTTGTTTACATGTATGTGTGGAGAAGACCTACACCGTGACCTAACCTAAATCAATTTAGCTTGTAACGGATATGATATGAAGCTCACCACAGACCAGGCCGAGACTACGATGATGTCACATGAACACGAGCAGAGAAGATTCCAGACCGGTGACAAAAGTACCAAGCAAAAAAGAGAGTTCAAATACCGAGGTAGTTTCTTCCCTGTTGACGTCAGAGTGGACAGCGAGACCACACATAGAAACCAGAAGACGAGCGGTGTCCACTATCAAACTGCACCCATTCTCAAACACCCTAGAGCGCTTGTCTTAACAACGAGGAGGCTCATAAATGCACTGTTTATTCATACATTGTGTTACCAAACTGAATTTTGTTCCTTATTAGAAACACATAGGACTAAGATACAGAGCTGAGAGAAGCGATGTGTAAGAAGAGATATGTGAGAAGCGATGTGTGAGAAGAGATATGTGAGAAGAGATGTGTGAGAAGAGATATGTGAGAAGCGATGTGTGAGAAGAGATGTGTGAGAAGAGATGTGTGAGAAGAGATGTGTGAGAAGAGATGTGTGAGAAGAGATGTGTGAGAAGAGATGTGTGAGAAGAGATGTGTGAGAAGAGATGTGTGAGAAGAGATGTGTGAGAAGAGATGTGTGAGAAGAGATGTGTGAGAAGAGATGTGTGAGAAGAGATGTGTGAGAAGAGATGTGTGAGAAGAGCAGCCAAAAAGACGACCCATTGCCGAATCCACAACACCACGCTGAGGCAGACAGTGAAAAGGAAGGGGGCATCAAATGTTTTGTTGAGTTAGTCTGACTACATTGTGGTTAGCCTACATTGAGAGCTTTCATGGAGGTCTGGGGACGTTGAGAGCATACATGGAGGTCTGGGGACGTTGAGAGAATACATGGAGGTCTGGGGACGTTGAGAGCATACATGGAGGTCTGGGGACGTTGAGAGCATACATGGAGGTCTGGGGACGTTGAGAGCATACATGGAGGTATGAAAATGTTTAGAGCGTACATGGAGGTCTGCAGACGTTCAGAGCATACATGGAGGTCTGGGGACGTTTAGATCATACATGGAGGTATGGGGACGTTGACAGCATGTATCAAGGTATGGGGACGTTGAGAGCATCATACATGGATGTATGTGGACGTTAAGAGCATGTATGGAGGTATGGGGACGTTTAGAGCATACATGGATGTCTGGGGACGTTAGAGCATACATGGAGGTATGGGGACGTTGAGAGCATACATGGAGATCTGGGGACGTTGAGAGCATACATGGAGGTCTGGGGACGTTTAGAGCATGTATGGAGGTTCGGGGACGGTCAGCAAGAGGCCAACCTCGATGTCAGTGGATATAGGGTGCCCCTGACACTCTCAGAAAGTTTCACATACGACAGCACGCTTACCACCTGGTAATAGCAATACCTACCCGGCTCCTGTGCCACATCGCATGGCAAGGAAATAAGGACATACAAGTTAAAGGAAGATGTTTGTATATATATATGTGTGTATATATGTATATGTGTATGTGTATGTATGTATGTATGTATGTATGTATGTATGCATGCACATATGTATGTATGTGATGTATTTGTGTGTATGTATGTATGTATATATTTGTGTATGTATGTGTGTATGTATGTGTGTGTATGTGTATGTATGTATGAATATATGTATGTATGCAAGTGTCTGTATGTAGGTGTGTATGTGTGCATGTGTGTGCGTATGTTAGTTTGTGCGTATGTGCGTGTATGCACGTGTGTGATATTGTACGGATTTTCTTGCGTGTGTGTGTGTTTGTGTGTGCTTGCGTGCTTGCGTGTCATAAAATCAAGTTTGTACATTATTCTGTACCACAAACTGTTCGCGTGTATACCAGCTCTAATGCCAAGGAAACATATAGTTATGTACCTACAGCTGCCAGTGTCGATAAAGTGTGACCAAATTAATCGCAATTGAAGGTCCTAGATTACATAAATCAATGCGTACTTTTGTCTCATAGCCATAGCACAATCCTTCAAAATACTGGAAAACATTGATAAACTGGAAATTCCTGATAAGGAGAAGGAACATTCAAACATTATTTAACTGAAAAGCAGCATGAAGGAAAGCAAGCATCTTAAAAGTAACCATTAAGCGAGGAAGATCTGCTTGTCCATGATGGGGGAACGTTGTGAGCCTGGTCATTGGTGATAGTATTGTTTTTATGGGGTGGTGCTAGACAATGGATGACGACATTACATTGGACCTTCGATTAGTGCCGTTATGCGGACATTACATGACGACATTGCATTGGACCTCCAGGTGGGGCTAGTCTGAGACAATGGATGAACACATTACAGTAGATCTCCAGGTGGGGCTAGTCTGAGACAATGAATGAACACATTACAGTAGACCTCCAGGTGGGGCTAGTATGAGACAATGAATGAACACATTACAGTAGACCTCCAGGTGGGGCTAGTCTGAGACAATGGATGAACACATTACAGTAGACATCCAGGTGGGGCTAGTCTGGGACAATGAATTAACATTACAGTAGACATCCAGGTGGGGCTAGTCTGAGACAATGAATTAACACATTACAGTAGACCTCCAGGTGGGGCTAGTCTGAGACAATGAATGAACACATTACAGTAGACCTCCAGGTGGGGCTAGTCTGAGATAATGAATGAACACATTACAGTAGACCTCCAGGTGGGGCTAGTCTGAGACAATGAATGAACACATTACAGTAGACCTCCAGGTGGGGCTAGTCTGAGACAATGGATGAACACATTACAGTTGACCTCCAGGTGGGGCTAGTCTGAGACAATGAATGAACACATTACAGTAGACCTCCAGGTGGGGCTAGTCTGAGACAATGGATGAACACATTACAGTAGACATCCAGGTGGGGCTAGTCTGGGACAATGAATTAACATTACAGTAGACATCCAGGTGGGGCTAGTCTGAGACAATGAATTAACACATTACAGTAGACCTCCAGGTGGGGCTAGTCTGAGACAATGAAAGAACACATTACAGTAGACCTCCAGGTGGGGCTAGTCTGAGATAATGAATGAACACATTACAGTAGACCTCCAGGTGGGGCTAGTCTGAGACAATGAATGAACACATTACAGTAGACCTCCAGGTTGGGCTAGTCTGAGACAATGAATGAACACATTACAGTAGACCTCCAGGTGGGGCTAGTCTGAGACAATGGATGAACACATTACAGTAGACATCCAGGTGGGGCTAGTCTGGGACAATGAATGAACATTACAGTAGACATCCAGGTGGGGCTAGTCTGAGACAATGAATGAACATTACAGTAGACATCCAGGTGGGGCTAGTCTGAGACAATGAATGAACACATTACAATAGACATCCAGGTGGGGCTAGTCTGAACAATGAATGAACATTACAGTAGACATCCAGGTGGGGCTAGTCTGAGACAATGAATGAACACATTACAGTAGACCTCCAGGTGGGGCTAGTCTGAGACAATGAATGAGCACATTACAGTTGACATCCAGGTGGGGCTAGTCTGAGACAATGAATTAACACATTACAGTAGACCTCCAGGTGGGGCTAGTCTAAGACAATGAATGAACACATTACAGTAGACCTCCAGGTGGGGCTAGTCTGAGACAATGAATGAACGCATTACAGTAGACCTCCAGGTGGGGCTAGTCTGAGACAATGAATGAACACATTACAATAGACCTCCAGGTGGGGCTAGTCTGAGACAATGGATGAACACATTACAGTAGACCTCCAGGTGGGGCTAGTCTGAGACAATGAATGAACGCATTACAGTAGACCTCCAGGTGTGGCTAGTCTGAGACATTGAATGAACACATTACAGTAGACCTCCAGGTGGGGCTAGTCTCAGACAATGAATGAACACATTACAGTAGACCTCCAGGTGGGGTTAGTCTGAGACAATGGATGAACACATTACAGTAGACCTCCAGGTGGGGCTAGTCTGAGACAATGAATGAACATTACAGTAGACCTCCAGGTGGGGCTAGTCTGAGACAATGAATGAACACATTACAGTAGACCTCCAGGTGGGGCTAGTCTGAGACAATGAATAAACATTACAGTAGACCTCCAGGTGGGGCTAGTCTGAGACAATGAATGAACACATTACAGTAGACCTCCAGGTGGGGCTAATCTAAGACAATGGATGAACACATTACAGTAGACCTCCAGGTGGGGCTAGTCTGAGACAATAGATGAACACATTACAGTAGACCTCCAGGTGGGGCTAGTCTGAGACAATGGATGAACACATTACAGTAGACCTCGTGGGGCTAGTCTGAGACAATGGATGAACACATTACAGTAGACCTCCAGGTGGGGCTAGTATGAGACAATGGATGAACACATTACAGTAGACCTCCAGGTGGGGCTAGTCTGAGACAATGGATGAACACATTACAGTAGACCTCCAGGTGGGGCTAGTCTGAGACAATGAATGAACATTACAGTAGACCTCCAGGTGGGGCTAGTCTGAGACAATGAATGAACACATTACAGTAGACCTCCAGGTGGGGCTAGTCTGAGACAATGAAAGAACACATTACAGTAGACCTCCAGGTGGGGCTAGTCTGAGACAATGGATGAACACATTACAGTAGACATCCAGGTGGGGCTAGTCTGGGACAATTAATGAACATTACAGTAGACATCCAGGTGGGGCTAGTCTGAGACAATGAATAAACACATTACAGTAGACCTCCAGGTGGGGCTAGTCTGAGACAATGAATGAACACATTACAGTTGACATCCAGGTGGGGCTAATCTGAGACAATGAATTAACACTTTACAGTAGACCTCCAGGTGGGGCTAGTCTAAGACAATAAATGAACACATTACAGTAGACCTCCAGGTGGGGCTAGTCTGAAACAATGGATGAGGATATTACAGTAGACCTCCAGGTGGGGCTAGTCTGAGACAATGAATGAACACATTACAATAGACCTCCAGGTGGGGCTAGTCTGAGACAATGGATGAACACATTACAGTAGACCTCCAGGTGGGGCTAGTCTGAGACAATGAATGAACGCATTACAGTAGACCTCCAGGTGGAGCTAGTCTGAGACAATGGATGAACACATTACAGTAGACCTCCAGGTGGGACTAGTCTGAGACAATGGATGGACACATTACAGTAGACCTCCAGGTGGGGCTAGTCTGAGACAATGGATGAACACATTACAGTAGACCTCCAGGTGGGGCTATTCTGAGACAATGAATTAACACATTACAGTAGACCTCCAGGTGGGGCTAGTCTGAGACAATGGATGAACACATTACAGTAGACCTCCAGGTGGGGCTAGTCTGATACAATGGATGAACACATTACAGTAGAACTCCAGGTGGGGCTAGTCTGAGACAATGAATGAACACATTGCAGTAGACCTCCAGGTGGGGCTAGTCTCAGACAATGAATAAACACATTACAGTAGACCTCCAGGTGGGGCTAGTCTGAGACAATGGATGAACACATTACAGTAGACATCCAGGTGGGGATAGTCTGGGACAATGAATGAACATTACAGTAGACATCCAGGTGGGGCTAGTCTGAGACAATGAATGAACATTACAGTAGACATCCAGGTGGGGCTAGTCTGAGACAATGAATGAACACATTACAGTAGACATCCAGGTGGGGCTAGTCTGGGACAATGAATGAACATTACAGTAGACATCCAGGTGGGGCTAGTCTGAGACAATGAAGGAACACATTACAGTAGACCTCCAGGTGGGGCTAGTCTGAGACAATGAATGAACACATTACAGTTGACATCCAGGTGGGGCTAGTCTGAGACAATGAATTAACACATTACAGTAGACCTCCAGGTGGGGCTAGTCTAAGACAATGAATGAACACATTACAGTAGACCTCCAGGTGGGGCTAGTCTGAGACAATGGATGAGGATATTACAGTAGACCTCCAGGTGGGGCTAGTCTGAGACAATGGATGAACACATTACAGTAGACCTCGTGGGGCTAGTCTGAGACAATGGATGAACACATTACAGTAGACCTCCAGGTGGGGCTAGCCTGAGACAATGGATGAGGATATTACAGTAGACCTCCAGGTGGGGCTAGTCTGAGACAATGAATGAACACATTACAATAGACCTCCAGGTGGGGCTAGTCTGAGACAATGGATGAACACATTACAGTAGACCTCCAGGTGGGGCTAGTCTGAGACAATGGATGAACACATTACAGTAGACCTCCAGGTGGGGCTAGTCTGAGACAATGGATGAACACATTACAGTAGACCTCCAGGTGGGGCTAGTCTGAGACAATGAATGAACACATTACAGTAGACCTCCAGGTGGGGCTAGTCTGAGACAATGAATGAACATTACAGTAGACCTCCAGGTGGGGCTAGTCTGAGACAATGAATGAACACATTACAGTAGACCTCCAGGTGGGGCTAGTCTGAGACAATGAATGAACACATTACAGTAGACCTCCAGGTGGGGCTAGTCTGAGACAATGGATGAACACATTACAGTAGACATCCAGGTGGGGCTAGTCTGGGACAATGAATGAACATTACAGTAGACATCGAGGTGGGGCTAGTCTGAGACAATGAATAAACACATTACAGTAGACCTCCAGGTGGGGCTAGTCTGAGACAATGAATGAACACATTACAGTTGACATCCAGGTGGGGCTAGTCTGAGACAATGAATTAACACATTACAGTAGACCTCCAGGTGGGGCTAGTCTAAGACAATGAATAAACACACTACAGTAGACCTCCAGGTGGGGCTAGTCTGAGACAATGGATGAGGATATTACAGTAGACCTCCAGGTGGGGCTAGTCTGAGACAATGAATGAACACATTACAATAGACCTCCAGGTGGGGCTAGTCTGAGACAATGGATGGACACATTACAGTAGACCTCCAGGTGGGGCTAGTCTGAGACAATGAATGAACGCATTACAGTAGACCTCCAGGTGGGGCTAGTCTGAGACAATGAATGAACACATTACAGTAGACCTCCAGGTGGGGCTAGTCTCAGACAATGAATGAACACATTACAGTAGACCTCCAGGTGGGGTTAGTCTGAGACAATGGATGAACACATTACAGTAGACCTCCAGGTGGGGCTAGTCTGAGACAATGAATGAACATTACAGTAGACCTCCAGGTGGGGCTAGTCTGAGACAATGAATGAACACATTACAGTAGACCTCCAGGTGGGGCTAGTCTGAGACAATAAATGAACACTACAGTAGACCTCCAGGTGGGGCTAGTCTGAGACAATGAATGAACACATTACAGTAGACCTCCAGGTGGGGCTAGTCTGAGACAATGGATGAACACATTACAGTAGACCTCCAGGTGGGGCTAGTCTGAGACAATGGATGAACACATTACAGTAGACCTCCAGGTGGGGCTAGTCTGAGACAATGGATGAACACATTACAGTAGACCTCGTGGGGCCTGTCTGAGACAATGGATGAACACATTACAGTAGACCTCCAGGTGGGGCTAGTCTGAGACAATGGATGGACAAATTACAGTAGACCTCCAGATGGGGCTAGTCTGAGACAATGGATGAACACATTACAGTAGACTTCCAGGTGGGGCTAGTCTGAGACAATGGATGAACACATTACAGTAGACCTCCAGGCGGGGCTAGTCTGAGACAATGGATTAACACATTACTGTAGACCTCGAGGTGGGGCTAGTCTGATACAATGGATGAACACATTACAGTAGACCTCGTGGGGCTAGTCTGAGACAATGGATGAACACATTACAGTAGACCTCCAGGTGGGGCTAGTCTGAGACAATGGATGAACACATTACAGTAGACCTCTAGGTGGGGCTAGTCTGAGACAATGGATGAACACATTACAGTAGAACTCCAGGTGGGGCTAGTCTGAGACATTGAATGAACATTACAGTAGACCTCCAGGTGGGGCTAGTCTGAGACAATGAATGAACACATTACAGTAGACCTCCAGGTGGGGCTAGTCTGAGACAATGAATGAACACATTACAGTAGACCTCCAGGTGGGGCTAGTCTGAGACAATGGATGAACACATTACAGTAGACATCCAGGTGGGGCTAGTCTGAGACAACTGATGAACACATTACAATAGACCTCCAGGTGGGGCTAGTCTGAGACAATGGATGAACACATTACAGTAGACCTCGTGGGGCTAGTCTGAGACAATGGATGAACACAGTACAGTAGACCTCCAGGTGGGGCTAGTCTGAGACAATGGATGAACACATTACAGTAGACCTCCAGGTGGGGCTAGTCTGAAACAATGGATGAACACATTACAGTAGACCTCCAGGTGGGGCTAGTCTGAGACAATGGATGAACACATTACAGTAGACCTCCAGGTGGGGCTAGTCTGAGACAATGGATGAACACATTACAGTAGACCTCCAGGTGGGACTAGTTCGAGACAATGGATGAACACATTACAGTAGACCTCCAGGTGGGGCTAGTCTGAGACAATGGAGGAACACATTACAGTAGACCTCCAGGTGGGGCTAGTCTGAGACAATGGATGAACACATTACAGTAGACCTCCAGGTGGGGCTAGTCTGAGACATTGGATGAACACATTACAGTAGACCTCCAGGTGGGGCTAGTCTGAGACAATGGATGAACACATTACAGTAGACCTCCAGGTGGGGCTAGTCTGAGACAATGGATGAACACATTACAGTAGACCTCCAGGTGGGACTAGTCTGAGACAATGGATGAACACATTACAGTAGACCTCCAGGTGGGACTAGTCTGAGACAATGGATGAACACATTACAGTAGACCTCCAGGTGGGGCTAGTCTGAGACAATGGATGAACACATTACAGTAGACCTCCAGGTGGGGCTGGTCTGAGACAATGGATGAACACATTACAGTAGACCTCCAGGTGGGGCTAGTCTGAGACAATGGATGAACACATTACAGTAGACCTCCAGGTGGGGCTAGTCTGAGACAATGGATGAACACATTACAGTAGACCTCCAGGTGGGGCTAGTCTGAGACAATGGATGAACACATTACAGTAGACCTCCAGGTGGGGCTAGTCTGAGACAATGGATGAACACATTACAGTAGACCTCGTGGGGCTAGTCTGAGACAATGGATGAACACATTACAGTAGACCTCCAGGTGGGGCTAGTCTGAGACAATGGATGAACACATTACAGTAGACCTCGTGGGGCTAGTCTGAGACAATGGATGAACACATTACAGTAGACCTCGTGGGGCTAGTCTGAGACAATGGATGAACACATTACAGTAGACCTCGTGGGGCTAGTCTGAGACAATGGATGAACACATTACAGTAGACCTCGTGGGGCTAGTCTGAGACAATGGATGAACACATTACATTGAAACTTTAGGCGGGGTTAGATTGTGGTATCATCGGTGACGGCATAGTTTCAAACATAAGATACACGTTGCTATAGAAACAGGAGCCGCTTTAAGAGTTGCATATGTCATGGACAGTGTATGTGAGATGACATATGCGTTGTGATATGCAACTTAGACTCAATTAACTGATACAATAATATGATGTTTCAGCACAGGTAGGGGCAATTCAAACCATGGTCACGTTCGTCCAGTATTGATTGACAAGGCCGGGAGTGGCTTAGGAAGCAGAGAAAGGGAAGGACATGTTTACTTGTGTAAGCTGGAGAGGATTGTTTCTAGAGGCTGAGAATGAGTTTTAAAATGGCGAGGTGCAGTCAATTTTTGGGAGGAGTTTGTAGAGCTATTTCATTTCTGCTTTTCTCATTTGGTGAAATCAACGTATATAGTTTTGTGGGGTGTTGTTTTGTAAAGCGTATTTGCGATAGTCATATTGTTGTCCATGCACAATTCGATTAGTTTGTATTCCAATTTAATCCCTGAGCTGTATTTCAAAGTGCCTGTGAAGCCTCTATACTTGTGTGTATCTGTCACTTCCGGCCTATTTTTGGATTGAAATCTAACATTATTATCAAGATGTCTCTGGTCTCGACTTTATTGGCGGCCTCTTGTAATTCATAATAAAACTCATTTATATTTTCTTCCGTATTTTTGTTTGTTCCTTTTTAATCTGATCTTCTGGAATCGATCATTAATTGGATTGTATCCAAGAACTGCGTTGCAAACATCAAGACAATACTTAAACATATCTTGAAAAGTGCAAGACCGGTACCCAACGATGTCAGCTCTATCGCACTATAATACACAATAGACGTATCGAATAAGTTTCCCATGCTCCTGGCAGTGCAATAAGACATGACACCTGATGAATTCGCAACACCTGTAGAAAATATTTTCATCTCATCTGCAAATAGTAGTTTACTTATTAACGGAGCAGACATCATATTTACATCACAGACAAGACCATGGGACTCATAGAAGAAAAAAACAATGTTAAAACAAACTGAAATAGAGCGCAGTACCAACACATACATTAACTGCACAATATACATTAGAAACGGCAGTTGGAACGACAAGAAACAACAGAAACCACACATTTTGAACTCGTGTGGCAGAAAAATTATGTTACAAAAACAAAGGACAGGAATATAAATTGAAATATTAACCGACAAATTCAAACAAGCAATGCAGTTATGCACGATAAAGATGGCAGTACACTGACAGCATGCAAGTACACACTGGAGAGATGGACGGAAGACTCCTGAGAAACCTTTTAAAATACCGGAGGCGCCTGTAACCTAGTATAGAAGAGGTCCATTCCACAATCCAAGGTTTGAAGAAAGGGAAATCAGCAGGATGCGATGACATACTCAGTGAATTTATTGAAGCAGGAGGTGAAGCCATTTTTATAATATATCACGAACTACGTGGGAGGGTATGGCACAGGGCAACATGCACAATAATATGGGCAACATCGGTGTATGTTCCTATTTCGCAAAAAGGCTATTGGAAACAATGTATCCTTTGTCTAACAATCGCTTTAATAAGCAATGCCAGAAACATGTACAGATCATCACGAAGAAACTAGAATACAAGCTCAATGAAGAGGTCCAAGAAAATATTGCAGGTTTCAGACAATCTAGGGGCACCAGGCATCATATCCAGAACATAAGAAATATTGCAGACAAATACAGAGAGTACAATGTTGACGCACACAATTGCTTTATAGATTAGACAAAAGCGTTCGTCGATTTGCCCAATCATGTTTAGAGGAACATAATGAATGGCATGGGGCTCCCAGCACATTAGATTACATTGATCCCATCGATATACCAGAAACAGAAAGCTGTGGTCAGAATAGTCTAATTCCAGCTTAGAAAGGCCCTAATAAAGGGATGCGACTTATCCCATTATCTGTTCAATATATATATATATATATATATATATGCAGAATCTATCATTAGGAACGTCCAAAACAATTGATATTATGACAAACGACAAGTTTGAGCCGTTAACAATCAGTGGGAACCAGATATCAGAGATCACATATGCAGATGGCACTGATGTACTCTCAAAGAGCGATTCGTTACTTGAACTTTCTATCATGTTGGTAACACGAGAGAGCGGAAACCAAAATCTAGACCTGGATATAAGTCAAATCAAAATTATGAGCAGAGACGAGCAGGGGATTAAGGAAGTCACAAGTGAGATCCTCGGCTCAATTATAAACAACAATGGAGATTGTCTGAGTCAGAGAATGGCAAGGACAATGCAGGTATTGAATAAAATGAGAAACGGAATATTTCAATGGTATGACGAAATGACGAACATATTAATCCTTCGAACTTTCATCTTACGGAAGTGAAACGTGGACCGCCCCACCAACACTTATGAGAAGGATTGAATCTTTTCCACTAAAATTATACAAGATGATCAAAATAACATGGATAGCGAATAGTAAAATGCAGATACCCTAAAAGAAAAGGATATCGAGGAAAATGTGTTAGTTCTAACGACTCGTCAATAATATAGCTGTCTGTGTTCATCATAATTTGGTAGCGTTTAGATACGCCCATGACTGTATAGCTAGAGACAAACAAGGGAGTACACATGATATGGGCTATATAGGAAGGTGAGGACAAACTCTCACCATGAGATTGACGGATGTGACAAGATACGCCTCGAAGTGAAGAGCGTGAGTGGTGGGAGGAATCAGGCAGATTGACATATATTTTTTCTTAGTTTTTTTTGTTTGCGTTCGCCTTATTTCTCTATTACTCAATGCGGCGTGCGCTGCACTGCGATTTTTATTTTGTCCCTGGACGACCAGTGCACAGTGGTGGACAGAAGAAGTGAATAGTCTAACAGGAGAACAGAAACATGCATGAAAGCAATACCTACGGCCTCAGAATACAGAAAAACAAACAAAGACATAACAAGATTATGTAAATTCTACAACAGAAGCAAATAAGACTGTGCTCAAGTCTAAACAGAAATCCTGGGAGGAATTTGGAGAGAACAGAACATTATGCTGGAGAGAACTATGAACTATTTTAAAGAATCATAAACACCAAGAAGGAAAACGAATGCGCCCTGATATTTATTAAAAATAAACAACATGTGCTGTTGACCACTACACAAGAGGGTACATCAGATGGACAGAATATTTCTTATATCTCCTTGGAGTGGAGGGAAATCAAGCTCTGGAAGTAACAGTCCCAATTGAAGAAGAGGGAGCCATGGAGGGAAATTATAATATCACAATGGAAGAGCTAAAAGTAGCAATGGAGAAAATTAAGATTGGTTAAGCAGCAGGATATGATGGTATAACACCAGAAATGGTTAAATACATAGGAGCGGCAGGAGAGATACTATTCATGAAGATTTTCAAGGCAGGTTTGCGCCACAAGACCATACCAAGAAATTGGATAAATATGGCGAGACCCAATGTAGGTTTAGGGCAAACATAAGTAATAAAGACCTTATCTTTACACTCAGACATATGGGGGCAAATATACGTACTCAAGACCTTATCTTTATACTCAGACATACAGGGGTAAATATACGTACTCAAGACCTTATCTTTACACTCAGACATATGGGGGTAAATATACGTACTCAAGACCTTATCTTTACACTTAGACATCTGGGGACAAATATACGTACTGAAGACCTTATATTTACACTCATACATATGGGGGAACATATACGTACTTAAGACCTTAACTTTACACTCAGACAGCTAATGGCAAATGTAAGTATTGACTGAGGGATGGATTGAAAAGAGAACCGGAGAAAGATGGTGGATAGGGCAGTGTGGCGTTCTTTCTGGAAACTGCTACACCTAACGGTAGAAGATGAGAGATTAAGTAAGCTAGAAGACTCTAAACCTCATGGTAAAAGGAACCATTATGTAAAAAAAAATACATTGTTAGCTAAAAGTCGAAAATGGAAGACATCAGGGGTTTCATCCAGTTTATGCTGAAAACCTTTGTTTAGACAGAGCAGTCATAGATAGAACAATCATAGATAGAACAATCATATATAGAGCAGTTATATATAGAGCAATCGTAGATAGAGCAGGCATAGATAGAGCAGTCATAAAAAGAGCAGTCATAAATAGAGCAGTCATAGATAGAGCAGTCATAGATAGAGCAGTCATAAATAGAGCAGTCATAGATAGAACAATCATAAATAGAGCAGTCATAAATAGAGCAGGCATAGATAGAGCAGTCATAGATAGAGCAGTCGTAGATATAACAATCATAAATAGAGCAGTCATAGATAGAGCAGTCATAGATAGAGCAGTCATAAATAGAGCAGTCATAAATAGATCAGTCATAGATAGAACAATCATAAATAGAGCAGTCATAGATAGAGCAGTCATAGATAGAGCAGTCATCGATAGAGCAGTCATAGCTAGAGCAGTCATAAATAGAGCTGTCATAGATAGACCAATCATAAATAGAGCAGTCATAGATAGAGCAGTCATAGATAGAGCAGTCATAGATATAGCAGTCATAGATAGAGCAGTCATATATAGAGCATTCATAGATAGAGCAGTCATAGATAGAGCAGTCATAGATAGAGCAGTCATAGATAGATTAGTTATAGATAGATCAGTCATAAATAGAGCAGTCACATATAGAGCAGGCATAAATAGAGCAGTCGTAGATATAGCAGATGTTGATGTTGTAATACGTCAATATTTGTAAAACAATAACCATCTGGTGTTTAACAGAGACCTTTGGACCAGCAACAACCGGCAATGCCACAGTGCGACCAGCAACGAACCGCAATGCGACAGTGCCACCAGCAACGACCAGCAATGCCACAGTGCGACCAGCAACGACCAGCAATGCCACAGTGCGACAGTGCCACCAGCAACGACCAGCAATGCCACAGTGCGACAGTGCCACCAGCAACGACCAGCAATGCTACAGTTCGACCAGCAACGACCAGGAACGATGTAATTACTATTGAAGAACGTCTCTTTAGGTCATCAAGTAGCAGCAGCCATCTTGTGTTTTTCTATCACACTGGGTCTTATTATCTTCTATGCTGATATTGAGTAGGAAGACTAAGTGAAATCAGTGGGATAAGCCGGCATACGTCCCAGAGAAAGTGTGAGTGTAAGAGAAGTGATATAAGCCGGCATACGTCCCAGAGAAAGTGTGAGTGTAAGAGAAGTGATATAAGCCGGCATACGTCCCAGAGAAAGTGTTAGTGTAAGAGAAGTGAGCTATGCCGGACGCCACACAGAAAGTGGGAGTATAAGAGAAGTGAGCTATGCCGGACGCCACACAGAAAGTGGGAGTATAAGAGAAGTGAGCTATGCCGGGCGCCACACAGAAAGTGGGAGTATAAGAGAAGTGAGCTATGCCGGACGCCACACAGAAAGTGGGAGTGTAATAGAATCGAGGCATCCCTCTAATAGCGATCATGTCGAAAAGTCAGTAGAGGCATCCCTAACTCGATCCACAAACACAAGGATTGCCGCAACCCTACACATCGCTTTCATGTTTTTGTACAAGTTAGTTGATGGCTGCAGTTGTCATGTTCTATCCATCTATGCTAAAGTAGCTTACAATACTCTTTTATCCCTCCATGTTACAGTTCCTGACATTTATGTTCTATCTTCTATGGCACAGTACTTTACAGTTCTGTTTTATCCCTCCATGTTACAGTACCTTACAGTTCTATTCTTTCCAACCATGGTACAGTACTTCACAGTTATGTTATATCCATAAATGGCACACTACCTTACATTTATGTTTTATCCATCCATTGCATAGTACCTTACAGTTCTATTATATCCATCCATAACACAGTACCTTACAGTTCTGTTATATCCATCAATGGTTCAACAGCTTACAGTTATATTTATCCATCCATGGTACATTATATAGCATTTATGTTTTATCCATCCATGGTAAAGTACCTTACATTTATGTTTTATCCATCCATGGAACAGCACCTTACAGTTATGTTGTATCCATCCATGGTACAGCACCTTCTGTTCTGCAACCAACGTGTTGATGTCAACCATCCTCTCTCTCTCTCTTTCATCCTATCCCAAATTCGAATCCACTCAAACAGCTGTCTACCACTAGCCACTCTGATTGTTCACACATCTTAGTGAGGCAGGGAGGAGGGTGTGGGTTGTAGATTGGAGGCACACACAAACCCGGAGTCGTCTGAAAACGGTCCGATATAAGAAAGCGGTGTTGGAGATGAATAGTTAAATACATCCATGTACCAGGTCTCATGATCACCTGGAAGGTGAGTAGATAACTTCCATGCAGACGTAAGAGTTTAGGAATTAAATACATGATGATATTGTATGACGAAGAGAGGAGCAACATATTAGTCTGATACACAGACAATAATTGCCATACAAAGTCATAGACTGACCAACCGTCATCACATTTACAGACAGAGCCAGTTATGAAACAAAATAAAAACACTCACACACACACACACACATACGCACATACACACATACACGCACACACACACACACACCCACACGTACACACATATACGCACACACACATACACACGCACGCACACACATACGCACACACGCACGCACACACACTCACACGCACACACACGCGCACACACACACACACGCACACACACAGGCACACACATTCACACACGCACACACACATACCCACACACACACACACATATATATATATATATATATATATAACACGTTACGTTCACATAGACAGGGTTGCGTAGTCATTACCATCTTCTTTTTCTTCGTTATACATTCTCAAACTCCGGCTACCAAATCCTGAACAGGACTTTGCAAGTAGAATGATGCAGTTCCGATGGAACGAAATAAGTTGTTTCTTAGTAATCTGTTTGACTGTTATATTTCCAGTCCGTCACAACGGCGTGAGGATGGCATGTGTTTGTACCGGGTTAGCCGTCCATCTTTGATCATTTCTCCTTATCCGGTCGGTCCAGGTGGCAACCTTTTATCTAGGATCACCGCGTGGAGGTAGACGGGTTTTGCCAGCTCTGGGCGCATGCAATTAGCTATGGGTCGCTGACCTTGATTGGTTACAGTCATATATGGGTCTTTGACCTGAAGGATCGCAGTCAGATATGGATCGCTGACCGTGTTTAGTTGCAGTCTGCTCTGTTTCGCTGACCTTATTTCGTAGCAGTCAGCTGTGGGTCGTTGACCTTGATTGGTTTCAGTCAGATGTGGGTCGTTGACCTTGGTTTGTTCCAGTCAGCTGTGGGTCGTTGACCTTGGTTTGTTCCAGTCACCTATGGATCGTTGACCTTGGTTTGTTCCAGTCAGCTATGGATCGTTGACCTTGGTTTGTTCCAGTCAGCTGTGGGTCGTTGACCTTGGTTTGTTACAGTCAGCTGTGGGTCGTTGACCTTGGTTTATTCCAGTCAGCTATGGGTCGTTGACCTTGACAGTTGCAATTAGCTTTTGGTCGTTGACCTTCACAATTGCAGTCAGCTGTAGGTGGCTGACCTTGGTTGGTTGCCTTCAGCTTTGGATCGCGGTTCTAGACGGATGCAATCAGTTATTGGTCGCTGCAACATAGCTCTGGGTCGTTGACCGGTACAGTTCATTCACTGAACAACATTTTGATCCAAGAAATAATCAAATAGACATAGAGCATGAATCACAGTCCAAATCTGAAATTGTAGCAGCGAGATAAATACTGATTCAGTAGCTGACAGCCAAAGTCACCAGAAGACAATGTAAGCATACAAAAACACATTGTTGTCACACGTAGACAGCTTCAGTCTCACGTAGACAGTCACACGTCGATCCAGCTACAGTAACACTTCGGTCCAGACAGTCATACGACTGATAAACAAGAACAAAACATGATCGTGTTTCTGGAATATGACTTTATTATAATTCATTAAGAAACAAAAAATTCATATTTTTTTTTTTAGGAGAGCGTCGATTTAACAGCATGACCTCATTTCTCTACCAGTTGATTCATTTGTCTTTTTGAAAACTGGCATAGCAAATGTTGGTGGACATAGCAGAAATGCTTCGACAGTAAAGTGCGCCAGCAAAAGGCGAAATAAATGGGCAAGTCTAAATGGCACATACTAAAAACAAAAACTTAAAATGGTTCAACACAGGCTAAAAATAGACACCTGCTAGTTATAACCACATTTGTTTCGTTTTAGCATGGACAACTGGGTTCTAACTCCACCAACTCTCCACCATCTAAAAGTCAACATCTTACGAGTTGATGAAACTTAAGCTAACAACGCAGGTGTAAGGTAATGTATGTAACAGGTATATATGATGTACAACAGTTTAGAGACTGTTATAGAAAGCATGGAACATGTGAGAGACTACGTTATAGAAGGCTTTCAACTGATGAGAGATTATGTTATATAAGATGTACAACAGGCGAGAGTCTGTTATAGAAGGTGTACAGCAGGCGAGAGGCTATGTTATAGAAGATGTACAACAGGCGAGAGTCTGTTATAGAAGGTGTACAGCAGGCGAGAGGCTATGTTATAGAAGATGTACAACAGGTGAGAGACTATGATATAGAAGATGTACAACAGGCGAGAGAATATGTTATAGAAGATGTACAGCTGCTGAGAAACTATGCTATTAAAGATGTACAACTGATGTGAGACTCTGTTATGGAAGATGTACAACATAAATGACTAGGAAGATGAGAGAGATCAACTAGGTGTGATCAAACGAATCAAGCTCACGCGTTAAAACATGATTAAATCGAAGATAACACATTTTTTTACTACTTTGATGTGGCAGAGTAACGGATGGAAACACCCCGAGTGGAAAATGTGATCTCCGAAGATTTGAACCCAATTCATCCATGCACAAAATAAACGCAAAAGGGAAGCCTGAACTGAATAAACAATATTCAATTGTTGACACGTGTCACATTCTGTCTTATTGCGACACACACAAATCATATTCCAACATCCCCGCAACATCTAAGTCCGCCTGACCTTTATCTCTGTCGAAATGAGGTTTACAAACCCCGCGTTTGTGTACCAAACAATACCTGTGTCGTCAGTTACACCCCACTGGCCGTTCAAGTTGTTATAATAATTGTTAGCGTACCTCCACCATGCCCCGTGGTACGTCGTGGGAAAACCATAACCCGTGTTATCCCTGTCAAACGTTGAAAAGTACGTGCTTCTGCTGTATCCCAAGGAGTCAGCGTCACTCCCAGTGTACCCACTGACTGACATCATATAAGCTGCGGCCTCGTCTTCCACACTAAAGCTGGAGTAATGCGCATACAACTGGCCATTGTGGTTTGCCATATCAATTCGTAGCTCGGTGTAACCCTGAAATTATGAACAACATAACTGATGACGTGTACACACTTTTAGTTTGCTGCTAGTGATTACCTGAGTTAAAAGACAAGTGTTACCCCAAGATATCCTCAGACCACTGCCTTGAAATGGCAAGAGAGCTTGCATACATCAGTGATCACCATGGACTTCTTTTGTATTTAGTGATGGCCATGTGCTAACACATCAGAAATGAAAACTTTAAGAATGGTCACCCAAGGTGAATAAGCTATGAGAAAGAGAGAATAGACTTAACACGGACAACTTATCTAAAGTTTGTTAAGTCTGGTTAGGTCCGACCACCCAAACACGGACAGGTCATACAGAGTATAAAAGGTTAGGTTAGGTCCGACCACCCAAACACAGACAGGTCATACAGAGTATAATAGGTTAGGTTAGGGCCGACCACCCAAACACGGACATGCCATACAGAGTATAATAGGTTAGGTTAGGTCCGACCACCCAAACACGGACAACTCATTTACATTATAATAGACGTTAGGTTAGGGCGGAAAGTTGGATACGACAACGTTGAGAACATAACAAAGAAACCAGCCTTGTGAGAGGAGAGCGATTCGGAAACGGAAGAATGACTCAGTGGAGTGAAAGCTGCACCGAAGTTCCACGGCTTCCTGCCACACTGACTATTAAGAAGGAAACCCGTAGAACAAAGTGGATTGTTCACAAAATATACCAGGCAGAGAGAACAGAACATACATTTTAATAGATGAGGAATTACAACATGGCAGTGATAGGTCAGCAGTTAACATGATGGATACAATCAGGAAAGTTAAGACTATTTCTCGGAAACTACAAATGTATTCTGAAAATAGGGAACGTATGCCCAAATCAGAGGGATTGACACTGGTACTTTCTAGAGAAGATTATAACATGTAAATCACCAATAGAATCAGGAACGCAAGCTTTAGAACTATTAACAAAAACATGAATATCAGCATGAACCCGTATTATGCCCCAACTAACAAGGTCTACGATGATAAGAAGCGCCATATATATGTAAAATATTTGGACAAGCAGAACATATCTCAGAAAGCGAATAAAACAGCAAAAATAGACTTTGAAAAAAAACTTGCTCAGAGGATCAAGACTGACAGTAAAAGCTTCTTCTCTTATGTTAGAAATAAACAAAGAACGAAAGACAAAGTAGGCCCTCTCATAGATAGTACAGGGAAAATAATAAGTGAGAATAGGGAGGCAGCTAATCTGCTCAATCAGTCCTTTGGCACAGTCTTCACAAAGGAGGACTGCTCCGAGATCCCAGAGCCTATAGATATTTTTTAAAGAGACATGGATGCAGCGGGATTAAGATCAATCTGTATTACAGAGAAAATGGTTTTTAAAAAATTGGAGGGGTTGAAAGTGAATAAATGTCCAGGTCAAGATGGTATTCATCCAAAATTGCTGTATGAAATTAGAGACCAACTAGCAAACCCATTGGCTATATTATGTTCTCAATCACTTACAAAAATGATTGTTCCACAAGATTGGAAAGATGCAGGAGTGATCCCCTTATTCAAAAATAGCAAAACATCAGATCCGGCAAATTATAGACCGGTGAGTTTAACGAGCATAGTCTGTAAATTGTTAGAGTCAATAATCAAAGAAAACATTGTAATGCATTTAGACAAATTTAATCTAATTAGAAATAGTCAGCATGGGTTTACTAGAGGGAGATCATGCTTAACAAATCTATTAGATTTCATGGAGGATGTTACTAAAAGCATAGATAAAGGGGAGCCAGTGGATGTTATTTATCTAGACTTTGCAAAGGCCTTTGATAGAGTACCTCATCAAAGATTATTTCGAAAGTTAAAATCACATGGAATAGGTGGGGAAGTTGACAAATGGATTGAAAATTGGTTAACGGGAAGAAGGCAGAGGGTGGGCATAAATAAGGAGTACTCTGGATGGAGTTAAGTGAAAAGTGGTGTGCCACAGGGCTCGGTGTTGGGACCAATTTTGTTCTTGATATATATATAAATGATTTGGACATTGATCTGAGATCCATGATTGCAAAATTTGCTGATGACACAAAACTATGCAGTAGTGTCTCATCTAAAGTGGAAGTGGATATATTGATGTCGGATTTAGATAAAATTCGAGAATGGTATGTAAGCTGGCAAATGGAGTTTAATGTAGATACATGTACAGTCATCCACATGGGTAGATCCAATATGGAACATAATTACAGAATGGGAGAAAACAATATTAGAAAGATAGATAAGGAAAGGGACCTAGGGGTTATAATAGATCATACAGGAAAGGTGAGTGAGCAAGTTAAGGTAGCAGTGAAAAAGGCAAATGCAATGTTAGGTATGATAAAAAGAACTATTAAACATAGGAGCAAGGAAGTGATCATCAAACTGTATAAAGCTTTAGTTAGACCTAGATTGGAGTACTGTGTACAGGTATGGAGTCCTTATCATAGAGGGGACATAAACATGCTAGAAAGAATACAAAAAAGAGCGACAAAGATGATATTGTGATTCCAGAATTACAGTTATGAGGAAAGACTCAGAAAAACCGGCCTACAGTGTCTCGAAGAGAGAAGAATTCGTGGTGACAATACCTGTTTATAAGATGATCAGAGGAATCTTCTTCTTCTTCTTCTTCATCGTACGCTGTTTACAGCGATATTTTCGTTGCACTGATTTAATTTGTTAGCCAGTGGCTCAGTGCATCCGATTTCAACAGGCGTTTCTGTAGGGTTGCCCTCCTTAGCCTTTGGCTGTCCCCAGCCTAACTGCAAGGCAGCAGTTGTTTTTGGTCAGAGTTGTCTCTCTTGGGAAGTTGTCTTGCAGGACTATCGAGTCTTCCCTACTCGTGTCTATAGCGTTTGGCAATGTTATGATGGACTATGTACTAGTTTGTACTATCCCAGAAGAGAGGCAGTCCAGTGTGACTTTTTCCCAGGATCGTCACGTCCTGCCAGAAACGTAGCATATGCATATGAGTGAGGTATCTTTTTGCTCGCTTTATTTTCTCGGCTCATCTGCAGTGATGGTACGCCTAGCATTCCCCGCCACCCGGGAGCTTGATCAGAGGAATCGATAAATTATACTATAATAAGTTGTTTTTTTTAATACAGCCACCTACAATAACACGGGGTCATAGCTACAAGCTGACTAAAGAGAGGTCCTGGTTAGATATTAGGAAATATTTGTTTAGTCAGAGAGTGGTGTCTGCTTGGGATGCATTGCCAGGGGAGGTAGTGGAGGCAGGGACAGTTAATGCATTTAAGAATACACTGGATGCGGATAGCATTTAGAGCAAGGTGATGTAAATGTGACTGGTTGTATACAGACTCTGCAGGGTCTTCTAAACCAGTATAAAGACGTTAAGTTAAGTTAAGTTAAGTTAAGCCAGATTTACAACAAGCTGGAATATTTCCTTGAAACGCATGACAAATACATATATCTTAATGTTAATTTTGGCACTTCAACCTAAAGTAGAAGCAGCCAACGTGGAATACAAACATATGGGATATATTATGGGAAGCCACGGAATGACACAGATTAAGGGAAGACACGGAATGGGACAGATTATGAGAAGACACGGAATGGCACAAATTAAGGGAAGACACATAATGGCACAGATTAAGGGAATGCATGGAATTTGACAGATTAAGGAAAGACACGGAATTTGACAGATTACGGAAAGACACGGAATTTGACAGATGAACGAAAACGGATACATGTTTGCAGGGCGTTGTGCGCTACACACACTGATGTTTGGATGTGCATAACTCCACGTAGAGACCTCCAGACGTTGTGGCTACACACAATGATATTTGGATGTGCATAACTCCACGTTGAGACCTCCAGACGTTATGAGCTACACCACAATGATATTTGAATGTGCATAACTCCACGTTGAGACCTCCAGACGTTGTGGCTACAAATATTGTTGACCACACCTGTGTCAGTCAAGCGATCAGAAGTACACTACAAGGTATGGAAATAAAGCCAGGTGCTGACCTTGCCCCAGACCTCCACATGTTTCTGGGGGTTTGCAGCTCAAACTAAGAATGTTGACAGTACGAGAAGAAAAGAGAACGGGATACCACTTGTACCTGTTACAAGAACATGAGGAACACATCATTTAGCAAACTATTTACTAACAGATAGCACGTGCTAGAAAATCGATATGCGGAGGTGGACATTAAAAGTTGGTGCGAACAGGCTAAGGAGATGGGGGATAAGACATATGAAGAAACTCTAGGATGCTACAGAACCCAACAAAGAATGAATCTCAATTGATACATTTTATAAACTGGAGGGAAGGAAAAAGAAGAAAGCTATACTCAATACGTGCCCTACCCATGTCACAAAAGTAAAGGAAGCTATACTCAATACGTGCCCTACCCATGTCACAAAAGTAAAGGAAGCTATACTCAATACGTGCCCTACCCATGTCACAAAAGTAAAGGAAGCTATACTCAATACGTGCCCTACCCATGTCACAAAAGTAAAGGAAGCTATACTCAATACGTGCCCTACCCATGTCACAAAAGTAAAGGAAGCTATACTCAATACGTGCCCTACCCATGTCACAAAAGTAAAGGAAGCTATACTCAATACGTGCCCTACCCATGTCACAAAAGTAAAGGAAGCTATACTCAATACGTGCCCTACCCATGTCACAAAAGTAAAGGAAGCTATACTCAATACGTGCCCTACCCATGTCACAAAAGTAAAGGAAGCTATACTCAATACTTTCCCTACCCATGTCAGCAAAGAAAATAAAGTTATACTCACCAGATACTCTACCCATGTCACCAAAGCAGAAGTACATATAAATGATAGTGTAATAGACATAAATGTCAAAACATTTAAAACGGAAGCAAAGAGAATATAATGACAATTTGGCACTTTATACAGAAGAGGAATGAGAAACATGTTTCTCATTAATAAAGGGACAGGGAAATAGATACAAATTGCATAAAACCCAATCAAATATAGAGAAGGCTGACTACTGACATCATCAGAGGGTCACCAGAAACGATTTATAATTTCATAGAAAGTCTAAACAATGAAAAACCCCAAGAAACACTGAATATTTTAATCTTGGACAGAATGAAATGGAAATACACAAAAAACTCGGAGAGGAAATGACATGATTTGGCCAGGGGAGATTATTCACAGATCATATAGCTGCGATACGCTTCATAGTAGAAGACAATGAATGGAAAACATCCATGTACGCAACGTGTATCGACTATGAACAGTCGTTTGATAGTGTGGATTGTACTCTATAGCAACTCTTGAGACATTTTGGGATACTTGAGAAGATCATAACCCTCATACAGGATATGTACAAAGACGTAGTTAGTAGAGTGGCACATTAAAGGAGTACTTACTGACAGCTTTGGGATGCACACAGGGATGAGACAGGGTTACCTGATCTCACCTTTCTTGTTCTTGTTAGATATAGATTGGATAAGGAAGAAATCAATCTAGGCGCACAAAAACTGGTATTCAGTGGACACTATTGTCATAATTAGATTACCTGGATATAAAACGTTTCTCACAGTTATAGCTGAATGCAAGAGAAACTTGATCGGGGGAAAGATCAATCAGCCAGAATGGGACTGAACATCAACATGAAGAAAACCAAGCTCTCTAAACTCAACACTAACATCAAACAACTAATCTTGCTGGAGGGAGAACCGTTTAGAGACGTAGATAGGTTTACTTATTAAGTAGGCAGTCGGGAGGTATAGATCCAGATGTGGGGAATAGAATTGGAAAGGCAAGAGGGCTATTCCTGACACTAAAGAACGAACGGAGATTCAAAGAACTCAAGATCCACACACAAGTTTCAAGTTTGTGCTGTCGTATGGAGCGGAGACATGGCGAACGACCAAGGCCACAACAACTACAACCCCAGTCCTTCGTTAACAGGTTCTACGAAGGATGATGGCCATACAATGGCGGGACATGGTGAGGAATGCCGATTTTGGAGAAAACAAGCCAATGTCCGCTGGAACAAGCAAAGAACATGGAGCTAGATAGGACATTTCCTACGGAAGGCACCGTCAAACGTAGCCAGACAGGTGTTTTCACATAATCGTCAATGAAAGCGAATGAAAGGTCGATCCAAGCGTATTTGGAGAAGAGAATGTAAGAATAACTAATATTAAATGATTTCGTCAGGAGGGGGATATAAAGAGTAGCCCAGGTCCGTGTTAGGCTGGCCGGATGTGACATATGGCTTATGAGAGATATATAATGAATAGCCCAGGTCTGTGTTAGGATGGCCGGATGTGACATATGGCTCATGAGAGATATATAATGAATAGCCCAGGTCTGTGTTAGGATGGGCATAATTGGTATATGGTCTTTGAGAAAGACATAACGAGTAGTCCAGGTCCATGTTAGGCTGACCGGATGTGACATATGCCTATGTAAGAGGCAGAAAAATTAGCCAGGGTCCGTGCCAGGTTGGCAGGAAATGGTATATGGTCTAAGTACCTAGAGGTTCGTCTGTCTCTGATTCATTCATTGATTGATAATTCACATAATATTGACGGTCCGTGTAAACATTCACATTTAAATTAATACTGACGTATGAGATACGGTTAAAAAGCTCATGTATCACTTACCTGTGAGGTCAGGTTATGGATGTTGTCGTTACCGATCCAGAAGTCTGTGTCTGGTGTACCAAACCCCTGCTTGTAAGTGTCCCAATCTCTGTAGAAGTCAACGTCACCCTTTGTACGTCTCTGGTAGATAGACAGAAAGTATATTTTGTGGTTTTTTTAAATCGATTGATTGTGTAACTTATTGATTGCTTCTCTGAAGACAATCTAGATTGTTTGATAAAGTGATTGGCTGAATGATGGATTGAGAGATCAATAGTTGCCTCTGATTATTAACTGATTGTGTACAGTCAGCGAAATAAAAGATTCCCCGCTTAGTAAAGTAAAGTAGGGGTGTGAGGTGTTAGCGATCTCACATTCCAAAGGCTCGGCTATATGAGGGCGGTAGCCATTTCCTCTCCCTCGCTAATTTTACTTCCCGGACTGAACCAGTACCCATTTAAAGCTGGGTCGACCCGGGAGCCATTGATGTCTGAAAAAAAACATTACAATAGTACATTACACATGGATTCAATTCCTGAATAGAATTGCGATAAACATGGTCAATTATGGGGATTCAGAAGATATCAAATGGGTGTCATTATAGATGAAAACAAGATGTATAAAGCAAGTCAAACCAACTATTGCTTTGCCTGGTATGGAAGCTGATACAAGAGTCAGCGAAGATACACTTCAGTAAGAATAAGAAGCTGATACAAGAGTCAGCGAAGATACACTTCAGTAAGAATAAGAAGCTGATACAAGAGTCAGCGAAGATACACTTCAGTAAGAATAAGAAGCTGATTCAAGAGCCAACGAAGATACACTTCAGTAAGAATAAGACGGACACCTGTGGACCATGGGTAACAATTGAAATGGTTAGCAGAAGTGAGGAAATGTGAGGAAAGGTGAGTAAAGGTAAGGAAAGGTAAGGGAAGTTGAGGAAAGGTGAGGAAAGGTAAGGAAAGGTGAGTAAAGGTAAGGAAAGGTAAGGAAAGGTAAGGAAAGTTGAGGAAAGGTGAGGAAAGGTGAGTAAAGGTAAGGAAAGGTAAGGAAAGTTGAGGAAAGGTGAGGAAAGGTGAGTAAAGGTAAGGAAAGTTGAGGAAAGGTGAGGAAAGGTGAGTAAAGGTAAGGAAAGTTGAGTAAAGACGTAGATGAAAGAACAGAAATACAGAGCATGGCTTTGCGTAATTTAAACATATAAATAATGGATTAGATCAATAATGCAATATAGCAGGTGAAAAATGAAGGATCGACCTTTGGGATACAATAGTAGACATGGCGAGAACAGAGACATTTAAGCAAGTGCATACCAAAATTAAAAATTAATGTCAAATAAAGATGTATGACTCACCTGAAGTGTGCCATGCGATCGTGTTTCAAATCTGGAGATCTGATCTAATGTATGAGGATGTATCACCTGAAGTGTGTCATGGCACCTTGTCTCAAGTCTGGAGATCTGACCTAATGTCATATAATGATGTCTCACCTGAAGTGTGTCATGGCACCTTGTCTCAAGTCTGGAGATCTGACCTAATGTCGTATTGGGTTGTCTCACCTGAAGTGTGTCATGTGACCTTGTCTCCAGTCTGGAGAGCTGACCTAATGTCGTATAAAGATGCCTTACCTGAAGTGTGTCATGGGACCTCGTCTCAAGTCTGGAGATCTGACCTAATGTCGTATAATGACGTCTCACCTGAAGTGTGTCATGGGACCTTGTTTCAAGTCTGGAGATCTGGCCTAACATGCTTTCCAGGTGTTTCAGGCGAGCCAGTTCTGCTTCAAATCCATCTAGATGTGCTTTGATTTGGTAGGCCATTTTTCCAAGTTGGCTCCCTAGCACGGCTGTCAATAGTTGGGGAAAATATGATGCTAGACTGGAACAACATACAGAAGCGCGTGTTTATTGGGATTACGTGGGATCCTAATACTTAAAGAGGCAGGTGTATGCTTGCTGCCATGTAGCCGAAGGTTATCCACGCTATGTTCTTTTCTACAGTTATACTTCCTGTGTCTTATATACATATGTGAAGGTAAGTTAGGTATTCGGTATGGATATCATCATTTTACTATATGATGTTTGTATTGGGTAGGGATATCATCATTTTACTCTATGATGTTTGTATTGGGTAGGCATATCATCATTTTACTATAAGATGTTTGTATTGGGTAGGCATATCATCATTTTACTATAAGATGTTTGTATTGGGTAGGAATATCATCATTTTACTAAATGATGTTTGTTTTGGGTAGGGATATCATAATTTTACTCTATGATGTTTGTATTGGATAGGAATATCATCATTTTACTAAATGATGTTTGTATTGGGTAGGAATATCATCATTTTACTAAATGGTGTTTGTATTGGGTAGGGATATCATACATTTACTCTATGATGTTTGTATTGGGTAGGGATATCATCATTTTACTCTATGATGTTTGTATTGAGTAGGGATATCATAATTTTACTCTATGATGTTTGTATTGAGTAGGGATATCATCATTTTACTCTATGATGTTTGTATTGAGTAGGGATATCATCATTTCGCACCATGTATCTGGTATTAGGAAGGGATGACTTCATTTTACTCTATTGTCCCCACGACAGTGGCTATTACGGCCCCATATTTTTCCCCACAACAGTGGCTATTACAACCACCTATTTTACACTGCTAAGTGCCAGGAGCTCAATTACGAGCACATAAGACACGTCACAGTGTATCGTCCGTATACAATATGACTAGACACTCAATGCCTCCTCACTTGAGACCAGAGGTCATCTGAAACCTGCAGGATTTTACCAACCACTGTGTCGCCATTTCTGTTACTTTTAATGATGCGACGCCTAGCCGCCCGTCATGGTTATAACGGTATTCAGTAATACTCTTCACGTATAGATGTATAAGGAGATATGCGACATGAACCCACACAGCCCCCACGGTGTTCTTTTTAACATTCCAGACACCATGTTTCGACAAATATAGAAGCAAGCACTCTACAGCTCTGCTATCCTAAACCGACCAAGAACCGCAGAAATTGATGTCAATATATATCAATTATAGAACCGTACATTCGCACCGGCAAAACAAAACAAAATTGATAATTAGCAAAGATGATTTCAAATGTGCACTACATATAACACTAGACAATCAATACTGGAAAAGGCCATATGTTTCCTCTATATTGGAAATATATTAACGTGAGACATGATACAGGAGATGGGACACGGTAGACGTGATACGGGAGATGTGGACGGTAGACATGATACATGAGATGGGAGACGATAGGCATGCTATTGGAGATGGGAGACAGTAGACGTGATACGGGAGATGGGGGACGGTAGACGTCAGAGGTGAATTTTGGAAACAGGAGAAGGGAGACGGTAGACGTGATACTGGAGACGTTTTACGGGAGACGGAAGACGTGTGACAGGAGACGGGAGACGGGAGACGTGTGGTGGGAGACTGGATACGGGAAACAGAAGAAAGGAAATGTACACAAACACGAGAAAGCGATGAGACAGATCAGTTTTCACAAACATGACGTCATGTATAGGGAAGCAAGAATCTCAGTCCCACATTAAACATGAGAGTTAGCAGGTCCTATGTCTACTCTTTCTTACTGTGTGGTAGAGAAACATGGACAATCCAAGAATCTCAGTCCCACATTAAACATGAGAGTTAGCAGGTCCTATGTCTACTCGTTCTTACTGTGTGGTAGAGAAACATGGACAATACAAGAATCTCAGTCCCACATTAAACATGAGAGTTAACAGGTCCTATGCGTACTCCTCCTTACTGTGTGGTAGAGAAACATGGACAAATAAAAAACGGTTTGGTGAAGAGAACTCATGACTTCGTAACGCAGATACAGAGAAGAATGGAGCGCACCTCCTGGATAGAGGGGAGAACTGGGAGGTATTTTCTGGATAGTGGGAAGAATGAGGGGAGTGGAAGGACATCTCCTGGATAGAGGGAAGAATGAGGGGAGGGGAAAAAGACATCTCCTGGATAGAGACGAGAGTGGGGGGGGGGGTATCTCCTCGATAGAGGGGATAATTAGGGGGTATTTTCTGAATTGTGGGAGGAATAACTGGAGGGCATCTACTGGATAGAGTGAAGAATTGGAGAAGAGCATCGCCTGGATAGAGTAAAGAATGGGAGAGAGGCATCTCCTAGATAGAGGGAATAATGGGAGAAGGGCATCTCATGGATATAGGGAAGAATGGGAGATGGGTATCTTTTGGATAGAGGGAAGAATGGGGGTATCTCTTGGATAGAGGGACGAATGGGAGATGGGTATATCATGGATAGAGGGAAGAATGGGAGATGGGTATTTTTTGGATAGAGGGAAGAATGGGGGTATCTCTTGGATAGAGGGAAGAATATGATATGGGCATCTCATGGATAGAGGAAAAATTGGAGAGAGTCATCTCCTGAATAGTAGGAAGAATGGGTGAGGCATTTCATGGATATATGAAAGAATAGGGAGGCATCTCCTGGATAGAGAGAAGAATAGGGTGGTATCTCCAGGATAGAGGGTAGAATATGGGGGGGAGTACATCTCCTGGATAGATGAGAGAATAGGGGAGCATCTCTTGGATATAGGGACGAATGGGGAAGCATCTAATGGATAGAAGGAATAATTAGAGCGAGACATCTCCTGGAACTAGGGAAGAATGGGAGATGGGCATCTGCTGGATATAGGGAAGAATGGGAGATGGGCATCTGCTGGATATAGGGAAGAATGGGAGATGGGCATCTGCTGGATATAGGGAAGAATGGGAGATGGGCATCTGCTGAATAGAGGAAAGAATGGGAGAGATGGGCATCTGCTGGATATATGGAAGAGTCGGATAGAGGCATCTGCTGGATGGAGCGAAGAATGGGGGATAGCTTGGAAAGAAAAGAAAGCAGATAATGAATTGCTAGATAATTAAGGAGATACATGAGCGTTGATGAATGCAATCAGTTAGGATATCCAGATATATGGATCATTTCAGAAAACTTGATGACAATTATATTGTATGGAGACTGGGGTACAGACTGTCAAGAGTAAACAATTTGGAAGATAACATGAACAGATGGACTGAGAATATGGGGATCCAACCTTCGATGTGGATTAGGCTATTGAAGTGTATGCATATTCTGACACAGACTGAAAAGAATACACTAACACGTCCTCACTCAAACTAACACCAACACACACGCAAACACACACACACACACCAACACACTCACACACATACACCCACATGATTGGACACAATTTAAAACACACCTTTACACACACTGTCCCCACACACTCTTCCAAACACTCTTATACGAACGGTTTTAAACATACACTCTTGAACACACTCTCTTACATACACCCTCTTACACACACATTGTCTTAAATTTACGATATTACACGCACTCTCTTACACACACATACACTCTTACACACATACTCTTACACACACTATTACATACACGATTACACACACACACACTCTTACACACACCCACACACACACACACTAGTGTATACACTCTCTTGCACACATACTCTTACCCACAATCGTACACCCACACTTTTTGCACACACTATCTTGCATACATACTATTATACACGTTATATTACACAAACACACACGTACACACAATCTTACACACATACTCTTACACACGCACATACATTTACACACATACTTTTACACACATAACTGCACACATACTTTAACATACACAATCTTACACACACACTCTTACACACACACACGCACATACGTACTCTTACTCACACATACACTTACACCCATAATATTACACATAAACTTTTACAAACACACACTTTCACATCCATTCGTACATACAATCTTACTCGAACACACACACACATCCACAAGGTTACTCACATTCACGTACACACATACTCTTACATACACACGTGCACCAACACTGTTACACACCCACTCTTACACACTTACGCACTTTCTTAAGCACATACTTACACACATTCACTTACACGCATATTCTTATACACACACTTACACACATACTCTAACACACACTATCTTACACACACTATCTTACAAACACATACTCTTACACATTATTACACACATATTCTTACATATACTATTACATACACACACACACACACACACACACACACACACACACACACACACACACGTATACACACACACTCTTACACACACACTCATTCAAACAGTCTTACCCATGCTTATGCATGCACTATTTCACACACTCAAACACTCTTAGTTACACCCCCAAACTCGTACACACTTTTACACCTACTGTTACACACACGAACACACACACACACACACACACACACATATACACACACACATACACACACACATACACACACACACACATATACTATCACACATATTAAAACACACTTGCACGCACTCACATTCATTTACGTTAACAATAAAACACACACGTACGCTCCAACAAACACACACGTACGCTCCAACAAACACACACGTACGCTCCAACAAACACACACAAACACACACAAACACACACGTACGCTCCAACAAACACACACGTACGCTCCAACAAACACACACGTACGCTCCAACAAACACACACGTACGCTCCAACAAACACACACAAACACACACAAACACACACGTACGCTCCAACAAGCACACACAAACACACAAAAACACACACGTACGCTCCAACAAACACACACAAACACACACGTACGCTCCAACAAACACACACGTACGCTCCAACAAACACACACGTACGCTCCAACAAACACACACGTACGCTCCAACAAACACACACGTACGCTCCAACAAACACACATAAACACACACAAACACACATGTACGCTCCAACAAACATACACAAACACACACGTACGCTCCAAAAAACACACACAAACACACACGTACGCTCCAACAAACACACACGTACGCTCCAACAAACACACACACACAAACACACACGTACGCTCCAACAAACACACACAAACACACACAAACACACACGCACGCTCCAACAAACACACACGTACGCTCCAACAAACACACACGTACGCTCCAACAAACACACACAAATACACACATACACTCCAACAAACACACACATACGCTCCAACAAACACACATGTACGCTCCAACAATCACACACGTACGCTCCAACAAACACACGCGTACGCTCCAACAAACACACACGTACGCTCCAACAAACACACACGTACGCTCCAACAAACACACACGTACGCTCCAACAAACACACACAAACACACACACACACACGTACGCTCCAACAAACACACAAAATCACACACAAACACACACGTACGCTCCAACAAACACACACGTGCGCTCCAACAAACACACACAAACACACACGTACACTCCAACAAACACACACGTACGCTCCAACAAACACAAACAAACACACACGTACGCTCCAACAAACACACACGTACGCTCCAACAAACACACACGTACGCTCCAACAAACACACACGTACGCTCCAACAAACACACACGTACGCTCCAACAAACACACACGTACGCTCCAACAAACACACACGTACGCTCCAACAAACACACACGTACGCTCCAACAAACACACACGTACACTCCAACAAACACACATAAACACACACAAACAAACACACATGCTGACAGTTTATTTCACACAAACACAAACACACACAAAATCATACTGACCAATATCGGACCTCTCGTCCACACATGTGCCCTGCAAACTGGAGGCTTTACATAAACTAAGCCAACGAGGTGGGTATCAGCATTTTTCCCGTAGTGGTAAGTCCATGGGTTACAGTTAGGATGGCCTAGACCAGATCCGGCCCGCCAATCAGTTGTGAATGGCCCGCCAACATTTTTTGGCAGACATTTTATGATTCAGTTAAAATGATTGAATTCAGCGACCATTGTGCTAACAATAGAAGGCACATGCACCAGAAACAAAACCAAAAAAACAAAAGACTTCAGATTAACATATGTTCTGCCATGAAGCTAATCAAATCCAAGGCCAGAAACAGATTAACTGACTCTGTATTATCCCATGATCTCAGAGTTTACGTCAAAAAATGGAAGTAGACTTCAAATTACTGTCGAATACTTTTGATAAGGCACACTCTTCACAATGAAATATCATACTCATGCATGTTTGAAACTAATAACTACATGTCATATTACAATACATACATAGGCGTCTCAGGTTCTGCAGACCATGATTGTGGCCCCATGTGTGCAGCCTGTCTGGGCGCAGTCCTGGGCGTTTAATATGGAGACTGCGCTGTCCAAATTGCAGAATCCCCCTCTCACCCTCGCTGGTGTAATCCAAAGAAGTGCAAAGCATGACTATTTGGCCCCATATGTACAGTCCAGTAGCTAGCCGTTGCTTTCTGTACGTGGCTCATTATATATGTACAGCTAAATCTTAGAAAGCTATTTTTTAAAGGATGTTATAGGTCTGGCCCTCTGGATTTATCCTTTATCATAATTTGGCACTCGTCGACCTTAACTTGGCCACCACTAAACAAACATTCATACTATGAACTAAGAGCATCAACAACCAGCTATTATAGAAACATTTTCAAAAGTGGATAACTCATCACAGGCCTCTCCAGACAAAACAACTGCCACATTGTCTAGCCTCTCACGGACGTCTTTTCATAACATAGAGATATATATAAAGTCATGTAATCTTACGACAGGATCCAACTTTCCCTGGAGTCAACGTCTCTCTGATCACATCCGGCTGACCGTCCACGTTCACAAAGTCCAGATCACAAGAAAATGCCCGGTACAGACGGAGACCCACGGAGACCCACGGAGACCCACGGAGACCCACGGAGACCCACGTTGAGATGGCCATGGTACCTGGATACGTTCCCAGTCACGTTCAGAACGCTGACCTTGATTGGTTCCACACACGGTGTTGGATCATACACGGACATTGAGGCTAGTTTGACCTTGACATCTACCTGGGTTACGTCATAAACCGCCAGCTGGGTTATTGACATAACTCGTGTGTCCGTTTCGCTGTAATTTGCAAAACATTGGAGTTGTCCACAATAAAGATCGTCTTCCGTTAGGTCAACGGAGAACTGGAAATCAGCTGTAATACAAGGAGAAATGTTAGAACATGCAGGGAATGTTATCAGGGATTAAGTGTTAGAGATATATCGATGTTACGTCTCAACTTTATTTGGAGTGGAGATGATCAGGAAACATTTCTCGTCGGCAAATTCTTAGGCATGCACACATATACAGCAAGTAGACAAGAGCGTCCTGATCTCGAGCAACAAACTTGTTCCGTTTCCTGTAAGAGACAAATGCTCAAACACGCCCGCCTTGTATACGCTTTGACCAGGACTAGGATCAGACAGGAGTAGGGTCAGACCATGGGGTAGAATCAGACCAGTAGTAAGATCAGACTAGGGTAGGATCAGATTAGATTTGTGTAGATTTTATTACGAGAACAGACGCAGGGTTAGATTTGTGTAGAATTTATTGCGTGAACAGACAACAGAGTTAGATTTGTGTAGAGATTATTACGTGAACAGACGATAGGGTTAGATTTGTGTAGAGTTTATTACGGGAACAGACGATAGGGCTAGATTTGTGTAGAGTTTATTACGGGAACAGACGCCAGGGTTAGATTTGTGTATAATTTATTACGGGAACAGACGATAGGGTTAGATTTGTGTAGAATTTATTACGGGAACAGACTCCATAGTTAGATTTGTGTAGAGTTTATTACGGGAACAGGCGCCATGGTTAGATTTGTGTAGAGTTTATTACGGGAACAGACGCAGGGTTAGATTTGTGTAAAGTTTATTAAGGAAACAGACGCAGTGCTAGATTTATGTAGAGTTTATTACGGGAACAGACCATAGGGTTAGACTTGTGTAGAGTTTATTACGGGAACAGACACAGGGTTAGATTTGTGTAGAGTTTATTACGGAAACAGACGCATTGTTAGATTTGTGTAGAGTTTATTACGGGAACAGACGCATTGTTAGATTTGTGTAGAGTTTATTACGTGAACAGACGCAATATTATATTTGTGTAGAGTTTATTACGGGTACAGACGCCAGGTTTAGATTTTTGTAGAGTTTATTACGGGAACAGACGCAGTGCTAGATTTGTGTAGAGTTTATTACTGGAACAGACGCAGTGCTAGATTTGTGTAGAGTGTATTACGGGAACATGCGCCAGGGTTAGATGTGTGTAGAGTTTATTACGAGAACATGCGCCATGGTTAGATTTGTGTAGAATTTATTACGGGATCATGCGCCAGGGTATTATCTGCGTAGAGTTTATTACGGGAACATGCGCCAGGGTTAGATTTGTGTAAAGTTTATTACGGGAACATGCGCCAGGGTTGGATTTGTGTAGAGTTTATTACGGAAACAGACGCAGGGTTAGATTTGTGTAGAGGTTATTACAGGAACATGCGCCAGGGTTAGATTTGTGTAGAGTTTATTACGTGAACAGACGCAGGGTTAGAATTGTGTAGAGTTTATTACGGGAACAGACGATAGGGTTAGATTTGTGTATAATTTATTACGGGAACAGACGCCAGGTTTAGATTTGTGTAGAGATTATTACGGGAACAGACGCCAGGTTTAGATTTTTGTAGAGTTTATTACGGGAACAGACGCAGTGCTAGATTTGTGTAGAGTTTATTACTGGAACAGACGCAGTGCTAGATTTGTGTAGAGTGTATTACGGGAACATGCGCCAGGGTTAGATGTGTGTAGAGTTTATTACGGGAACATGCGCCATGGTTAGATTTGTGTAGAATTTATTACGGGATCTTGCGCCAGGGTATTATCTGTGTAGAGTTTATTACGGGAACATGCGCCAGGGTTAGATTTGTGTAAAGTTTATTACGGGAACATGCGCCAGGGTTGGATTTGTGTAGAGTTTATTACGGAAACAGACGCAGGGTTAGATTTGTGTAGAGGTTATTACAGGAACATGCGCCAGGGTTAGATTTGTGTAGAGTTTATTACGTGAACAGACGATAGGGTTAGATTTGTGTAGAGTTTATTACGGGAACAGACGATAGGGCTAGATTTGTGTAGAGTTTATTACGGGAACAGACGCCAGGGTTAGATTTGTGTATAATTTATTACGGGAACAGACGATAGGGTTAGATTTGTGTAGAATTTATTACGGGAACAGACTCCATAGTTAGATTTGTGTAGAGTTTATTACGGGAACAGGCGCCATGGTTAGATTTGTGTAGAGTTTATTACGGGAACAGACGCAGGGTTAGATTTGTGTAAAGTTTATTAAGGAAACAGACGCAGTGCTAGATTTATGTAGAGTTTATTACGGGAACAGACCATAGGGTTAGACTTGTGTAGAGTTTATTACGGGAACAGACACAGGGTTAGATTTGTGTAGAGTTTATTACGGGAACAGACGCATTGTTAGATTTGTGTAGAGTTTATTACGGGAACAGACGCATTGTTAGATTTGTGTAGAGTTTATTACGTGAACAGACGCAATATTATATTTGTGTAGAGTTTATTACGGGTACAGACGCCAGGTTTAGATTTTTGTAGAGTTTATTACGTGAACAGACGCAATATTATATTTGTGTAGAGTTTATTACGGGTACAGACGATAGGGTTAGATTTGTGTAGAGTTTATTACGGGAACAGACGCCAGGTTTAGATTTTTGTAGAGTTTATTACGGGAACAGACGCAGTGCTAGATTTGTGTAGAGTTTATTACTGGAACAGACGCAGTGCTAGATTTGTGTAGAGTGTATTACGGGAACATGCGCCAGGGTTAGATGTGTGTAGAGTTTATTACGAGAACATGCGCCATGGTTAGATTTGTGTAGAATTTATTACGGGATCATGCGCCAGGGTATTATCTGTGTAGAGTTTATTACGGGAACATGCGCCAGGGTTAGATTTGTGTAAAGTTTATTACGGGAACATGCGCCAGGGTTGGATTTGTGTAGAGTTTATTACGGAAACAGACGCAGGGTTAGATTTGTGTAGAGGTTATTACAGGAACATGCGCCAGGGTTAGATTTGTGTAGAGTTTATTACGTGAACAGACGCAGGGTTAGAATTGTGTAGAGTTTATTACGGGAACAGACGATAGGGTTAGATTTGTGTATAATTTATTACGGGAACAGACGCCAGGTTTAGATTTGTGTAGAGATTATTACGGGAACAGACGCCAGGTTTAGATTTTTGTAGAGTTTATTACGGGAACAGACGCAGTGCTAGATTTGTGTAGAGTTTATTACTGGAACAGACGCAGTGCTAGATTTGTGTAGAGTGTATTACGGGAACATGAGCCAGGGTTAGATGTGTGTAGAGTTTATTACGAGAACATGCGCCATGGTTAGATTTGTGTAGAATTTATTACGGGATCATGCGCCAGGGTTAGATTTGTGTAAAGTTTATTACGGGAACATGCGCCAGGGTTGGATTTGTGTAGAGTTTATTACGTGAACAGACGCAGGGTTAGAATTGTGTAGAGTTTATTACGGGAACAGACGATAGGGTTAGATTTGTGTATAATTTATTACGGGAACAGACGCCAGGTTTAGATTTGTGTACAGATTATTACGTGAACAGACGACAGGGTTAGATTTGTGTAGAGTTTATTACGGGAACAGACGATAGGGTTAGATTTGTGTAGAGTTTATTACATGAACAGACGCAGGGTTAGATTTGTGTAGAATTTATTGCGTGAACAGACGACAGGGTTAGATTTGTGTAGAGTGTATTACGGGAACAGACGATAGGGTTAGATTTGTGTAGAATTTATTACGGGAACAGACAACAGAGTTATATTTGTGTAGAGTTTATTATGGGAACAGGCGCCAGGGTTAGATTTGTGTAGCGTTTATTACGGGAACAGACGATAGGGTTAGATTTGTGTAGAGTTTATTACGGGAAAAGACGCAGGGTTAGATTTGTGTAAAGTTTATTACAGAAACAGACGCAGTGCTAGATTTGTGTAGAGTTTATTACGGGAACAGACCATAGGGTTAGACTTGTGTGGAGTTTATTACGGGAACAGACGCAGGGTTAGATTTGTGTAGAGTTTATTACGAGAAAGACGATAGGGTTAGATTTGTGTAGAGTTTATTACGGGAACAGACGCCAGGGTTAGATTTGTGTAGAGTTTATTACGCGAACAGACGATAGGGTTAAATTTGTGTACAGTTTATTACGGGAACATGCGCCAGGGTTAGATTTCTGTAGAGTTTATTACGGGAATATGCGCCAGGGATAGATGTGTGTATAGTTTATTACGGGAACAGACACAGGGTTAGATTTGTGTAGAGTTTATTACGGGAACATGCGCCAGGGTTAGATTTGTGTAGAGTTTATTACGGAAACAGACGCTAGGGTTAGATTTGTGTAGAGTTTATTACGGGAACAGACGCAGGATTAGATTTGTGTAGAGTTTATTACGGTAACAGACGCAGTGTTAGATTTGTGTAGAGTCTATTACGTGAACAGACGATAGGGTTAGATTTGTGTAGAGTTTTTTACGGGAACAGACGACAGGGTTAGATTTGTGTACAGTTTATTACGCGAACAGACGAAAGGGTTAGATTTGTGTAGATTTTATTACGGGAACAGACGCAGGTTTAGATTTGTGTAGAGTTTATTACGGGAACAGACGATAGTGCTAGATTTGTGTAGAGTTTATTACGGGAACAGACGCTAGGGTAAGATTTTTGTACAGTTTTTTACGGGAACAGACGACAGGGTTAGATTTGTGTCGATTTTATTACGGGAACAGACGATATGGTTAGATTTGTGTAGAGTTTATTACGGGAACAGACGCATGGTTAGATTTGTGTAGAGTTTATTACGTGAACAGACGACAGGGTTAAATTTGTGTAGATTTTATTACGGGAACAGACGATATGGTTAGATTTGTGTAGAGTTTATTACGTGAACAGACGACATGGTTAGATTTGTGTAGAATTTATTACGGGATCATGCGCCAGGGTATTATCTGTGTACAGTTTATTACGGGAACATGCGCCAGGGTTAGATTTGTGTAAAGTTTATTACGGGAACATGCGCCAGGGTTGGATTTGTGTAGAGTTTATTACGTGAACAGACGCAGGGTTAGAATTGTGTAGAGTTTATTACGGGAACAGACGATAGGGTTAGATTTGTGTATAATTTATTACGGGAACAGACGCCAGGTTTAGATTTGTGTAGAGATTATTACGTGAACAGACGACAGGGTTAGATTTGTGTAGAGTTTATTACGGGAACAGACGATAGGGTTAGATTTGTGTAGAGTTTATTACATGAACAGACGCAGGGTTAGATTTGTGTAGAATTTATTGCGTGAACAGACGACAGGGTTAGATTTGTGTAGAGAGTATTACGGGAACAGACGATAGGGTTAGATTTGTGTAGAATTTATTACGGGAACAGACAACAGAGTTATATTTGTGTAGAGTTTATTATGGGAACAGGCGCCAGGGTTAGATTTGTGTAGAGTTTATTACGGGAACAGACGATAGGGTTAGATTTGTGTAGAGTTTATTACGGGAACAGACGCAGGGTTAGATTTGTGTAAAGTTTATTACAGAAACAGACGCAGTGCTAGATTTGTGTAGAGTTTATTACGGGAACAGACCATAGGGTTAGACTTGTGTGGAGTTTATTACGGGAACAGACGCAGGGTTAGATTTGTGTAGAGTTTATTACGAGAAAGACGATAGGGTTAGATTTGTGTAGAGTTTATTACGGGAACAGACGCAGGGTTAGATTTGTGTAGAGTTTATTACGGGAACAGACATAGGATTAGATTTGTGTAGAATTCATTACGTGAACAGACGATACGGTTAGATTTGTGTAGAGTTTATTACGGGAACAGACGCCAGGGTTAGATTTGTGTAGAGTTTATTACGCGAACAGACGATAGGGTTAAATTTGTGTACAGTTTATTACGGGAACATGCGCCAGGGTTAGATTTGTGTAGAGTTTATTACGGGAATATGCGCCAGGGATAGATGTGTGTATAGTTTATTACGGGAACAGACGCATGGTTAGATTTGTGTAGAGTTTATTACGGGAACATGCGCCAGGGTTAGATTTGTGTAGAGTTTATTACGGGAACAGACGCTAGGGTTAGATTTGTGTAGAGTTTATTACGGGAACAGACGTAGGGTTAGATTTGTGTAGAGTTTATTACGGTAACAGACGCAGTGTTAGATTTGTGTAGAGTCTATTACGTGAACAGACGATAGGGTTAGATTTGTGTACAGTTTATTACGCGAACAGACGAAAGGGTTAGATTTGTGTAGATTTTATTACGGGAACAGACGCAGGTTTAGATTTGTGTAGAGATTATTACGGGAACAGACGCCAGGTTTAGATTTTTGTAGAGTTTATTACGGGAACAGACGCAGTGCTAGATTTGTGTAGAGTTTATTACTGGAACAGACGCAGTGCTAGATTTGTGTAGAGTGTATTACGGGAACATGAGCCAGGGTTAGATGTGTGTAGAGTTTATTACGAGAACATGCGCCATGGTTAGATTTGTGTAGAATTTATTACGGGATCATGCGCCAGGGTTAGATTTGTGTAAAGTTTATTACGGGAACATGCGCCAGGGTTGGATTTGTGTAGAGTTTATTACGTGAACAGACGCAGGGTTAGAATTGTGTAGAGTTTATTACGGGAACAGACGATAGGGTTAGATTTGTGTATAATTTATTACGGGAACAGACGCCAGGTTTAGATTTGTGTACAGATTATTACGTGAACAGACGACAGGGTTAGATTTGTGTAGAGTTTATTACGGGAACAGACGATAGGGTTAGATTTGTGTAGAGTTTATTACATGAACAGACGCAGGGTTAGATTTGTGTAGAATTTATTGCGTGAACAGACGACAGGGTTAGATTTGTGTAGAGTGTATTACGGGAACAGACGATAGGGTTAGATTTGTGTAGAATTTATTACGGGAACAGACAACAGAGTTATATTTGTGTAGAGTTTATTATGGGAACAGGCGCCAGGGTTAGATTTGTGTAGCGTTTATTACGGGAACAGACGATAGGGTTAGATTTGTGTAGAGTTTATTACGGGAAAAGACGCAGGGTTAGATTTGTGTAAAGTTTATTACAGAAACAGACGCAGTGCTAGATTTGTGTAGAGTTTATTACGGGAACAGACCATAGGGTTAGACTTGTGTGGAGTTTATTACGGGAACAGACGCAGGGTTAGATTTGTGTAGAGTTTATTACGAGAAAGACGATAGGGTTAGATTTGTGTAGAGTTTATTACGGGAACAGACGCCAGGGTTAGATTTGTGTAGAGTTTATTACGCGAACAGACGATAGGGTTAAATTTGTGTACAGTTTATTACGGGAACATGCGCCAGGGTTAGATTTCTGTAGAGTTTATTACGGGAATATGCGCCAGGGATAGATGTGTGTATAGTTTATTACGGGAACAGACACAGGGTTAGATTTGTGTAGAGTTTATTACGGGAACATGCGCCAGGGTTAGATTTGTGTAGAGTTTATTACGGAAACAGACGCTAGGGTTAGATTTGTGTAGAGTTTATTACGGGAACAGACGCAGGGTTAGATTTGTGTAGAGTTTATTACGGTAACAGACGCAGTGTTAGATTTGTGTAGAGTCTATTACGTGAACAGACGATAGGGTTAGATTTGTGTAGAGTTTTTTACGGGAACAGACGACAGGGTTAGATTTGTGTACAGTTTATTACGCGAACAGACGAAAGGGTTAGATTTGTGTAGATTTTATTACGGGAACAGACGCAGGTTTAGATTTGTGTAGAGTTTATTACGGGAACAGACGATAGTGCTAGATTTGTGTAGAGTTTATTACGGGAACAGACGCTAGGGTAAGATTTTTGTACAGTTTTTTACGGGAACAGACGACAGGGTTAGATTTGTGTCGATTTTATTACGGGAACAGACGATATGGTTAGATTTGTGTAGAGTTTATTACGGGAACAGACGCATGGTTAGATTTGTGTAGAGTTTATTACGTGAACAGACGACAGGGTTAAATTTGTGTAGATTTTATTACGGGAACAGACGATATGGTTAGATTTGTGTAGAGTTTATTACGTGAACAGACGACATGGTTAGATTTGTGTAGAATTTATTACGGGATCATGCGCCAGGGTATTATCTGTGTACAGTTTATTACGGGAACATGCGCCAGGGTTAGATTTGTGTAAAGTTTATTACGGGAACATGCGCCAGGGTTGGATTTGTGTAGAGTTTATTACGTGAACAGACGCAGGGTTAGAATTGTGTAGAGTTTATTACGGGAACAGACGATAGGGTTAGATTTGTGTATAATTTATTACGGGAACAGACGCCAGGTTTAGATTTGTGTAGAGATTATTACGTGAACAGACGACAGGGTTAGATTTGTGTAGAGTTTATTACGGGAACAGACGATAGGGTTAGATTTGTGTAGAGTTTATTACATGAACAGACGCAGGGTTAGATTTGTGTAGAATTTATTGCGTGAACAGACGACAGGGTTAGATTTGTGTAGAGAGTATTACGGGAACAGACGATAGGGTTAGATTTGTGTAGAATTTATTACGGGAACAGACAACAGAGTTATATTTGTGTAGAGTTTATTATGGGAACAGGCGCCAGGGTTAGATTTGTGTAGAGTTTATTACGGGAACAGACGATAGGGTTAGATTTGTGTAGAGTTTATTACGGGAACAGACGCAGGGTTAGATTTGTGTAAAGTTTATTACAGAAACAGACGCAGTGCTAGATTTGTGTAGAGTTTATTACGGGAACAGACCATAGGGTTAGACTTGTGTGGAGTTTATTACGGGAACAGACGCAGGGTTAGATTTGTGTAGAGTTTATTACGAGAAAGACGATAGGGTTAGATTTGTGTAGAGTTTATTACGGGAACAGACGCAGGGTTAGATTTGTGTAGAGTTTATTACGGGAACAGACATAGGATTAGATTTGTGTAGAATTCATTACGTGAACAGACGATACGGTTAGATTTGTGTAGAGTTTATTACGGGAACAGACGCCAGGGTTAGATTTGTGTAGAGTTTATTACGCGAACAGACGATAGGGTTAAATTTGTGTACAGTTTATTACGGGAACATGCGCCAGGGTTAGATTTGTGTAGAGTTTATTACGGGAATATGCGCCAGGGATAGATGTGTGTATAGTTTATTACGGGAACAGACGCATGGTTAGATTTGTGTAGAGTTTATTACGGGAACATGCGCCAGGGTTAGATTTGTGTAGAGTTTATTACGGGAACAGACGCTAGGGTTAGATTTGTGTAGAGTTTATTACGGGAACAGACGTAGGGTTAGATTTGTGTAGAGTTTATTACGGTAACAGACGCAGTGTTAGATTTGTGTAGAGTCTATTACGTGAACAGACGATAGGGTTAGATTTGTGTACAGTTTATTACGCGAACAGACGAAAGGGTTAGATTTGTGTAGATTTTATTACGGGAACAGACGCAGGTTTAGATTTGTGTAGAGTTTATTACGGGAACAGACGATAGTGCTAGATTTGTGTAGAGTTTATTACGGGAACAGACGCTAGGGTAAGATTTTTGTACAGTTTTTTACGGGAACAGACGACAGGGTTAGATTTGTGTCGATTTTATTACGGGAACAGACGATATGGTTAGATTTGTGTAGAGTTTATTACGGGAACAGACGCAGGGTTAGATTTGTGTAGAGTTTATTACGTGAACAGACGACAGGGTTAAATTTGTGTAGATTTTATTACGGGAACAGACGATATGGTTAGATTTGTGTAGAGTTTATTACGTGAACAGACGACATGGTTAGATTTTTGTAGAGATTTTTACGGGAACAGACGCAGTGTTAGATTTGTGTAGAGTTTATTACGTGAACAGACGCAATATTATATTTGTGTAGAGGTTATTACGGGAACATGCGCCAGGGTTAGATTTGTGTAGAGTTTATTACGTGAACAGACGCAGGGTTAGATTTGTGTAGAGGTTATTACGGGAACATGCGCCAGGGTTAGATTTGTGTAGAGTTTATTACCTGAACAGACGCAGGGTTAGATTTGCCCCTGGAGAAAGGTTGTTCCAAATGTCATTGTCATTAAAGGGAGGGTAGGTAGTGTGGGTGAGGTCAGAACCAGATCGGGCCTTAGGCGACTTTCTCTTGTCATAAGTACAATTGCCAGTGGCTATTGTTGGGGGACGGTAGCAGGCAGATAGTGGGGGGTTTTATGATCCTGTCAGTTAGTTATTGTCAGGTGCAGACTGTGGGGAGTTGTGTGATCCAGTCATTGAGTTGTTGTAAGGTCCATACTGTGGGGAGTTTTATGATCCAGTCAGTGGGCTGTTGTAAGGTCCGGACTGTGGGGAGTTGCATGATCCAGTCAGTGGGTTGTTGTAAGGTCCAGACTGTGGGGAGTTGTATGATCCAGTCAGTGGGTTGTAAGGTCAAGACTGTGGGTGGTTGTATGATGCAGTCAGTGGGTTTTTGTACGTTCCAGACTGTGGGGAGTTGTATGATCCATTCAATTGGTTGTTGTAAGGTCAAGTACGTGCGTGGTTGAGGGGTTCATGCAATGAGTTGTTATAATGTCTAGTTTGTGGGTTGTTGTGGAGTCCAGTCAGCGGGTGGTTGTAAGGTCCAGCCAGTGAGTTGTTGTAAGGTCCAGCCAGTGAGTTGTTGTAACAGCAAGGTCTAAATAATCGTCATAAGGATATTTTCAAAGGAGTGGTAGTAGGCATGTTTTGGACGATTCAGTTTTCTAGAAACTGAGGTCTGGATGTCGAGAGATTGTCCATGCAGTAGTGCAGGTCAGGATCACACGAATAGCTATCATCAACTACCATTTCAGGAGGGCTGAACTTAGCTGGCACTTTATAAATAGTGAATGAGAGCAATGTGACTTACCTTGACTGTGACTGACAGATGTTACAAGTAGACAGATGATCAATCGTCCAGCTTGAAGTATCATTGTTTCTGAAAACATCTTAAGACAGCACCCGACTGTAAGCAGATAAAAATTATCAACTGTCACAAACACAAACCAATGTGCTGTATATAACATCCATCACCAAATGTAGCTAGCTACCAGCATTATACAACGGTCATCACCTCACCACATGTAGCTACCAGTTTATACAACGTACATCACCTCACCACATGTGGATACCAGTTTATACAACGTACATCACCAAATGCAGCTACCAGTTTAATACAACATTCATCACCTCACCAAATGTAGCTACCAGTTGTATACAACATTCATCACCTCACCAAATGTAGCTACCAGTTGTATACAACATTTATCACCTCACGAAATGAAGCTACCAGTTGCATACAACATTCATCACCTAACAAAATGAGGCTACCAGTTTTAAACAAATGTATTAGAAGTGACTGCAATAAGTACTGAGGCATCTCACTGATCAGGATTGTTATTGTGGCTACACACACTGGCTGAGAGCGTATACTTGTATCTTATAACTTCTCTCAAAATAGACTGAAATAATTAACTTCTGCAGCTGAACGTATCATTTCATGAGGCTATAAAAGGAAGGGTTCAAATCGACGGAAATACATCACATCCATTCAGTATTCACATTGGTGTTAATTAAACAAAGCTGAACTCTGGCCCCCATCCCATTTGAAATCTTCTTTCCGCAGATAGTCAAACACGCATTTGCTAATGCAACAGACCAGATTTGCCTGCACACTCGATCATATGGTGGTATGCGGGTTCATTTTGAGAGAGTAAACTTGAGTTACTCTCAGGAACTTGTTATTTTCTGATAGCGTGGCAATTGTCACTCACAGTCCTCATTATATACACATATTGATGACGTCAACTAGACGTGCACATATGTTGGTCTCACAATAAGTCTGAGTGAACGAATTGTGCTCGGACACGACCTAGAAATCATCCAACCATCACTATCGATAACTACGAATTGACAACCGTGGATCAGTTCACTTACCTGTGATCTCTTATCTGGTAACTGTGGATAAATTCACTTACCTGTGATCTCTTATCTGGTAACTGTGGACAAATTCACTTACCTGTGATCTCTTATCTGGTAACTGTGGATAAATTCACTTACCTGTGATCTCTTATCTGGTAACTGTGGATAAATTCACTTACCTGTGATCTCTTATCTGGTAACTGTGGATACATTCACTTACCTGGTATCTTATATCAATTATACACTCTCAACTAGATCACGGACGGGCCTATCGTATTGGCAGAGCTGCTACAATATTATCTCGTCTCACAACACGTGTCGTCTGAGAAACCTCCAAACGTAGAACCAAGACCAAAGTCAGCATCTACAATCTATGTGTCCATATGACGCTTCTATATGTTAGCGAATGCAAGAGCAAAGGCGTAACACATTTCACCTTAGGGGTCTGAGATCCACCTTTGACGTATCATGGGGAGACAGGGTGACAAAAGCTAAGGTGTACTCTCGCACCGTTCTTCCACGTATGTGAACCTCCTTAGGCAGAGAAGGCTGCGATGGCATGGACATGTTCTACGCAAGGAAGACGGTCGCATCCCCAAATATAATCTTTATCAACAGCTGGCAAGAACAGATGACCGAGAACAGCTGATGTTCGAAGATCCATTTAGGCACTAGATATGGATCAGACATATTGGGAAGTCACAGCAGCAGACATATTGGGAAGACATAACCGCAGATATATTGGGAAGACACATCAGCAGACATATTGGGAAGACATAGCAGTAGACATATTGGGAAGATATGACAGCAGACACATTGGGGAGACATAGCAGCAGACATATTGGGAAGACATATCATCAGACATATTTGGAAGACATAGCAGCAGCCATATTGGGAAGACATAGCAGCAGACATATTGGGAAGACAAAGCAGCAGACATATTGGAAAGACACAACAGCAGACATATTGGGGAGACACAGCTGCAGACCAATCTACAAGTAAATTGGCCTGAAGAGAGACGTCCAGCTGGGAGAAAATAAACTTACGCTGAAACAAACGTTTTGTAGCGGTTCGTAGTAGCTTTACTCACATCCCGAAGGTGCTGAGGAAGGTGGGCCGATGTCATCCAGGCGGTTGTGCTACGTCTGGCTACATCTGCGTGGTGCTGACCACTATGGTGATTACGCAATTACCCACCTCGTCAGCTAGGCTGCCACGTATAATGGTCCGTTTTCATGTAGGACTACTTGGAAGGGTACAGGTGGCGAGTACTGTATTTTGCATGACCCTAAAATACCTCATCATAATATTTGCAATCCTCCCGCATGCGGTCTTGGTCAGTGTATTTTGTCTGACGATGACATGTCTGATTAGACGTTAGTCACCCTCCCACATGCGACCTTGGTCAGTGTATTTTGTCTGACGCTGACATGTCTGATTAGACGTTAGTCACCCTCCCGCATACGGTCTTGGTCAGTGTATTTTGTCTGACGCTGACATGTCTGATTAGACGTTAGTCCCCCTCCCACATGCGACCTTGGTCAGTGTATTTTGTCTGACGCTGACAAGTCTGATCAATTAGTCACCCTCCCGCATGCGGCCTTGGTCAGTGTATTTTGTCTGACGCTGACATGTCTGATTAGACGTTAGTCACCCTCCCACATGCGACCTTGGTCAGTGAATTTTGCCTGACACTGACATGTATGACCAGTTAGTCACCCTCCCACATGCGAAAGTGAGAAGTGAAAAAAAAAACGTCACAAGGAAAAGAAAAACGAAAAACTCAATGGAGAGCTGCAATTACTAGGTCGCATGAACCTAACGCCAGACATGACTGACAAGGGGCTACAACTCCAAGGTCGCATCAACCTATATACAGACATGACTGACAAAACGCTACAGCTCCAAGGTCGCATAAACCTAAAACCAGACATGACTGACAAGGGGATGCAAGTACAAAGTCGCATCAACCTATAGCCAGACATGACTGACAAAAAGCTACAGCTCTAAGGTCGAATCAACCTATAGCCAGACATGACTGATAAGGGGCTGCAATTACTAAGTCGCATCAACCTATAGCCAAACATTACTGACAAAATGCTACGGCTCCAAGATCGCATCAACCTGTAGCCAGACATGACTGACAAAAGACTACAGCTCCAACATTGCTCACCATGTGTTCTGGTATAATGTCGTATTACACGTTTTCTTAAAGGGGAATAAGCGAAACCACAAACCATTTCAAGCGCACAACTCTGAGAGATTAATATGTATTTATTTGGTTAATTGTTTGACCTACTTTATTTTGTTGGTTTATTGTTGATGCTACTATATTTTGTTACCTGATTTATGCTCGTGATGTTCAGTTTCAGATCAATGCAGTGAAAGTTCAAGAAGATATATTTAGTAAGACTAACGTACAGAGACACTTTATGTACATCAGAATAAATAAACTATATTAGTCACGTCATAATAAAAACTATATATTAGGCACGTCATAATAAAGACACTATATTGCATACAAAGACAACAAACTAAACATATCAGAACAAAGACAACATATTAAACACATCAGAACAAAGACCGCAAATTAAACACATCAGAACAAAGACAACATATTAAACACATCAGAACAAAGACGACATATTAAACACATAAGAAAAAAGACAACATATTAAACAATTTTAGAACAAAGACAACCCATTAAACACATCAATGCAAAGACCACATATTAAACACATCAGAACAAAGACAACATATTAAACACATCCGAACAAAGACAACATATTAAACACATCCGAACAAAGACAACATATTAAACGCATCAGAACAAAGACAACATATTAAACACATCAGAAGAAAGACAACATATTAAACACATCAGAAGAAAGACAACATATTAAACACATCAGAAGCAGGATCGCATTTATTGCGGGTCTGAACTCGAGCTCTACATAGCAGTCACTTGTGTATGCTATCCTGAGCCGATGTAGGTGTCCATTAGTATGATCTGTTCTCAAGCAAAATATAGTGAAAGTTTGGATAGTGATATCACCTAATCTGGACAGATCATCAGCTCTCTCGATTCCTGTAATTCCACGGTGGGAGGGTAGACGTGGAAGAGCAGCTAGTGAGTCGACGGTGGGAGGGTAGACGTGGAAGAGCAGCTAATGAGTCGACAGTGGGAGGGTAGACGTGGAAGAGTAACTAGTGAATCCACTGTGGGAGGGTAGACGTGGAAGAGTAACTAGTGAATCCACGGTGGGAGGGTAGACGTGGAAGAGTAACTAGTGAATCCACGGTGGGAGGGTAGACGTGGGAGAGCAGCTAGTGAGTCCACGGTGGGAGGGTAGACGTGGAAGAGTAACTAGTGAGTCCACGGTGATAGGGTAGACGTGGATGAGTAGCTAGTGAGTCCACGGTGGGAGGGTAGACGTGGGAGAGTAACTAGTGAGTCCACGGTGGGAGGGTAGACGTGGAAGAGTAACTAGTGAATCCACAGTGGGAGGGTAGACGTGGAAGGTAACTAGTGAGTCCACGGTGGGAGGGTAGACGTGGGAGAGTAACTAGTGAGTCCACGGTGGGAGGGTAGACGTGGAAGAGTAGCTAGTGAGTCCACGGTGGGAGGGTAGACGTGGGAGAGTAACTAGTGAGTCCACGGTGGGAGGGTAGACGTGGAAGAGTAACTAGTGAATCCACGGTGGGAGGGTAGACGTGGAAGGTAACTAGTGAGTCCACGGTGGGAAGGTAGACGTGGAAGAGTAACTAGTGAATCCACGGTGGGAGGGTAGACGTGGAAGGTAACTAGTGAGTCCACGGTGGGAGGGTAGACGTGGAAGAGTAACTAGTGAATCCACGGTGGGAGGGTAGACGTGGAAGAGTAACTAGTGAATCAACGGTGGGAGGGTAGACGTGGGAGAGCAATGTTGTTGTGATTTGATCAGCTTCTCCTCAGAATGTGTTCATCTTGGGTTTTTTGTATTGCTTCTAGTCGTAGTCAGCATTCTGAATTGATGGGTCTTTGTCTGATCTGGAGAATATTCCTATTGTCTGCTGGAGCGCCACAGATTCTGCCCTAAAACTGGAAGTAATCTTCCCAGTAAAGATGCGCCACAGGTTTTGCCCTAAAACTGGAATTAAATTTCCCATTAGTGATCGTCATATATTCTGCCCTAAAACTGGAAGTAATCTTCTCAATAGAAACAGCGTTATGTTTTATTTTCACATTTGTTTATCTTGTAAAAATGTCGCCTCCAGCATTCTTAAGTGCACCCTCTAAGCATCCATCTGGGTATGTGAGTCAAGACTCTAGGTCTGTCTAAGGATCCATCTGGGTATACGTGAGTCAAGGCTCTAGGTCTGTCTAGTGATCCATCTGAGTATAAGTGAGTCAAGGCTCTAGGTCTGTCTAAGGATTCATCTGGGTATAAGTGAGTCAAGGCTCTAGGTCTGTCTAAGGATCCATCTGGGTATCAGTGAGTCAAGGATTTAGGTCTGTCTACGGATCCATCTGGGTATCAGTGAGTCAAGGCTCTAGGTCTGTCTAAGGATCCATCTGGGTATACGTGAGTCAAGGCTCTAGGTCTGTCTAAGGATTCATCTGGGTATCAGTGAGTCAAGGCTTTAGGTCTGTCTACGGATCCATCTGGGTATCAGTGAGTCAAGGCTCTTGGTCTGTCTAAGGATTCATCTGGGTATAAGTGAGTCAAGGCTCTAGGTCTGTCTAAGGATTCATCTGGGTATCAGTGTCAAGGCTTTAGGTCTGTCTACGGATCCATCTGGGTATCATTGAGTCAAGGCTCTAGGTCTGTCTAAGGATCCATCTGGGTATCAGTGAGTCAAGGCTTTAGGTCTGTCTAAGGATCCATCTGGGTATCAGTGAGTAAAGGCGTTAGGTCTGTCTACGGATCCATCTGGGTATAAGTGAGTCAAGGCTCTTGGTCTGTCTAAGGATTCATCTGGGTATAAGTGAGTCAAGGCTCTAGGTCTGTCTAAGGATTCATTTGGGTATCAGTGTCAAGGCTTTAGGTCTGTCTACGGATCCATCTGGGTATCATTGAGTCAAGGCTTTAGGTCTGTGGTTTCCTTCACATCATCATCAGAGTTAGGTTTTTCATGTTGATAGCCTAGTGATTGTCCTTTTTTATTCCTTGGATAGCCATTGCGATTTACATATCGCCATGACAATGGCCTGTGATAGATTTTCAGCATTTAGATTTCTGCACATTTCTTTGGGAGAATGTTTTCATAACAGCGATGAAGGTGTCTTGAGTTATATAAGAAGTTGGTTCTCTTTAGCCGGTGTTTCTTTTCAAACTCTAAAGTCTGGTTTGAACTGGCATCCCCTTCAGCCTCTCTGAGCGGTAGTATTTTATTGTAGTTAGAGAGCGTTCCCTCCACTCCGGGACAAAGCCAGTATTAGCGACACCACAGCGAAGACCATCACCGAAGCTCAGAAAGAGCACTGGCCGACAGACTACTCACTTTGTTCCCAAATCTATTTAGGCAGGAACGACTATCATAACAGCCAAATCGTCTCTTTCTTGTCCCAAATCTATTAGCCATGATTAAAGTGTATAATCTTATGAGATTATATCACGTAGCAAAATACTGATGCTGTCTCCATTTTCGTTGAGAGGTTCAACTATTAATGCAATGTATTCGTGCATGTCAGAATTAATTGACTGATTCTACGGATCTAAATTATAAATGTGTGTAAAGGTAGCAACGCCGAGAACACATAAATATATATGAGTAGTTACGTCTAGGCATGACAACCTTACTTGTGAAAAATACCAGCATTTTTAGGAAAGTCTAGGAATGTTAAATCTATCTCATGAAAAATACCAGAATTATAGGAACGTCTAGGAATAGCAAATCTATCTTGTGAAAACTACTATAAATATAGGAAAGTCTAGGAATGGCAAATCTATCTCGTGAAAAATACCAGAACTATAAGAAAGTCTAAGAATGGCTAATCTAACTTCTATTTGGAAAGGAATTAGGAACAAAAAAGGACGAAGACTCTAAAATAAAAGTCGAAGCTAGAAAGCCAACTTCAAAAGGTGTATGTTAAACTGAAGGAGGTAACTACGTGACATTAGACAGTTGTTTGGGAGAAGCCATCAAAGTCTTTGAGAAACATGGACACGTCCTACCTGAACGAATCACCTCAGCCAACTGAGCTCTCACAGCTAATATTCGGATTATAAGCTATTAAATATAGTTGAAGCCACGTGACGCCGCCAGAGACTTATGTTTAAGTAAAGCGGATTTGAATAATACCTTTGTAATACTGTGGAGCATGAAAGAAAGATGGACGACAGCTTGCAAAGTTCTTTACATTCATCAATCTCTTTATCTTCTTCAGAGCTTCGTCGATATATCTCAAGTAATCACATCTATTTCCCCGAAAATCCGGGCGATCTATCTCAAAGAACTACATTTATTTCCCCGAAAAACCGGGCGATCTATCTCAAATAATTACATTTATTTCCACGGAAAAACCGGACGATCTTTCTCAAGTAATCACATCTAAATCCCTGAAAACAACCCGTGATTTTTCTCTAGTGTCTCAAATCACTGGTCAGTTTATCCCGTAAATTGGTACGGGAGTCTCACGTATGAACTCTGCTAGTCTCGTGGAGCCAGCAGACTTGTATAACATATTATAACGTAACATGTAAGTCCGCCCAAATGTATATTGTTGAACGTCTGATACTGTAGCCTGCAGTGGTCCGGTCTCAGTCTGACTGTTGTCATTTGATCTATTTCTGACATTTATTAGTATGCTTCTATTACATCCCATGTATGGTGTTCTCTGGACCATTCGTTTCTAAAGTCAACTGTTGTCATTGTTGTGTTCTCCTCATACATACTTCAGAACTGGCCCGGATATACATATACAATCTCACTGAACATAGAGACACCATTGGAAGAGAAGTTGCATGGACTTGTATGTGAACAACACAAAACAATGAAGTTTACACAAGAGACTACATTGCAGATATAGACAATATTTTAAAGAGAACGAACAAGAAGAAGAAGAAAAAGAAGAAGAAGAAAAAGAAGAAGAAGAAGAAGAAGAAGAAGAAGAAGAAGAAGAAGAAGAAGAACAAGAAGAACAAGAACAAGAAGAACAAGAACAAGAACAAGAAGAACAAGGAGAAGAACTAACATATGTCTCTGTCGTCACGTTTGGATCTTCCCCCAACTCCTCTCACCCCCACACCCCATACACCAACGAGCTTCCTGTTTTGCCAGTGTATTTGTTTACTCGTGTATTCTACAGTGATGAAAGATCCACTGAATGTTATCTCTCTGTTAAAATTTGTGTTTGTATTAATGACTGCCTCAGACAGGTTGTCCATTTCTTTGTTTCTATGTTTTCTTGTGGTGTTTATGACTGAAAGGAAATCAGTAAGGACAGCAAAAATCTTGTCTCTGACATGGCTCTTGTTTTGAGGGCCGATATTGGCTGCAGTTCTAAGCTCATTAGCTCTGAGCATGTTTGAAAATATTCGAGTAGCCACTGGAGGATGAGTTTTCATAGCAAATATTTTTAAAATGTGTAAACGCCTTCACTTTTCACGGCTCTCCTTGCTGATCCATCCGTGGATATGCTGGTTCATTTCGCGGATGGATATGTCCTTAAAAGTTATATTACTACTCTATATTGTGTCTCCAGTTCTGTTTGGGTGCCTTTTCTCGTCAGATCTGGAATGTTCTCTATCAGTTCTGGGAATCATGTTATTGTTCATGATAAGAGAAGTGCTGAGTCTCATTATGGGTGATGCCTTTCTCTTTGTGTGGTCTGACATCTCTTTGTGTGGTCTGACATCTCTTTGTGTGGTCTGACATCTCTTTGTGTGGTCTGACATCTCTTTGTGTGGTCTGACATCTCTTTGTGTGGTCTGACATCTCTTTGTGTGGTCTGACATCTCTTTGTGTGGTCTGACATCTCTTTGTGTGGTCTGACATCTCTTTGTGTGGTCTGACATCTCTTTGTGTGGTCTGACATCTCTTTGTGTGGTCTGACATCTCTTTGTGTGGTCTGACATCTCTTTGTGTGGTCTGACATCTCTTTGTGTGGTCTGACATCTCTTTGTGTGGTCTGACATCTCTTTGTGTGGTCTGACATCTCTTTGTGTGGTCTGACATCTCTTTGTGTGGTCTGACATCTCTTTGTGTGGTCTGAAATCTCTTTGTGTGGTCTGACATCTCTTTGTGTGGTTTGACATCTCTTTGTGTGGTCTGATATCTCTTTGTGTGGTTTGACATCTCTTTGTGTGGTCTGACATCTCTTTGTGTGGTCTGACATCTCTTTGTGTGGTCTGACATCTCTTTGTGTGGTCTGACATCTCTTTGTGTGGTCTGACATCTCTTTGTGTGGTCTGACATCTCTTTGTGTGGTCTGACATCTCTTTGTGTGGTCTGACATCTCTTTGTGTGGTCTGACATCTCTTTGTGTGGTCTGACATCTCTTTGTGTGGTCTGACATCTCTTTGTGTGGTCTGACATCTCTTTGTGTGGTCTGACATCTCTTTGTGTGGTCTGACATCTCTTTGTGTGGTCTGACATCTCTTTGTGTGGTCTGACATCTCTTTGTGTGGTCTGACATCTCTTTGTGTGGTCTGACATCTCTTTGTGTGGTCTGACATCTCTTTGTGTGGTCTGACATCTCTTTGTGTGGTCTGACATCTCTTTGTGTGGTCTGACATCTCTTTGTGTGGTCTGACATCTCTTTGTGTGGTCTGACATTGAGGGCCAACGATGTTACTTTCTAAGGAATGCTGCATCATGGGACTCTGCCTACGTCATATACTGACAGTTGTGTATTATATTAATGCATTTCGAGACCTTTGAATGTTTCTGCTGGTAGTAGTGCTATATAATCTATTCTGTTAATCACGGCTTGTAACTTTTTTATGTTCCTCACTTCTTTTTATTGATGTAGATTACATGTGCTCTATAATTCTGATCTATTTGTCCGCTCTTCTCCTATTTAACGCAACACCTTTTGTAAAGATTTGAGGTTTGTGGTTTTACTGCCAGTTGCGTAGCCATGGATTTAAACATTTTTTTCGATATCCGAGCTTTCCTCCAAGCCATCCGCTACGGCATGATCGTTTAATTTATGATACTTTCCCTCGGATTTAGTTTTTCCCAGGCTACCTGAAAGACAGTTTTGGAATAATAATTGTCCTCCTTCAAGACTAGCTGCCTAGGAAGATAGCGAGTCTCATAGGTCCGTTGTGTCTTCGGTTTTCTGCGATAGCCTTCGAAACAACAGCATCTCAACTACAAGGCAGCATCTGATTTTGAAATCAGAGTTGTTTAGATGTTCTTTCTACAAGACAAGCTGCTGTTCATACAAGGCTCATCTACCAGAAGGATCGTTCTGGTTTTAGGATCACATAAACTACATCGCTTCCGATATCGTTATTTAATAAATAGATGTGGCACGGTAGTGCCAGGAGTTGGACGTTTGCTGCTAGAGGCTACACGAGACACACGCCGTATGGTTATTTGATTAGAGTTAAAGTACTTTAATAATACTTCACTTGTGGCATGTCCTATGAGTAATTGAATCAAGTTAACATTGTGTACTCCACTTCCTGCATGCATTATAAGTATTTGATCAGAGTTAAAATAGTTTACTTCTTATCCACTTCTGGCTGTGGCAGTATTTAAAACCATAAAATTAACCTTAATGTATTCCAGTCTCAAAGGAACCGAGCCTCTCAAAAGCTAAACATCGCAGGACGACCCTTTCAGACGACATTTCACAAGCGAGTCTTGATTTCGGTTGTTTTCCCAAACGGGATTTTATTTAAGTCACCAAATATCATATACAGCCCAGCACGCAGAAGAGATGCAGACCAGCGGACATTGCACACCTGCCCCACTGTGTCAACACCCCAGGTGGCGGGGAATGCTAGGCGTACCATCCCTGCATAGAAGACACGAAAATAAAAGGAAAAGAGATACCCCACTCACATGCAAATGCTACGTTTCTGGCAGGACGTGACGATCCTGGGATACAGACACACTGGACTGCCTCTCTTCCGGGTAAACCAGTCCATCTCATATATCATCTCACATATTATCATTGCACACTATAGACACGAGTAGTGAAGACTCGATAGTCTAGTAAGACAACTTCCATAAGAGAGACAACTCTGATCATAAACAACTGCTGCCTTGCAGATAGGCTGGGGACAGCCAAAGGCTAAGGAGGGCATCCTTACAGAAACGCCTGTTGAAATCGGATGCACGGGGCCGCAAGCCTAACAAAACAGTGCAACGTACATCGCAGTATGATGGCAGTACAACCTATCAGAAAAACGCATGGCGCTCATCCTGCGGAGTCCCGCCAGGCAGCGATAGTGCCGGGCCTCACGCCTCGAAGGGGCCCACCCTTGAATACTGGTGGTCACCACCCATGTGTCGTGGAGTCAAGGCACATGGCTATGGGGCAACTTCTATTGGCCAAAACCTCAAGACCCTCAAAATACAACAGTGGAATGCGGAGGGAGTCAATAACAAAAAACTTTCCCTAACACACCACCTGCATGAAGGTAAGATTGACGTGGCATGTATCCAGGAAACGCACCTCAACAAAAACCATAAATTCTCAATCAGAGGATACCAGACCTTCCGTCTAGATAGAGAAGGCCACAAAGGAGGGGTCCTGATACTGACCAGAAACTGCATACCGAGTAGCGCGGTATCTGTCAATCACACCGGACAAGCAGAAATTGTAGGAGTTGACATAATGGCCCAAGAGACGAAGCTACGCATTTTCAATCTGTACGGACCACCAAATAGAGACCTATCGCTCTCGAGTATGGAGGTCAGAGACTCCAACTGCATAGTAGTTAGAGATTTCAACAGCCACTCGGAGAGATGGGGATACTCTGACACAGACAGCAGAGGTGACGAAGTGGAAGATTGGGAGATAGATGCAAATCTCTCCCTAATCAATAGGCCAGAGGATAGCCCTAGCTTCTATTCAAGAACATGGCATACCACCTCGACTCCAGATTTGGCCTTCTCCACACATGACATACACCATAAAATAGACCGCCAGGTGCTAAACCAACTGGCAGGTAACGACCACAGGCCGATCAGACTAACCATTGACATGGAAGTAGGCCCACAGGAAACAAAACCGCTCCCACGTTGGAATTACAAACGAGCCGACTGGGACAGATTTGCAATCCTGACAGATGGGCTGTGTGAAACCATCAACACACGACACTCAAAAATGAAGCCCATGGTAGAGAGCCTAAGCAAGGCAATAATGCAAGCCGCCACTGAAACCATCCCATGAGGAGCTAGGAAAAACTATAAGCCCTACTGGAATGATTAGTTGCAGAAAGTGGAAGATGCAGTAACAAATGCTTGGAACATGGCAGAGCGAGAAAAATCCATGGAGGCAAACATCGCCCACAAAGCCGAAGTACAAACACACTCTCAGGCAAACAGCAAGAGAAAGCTGGAATAATAAAACGGAAAGTCTAAACCTGGACAAAGACGGGAACAAGCTATGGAAGCTAGTCAGAGCCATGAACGACGAAACCCCGTCAAATAAACAAATTACTATCAAGCAGGGCGAGAACTTGATCACAGGTAAGAAAGCCGCTAACGCCTTTGTCGATCACTATGCCAGAGCAAACCACATCGAGGTCCCTGCAGATAAGCATACAGACATTAGCGAAGAGCTAAAGGGACACGAAAACATAAATACGGCTCCTGAAGAGCACATGATGGCCAAACTAACAATGCGCGAAATGGAAGAGGCTATGAGAACACTAAAGAAAAGGAAATCTCCCGGAAAAGACGGGATCACAAACGAAATGCTGATGGGGCTGAGCCAAACAGCGAAGAGGAAATTACTATCAGTCCTGAACCAAAGCTGGAAAAGGGGTATTGTACCCCAGGCATGGAAAGACGCAATACTGGTACCAGTACCAAAAACAGGAAAGGATAAAACAGATCCAAATGGATACAGGCCCATCAGCCTACTGAGCTGTGTCGGCAAGCTGATGGGACGGATGATAAACACCAGACTGATGTGGCATCTGGAAGAAAAACGAATACTAATTCCACAGTAAGCCGGCTTCAGACAGCACAGATCCACTGAGGACCAGGTCATCCTCATAGCCCAGGAGATAGAAGATGCCTACCAGGTACAGAAACACACAGTAGCTGTTTGGGTGGATCTGGAAAAGGCATTTGACAAAGTCTGGAAGGATGGACTTAGAGTCAAGCTACGAAGAAGTGATGTCGGTGGGAAGATGTACAAGTGGATCAACCACTACCTCAAACAAAGAACGGCCAGAGTCCAAGTACAAGGGCGGATGAGCAAAAAGGTGACACTCGAGCAGGGAGTACCCCAAGGGGGAGTATTGTCAGCCACACTCTTTCTGGTATATATAAACGATATTACAGAGAATATACCAAGAAGACTCCATAGCTCAATGTTTGCAGACGATCTGGCTATGTGGATCTCTGAAAAGAATCTCACCATAGCAAGAAATCGGATGCAGACGGCCCTAACATCGCTGGAAGAGTGGGCGAACTCATGGCTGGTCAAAATAAACGAGGAGAAAACCACATGCACAATATTCTCGCTTTCATTAAAACTCCAAAGTACCAAATTAAGTCTAAATGGCAAATTCCTGCAGCCAAACGACAACCCAACCTATCTGGGAGTCACATTTGATCGGCGCATGACATGGACAAGTCAGATTGAGAGAAACCGAATGAAAGCCAGAGAAAGAATGGCAATCATGAGGAAACTTGCTGGCACAAGCTGGGGAGTAGACGAAGGCATACTAAAGAAACTGTATACTGGAAGAGTGAGACCAGTTCTCGAGTATGGCATTGCGGCATGGACAACAGCAGCAAAGGCGAACTTCGATAAAGTTAACAAACTTCAAAACCAAGCCATGAGAATTATAAGAGGTGGCATGAAGTCAACGCCAATTGTAGAACTTGAAAAGATTACAAAACTGCAATCCATGACCGATAGAAGAGACTGCAGAGCCCAGCTGCAGTCAGAGAAACTCCGAAGACTGACTGACCATCCAATGCACCAGAGACTAAACAATTTGGGAAATGGGAAACTAAAGCGGAGAAACTTTGCAGAAATAGCCAAAGCAAAGATGCACGAAGATCCCATAAACGCACTAACAACACCAAAACCCATCAATACTGTACGAAAACCTACCTGGAGGCAGGATATATTTCCAGAAGTGGTAGAAAATATACCAGGTATTGCAAACAAAAACTGCCAGACTGAAAAAGAAAGGAGAGATACTACCCTAAGCTTCATAACGAAAAGCTACCCAAGCATGGACTGGACCCATGCATACACCGACGGTTCTGTAACAAACACTACACAGAACGGAGGGGCAGGAGCATTCCTGAACCTACCAAATGGCAGACAAATAACACTGTCACTCGCTACTGGTAAGTACACAAGCAATTTCAGAGCGGAGGCAGAGGCACTGAGGGCGGCAGTGGAAGAAATGGTGACACACAGTGAAAATGAGAGCCATATAGTCCTGCTGACAGATGCTCTCGCCGTAGTCACAGCGCTAAAAAGCCAGAAAAACACTGAGCTTAATGACTTAAGAGCAGCACTCTGCAAACTGTGCCAGCAGTCCGCACCAAAAAGGGTAGTGGTACAGTGGGTTCCGTCACACTGCAACATCAAAGGCAACGAGGAGGCAGACAGACTGGCAAAAGAAGGTGCAAGACTACCACAAACAGATACCAGTATGACGTACGAAGAGTCAAAACGGCTTATCAAAGCCAGATACATGAACAAATGGGAAACCGAACATACTGGTTACACCAAAAACGATGCCTATTACCAGTTGAACCGAAGAGAGCAGGTCGTTGTCTTAAGACTTCGCACTGGCCACAACAGACTGAGGTACCACCTATTCAACAAATTGAAGATAGGGTGTACCGACGAATGCCCGTGCGGTACTGGTAAAATGACCGCTGAACATCTGCTGCAGAACTGCCTGACATACGAGGATCAGAGAGAGCAGATGTGGCCATTACCAGTGGAACTGCAAGACAAGCTCTATGGTAGTGGCGAGAGTCTCAGGATGACCGCCGCTTTTTTCGAAAAAATAATGGTTACTGTCTGACTGCGTACGATGAAGAAGAAGAAGAAGATATACAGCCCAGCCATCTGATGATGTCGCAAATTGTGATTGTGATTAGCCATTAGTATAAAGAATGTATTTATCTATGTAAGAATTACATCAATAATTGAACAGATTTGGACTTTACAAAAATCTACATCCTGCAGAGCCGAGAATTCAATAATCGGTAATTAAATAACAGAATGAGAAAGTCTAGGAATGTCTAATCTAACTTGTGAAACATACAAGGGCAATTGGAAACAAGGAATACCTATGTTTAAAAGAAGAAGACAGCTAACCAATGTGTACTGATGGAGGTAGCTAAATGATATTAGACATGTGTATGTGACAGGTCATGAAAGTCTTTCAGAAATATGGACACGTCCTGACTCAATACATCACATCAGCCAATTGAGGTCACAGGTAACATGCTGGTCATATGCTATTGGATTTTCTTTAAAGCCGGTCACGCCCCAGAGACTTATGTTTAAGTAAAGCGGATTTGAATAATACCTTTGTAATACTTTGTCATTTTAAAGAAAGATGGACGACAGCTTGCCAAGCTGCTAACATTTGATCAATCTTTTTAACTTCTTCAGATCTCCGTCGATCGGTCTAAAGTAATCTCATGTATTTCCCTGGAAAACCGGGCGATATTTCTCGAATATTTCCCTTCGTGGATTGGTCTCAAGTAATCACATGCATTTTCCTGGAAAACCGGGTGATTTTTCCCGAGTGTTTCACTTTGTGGATCGGTCTCAAGTAATCACATCTATTTCCCTGGAAAACCGGGCGATATTTCTCGAGTGTTTCACTTCACTGGTCAGTTTATCCCGTAATTGAGATATAGATGCCACGAAGGCCCGCTGCTCCTCTCTTGGAGCCAGCATACCTGTATAACATATTATAACGTGTCTGTACTCTCCACACGGACACATGTTAGTCCGCCCAAAAGCACATTGTTGAACGTCTGATGTTGTCGTCTGCAGTCTTCCGTTCGCAGTCTGGCTATTAAGATTTACTCTTTCTTTGACATATATTAGTGTACTTCTACTATATCCCAGGTATGGTGTTCTCTGGACCATTAGTTTATGAAGCCAATTATCATCTTTGTTTTTATCTCCCTTTGTGTCTCTGTCGTAAATGTTGGTTTTCATCGCTTATCTTAGAGTGGGTAGGGGTTCTCCCAATGTCTTCTCTGTTGAAGGTGCTGCTTGTATTAAAGAGTGCCTCATACATATAACTCTTAGTGGACGGGCGCATGTACAAGGACGTTATCCTTTTAGCAGGTTCCAACTTATGTGCGATGTGGCAGTAACATTTCTCTGCGTAGCGGGCTGGGCTCGAGCAGTGCTGTTTTGTGCTGGTCTCATCTCGGTTTCAGTTCGATTCTTTCTGGGGCACTGGTTGTCCAGTGCATGGTTAACTTCTGTCTGGAGCAAGGGTTGTCCAGAGGATGGTTAACTTATGTCTTGGGCAAAGGTTTCCAGTGCATGGCTAACTTATGTCTGGGGCACGGGTTGTCCAGTGGATGGTTAACTTATGTCTGGGGCTAAGGTTGTCCAGAGGATGGTTAACTTATGTCTGGGGCACGGGTTGTCCAGTGCATGGCTAACTACTGTCTGGAGCAAGGGTTGCCCAGAGGATAGTTAACTTCTGTCTCGGGCACGGGTTGTCCAGTGGATGATTATCTTTTGTCTGGGGGACGGGTTGTCCAGTGGATGGCTAACTTGTGTATCGGGCACGCGTTGTCCAGTGGTTGCCTAACTTATGTCTCTGGCACGGGTTGTCCAGTGGATGGCTAACTTCTGTCTCTAGCACGGGTTTTCCAGTGGATGGCTAACGTGTGCCTGGGGCACGGGATGTCCAGTGGATAGCTAACTTCTGTCTCGGGAACGGGTTGTCCAGTGGATAGCTAACGTGCGTCTCGGGCACGGGTTGTCCAGTGGTTGGTTTGGTTAACTTGTTTGTTTCAGGATCTTGAGTGTTGTGCAGCTAGAAAGATTCTTGCCATCCAGTGGGGGTATGGGGGGGGGGGGGGGTCTGTTAGGTTGTCTTATTTTGCCTCGCTTGTACCACATATTTTTGCTGTGCCCCAGGTGCCACAGAGTGGTTGCTGTGCTCCAGCGTTCGTCTTTCCTTCTGACTACATGGTCAGCCCAGCAGTCCTTGGAGTTGTTGGGATGACGGATGACATCCTGGTCGTTTGACAATGAACGGATGTCACTGTTGTGTAAGTCAATCTAGCGCTGTTAAGTGATAGGTGAACTAGACGGCGCTCGAGCGAGGCATGTGTTGTCCTTCGGTGGTGCTCCATGGTTTTAGTCAGAGACCAGGTTTCACATCTACAGTAGAGTGCTGGTAGGACCACTGAGTCGAATATGTCAGCTCCCAGTCTTTTGTCTCTAATGGCGTCTGCTGCCGACTTTATCGAGTTGAGCCAAGCCTGATCGATGGCGCCTGGTATATAGAGCTTGACGTTATTTTCGTGTTGAAGAGGCGTAGGGGTAGATGATGAGGAGGCGGCGGGGGTAGATTATGAGTAGGCGGCCGAGGTAGATGATGAGGAGGCGGCCGAGGTAGATGTTGAGGAGGCGACCGAGGTAGACGATGAGAAATCGACCGAGGAAAATGATGAGGAGGCAGCTGAGGTAGACATTGAGGAGGCGACCGAGGTAGATGGTAAGGAAGCGGATGACGTAGATGATGATGAGGCGGTGGGGGTAGATGATGAGGATGCAGCTGGGGTAGATGTTGAGGAGGCGAAGGAGGTAGATGATGAGGAGGCGGCGGATGTAGATGAATTCGACGAGATTATCACAAATGCTGTTCAATTCTTATAGTGTGTGGTTTATGTGGCTGTTTATGACTGAAATGGAACACAAATATAGAAACAACTATCTTGCCCCAGCGGTGTTCATGTTATCCAATCCGAATATCGCTGCAGTTTGAAGCCCACCAGCTCTGTACATGTTTGAGAATGTTCCAGTAGATACTGAGATATGAATGTTCTAGAATATTTTAAATTGTTTAAACGCCTCTCCTTACCATGGCTCTCGTGAGTCCAATCGATATAACCTTTAATAAAACATCATCTCAACTACAAGGCAGCGGCTGGTTTTGAAATTAGAGTTTCTTTTCTCCAAAACGAGCTGCCTATTAGGCATGCAAGTCTCATTCACCAGAAGGATCTTTTTTTTTTTTTTTTTAGGATAAAAAAAACTCCGTCGTTTTTGCTCTCGCTATTTAATAAATAGATGTGTCACGGTAGTGCCAGGAGTTGGACGTTAGCTGCTAGAGGCTACATGAGACACATGCTGTAGGAGTATTTGGATAGAGTTACAATACTTTACTTCTACTCCACTCCCTGCTGTGACAGCATTTACTACATAAGAAGAAACATAACTTTCGAAGCTCAGAAAAAGCGAGTCATATGGACCAACAAATCGCACGATGACCTTGACAGCCGACATTTCACATGTGCGACTCGATTTCAGCAGAGATTTCCGTGCCACGATTTATTGTGCAGTCACATGAAATCACATTTAGAGCACAAGTCTTATGCTGTAGCAGACTTTTATTGTTATAAGCAACTATTATTTGTAATGCATTTTTTGTGTGTCAGAATTATGTGAATGATGAAACAGATATGGGCTAAGCAGAAGTGAACAATTTTACGAATTATGTAAATGATGTAATATACATGGTCTAAAAATAAGTGATCAACCTTTAGAACCGAGAATACAAATATATGTAGGTTTATAACTAAATAGGACAGCCTAGGAACGTCTAATCTGATTTGTGAACATACCAGGCAAATAGGACACCCTATGAACGTCTAATCTGATTTGTGAACATACCAGGCAAATAGGACACCCTATGAACGTCTAATCTAACTTGTGAACAAATAAGGACAATTGGATAGCACGAAGACTCCATATCAGAAGTATAAAATACAGAACAAATCCCTGGTGACATGTGTATGTGAGAGGTCATAACATAACCAATGCCTACCGATGGAGGTAGCTACATGCCACTAGACATTTGTATGTGAGAGGTCATAACATAACCAATGCCTACCGATGGAGGTAGCTACATAACACTAGACATTTGTATGTGAGAGGTCATAACATAACCAATGCCTACCGATGGAGGTAGCTACATAACACTAGACATTTGTATGTGAGAGGTCATAACATAACCAATGCCTACCGATGGAGGTAGCTACATGACACTAGACATTTGTATGTGAGAGGTCATACCAGTCGTTAACAAATATGAATACGTCACACCTAAACAAATGGACACAGTCAACTTTGCTAACGAATAACATCCGGTTTATTGACTTTTGAATTTAATGTAAGGCTTGTGAGGTCGCTAAAGACATATTTAAGTCGGGCAGATATGATTAATAACTTTGTTAAACTTTGTAACTTGAACGAGAGACATACGACAGCTTGCGATGTTGTCTGCGCTCATTAATCGCTTGTATTTTCGTCAGATCTCCTTCGTTCGCTCTCAAATAGCTGCATATATTTCCTTGTCAAACCGGACTATCTTTCTCAAATAGCTGCATTTATTTCCCTGTCAAACCGGACTATCTTTCTCAAATAGCCGGATCTATTTCCCTGTCAAACCGGATTATCTTTCTCAAAAAACGACATCTTTTTCCATGTCAAACCGGACTACTTACTCAAGTGTTACCCATCATGGACAGTTTATCCGGCAATGGGTTATGGAACACTAGTTATGAACTCTGCTTCTCTCGTGGAGCCAGCAGTCCTGTAGAACATGTTATTATGTGTGTTAGTTCTCTCCACCTAGACACATGTGTGTATGTTCTCTCCACATAAACACATGTAAGTCTGCCGAAATGTAAATTGTTGAATATTTGATGTTGTAGTCTGCAGCGATTAGTTCGCAGTCTGATTAACGTCATTTGATCGTTCTTTGGCAAATAATATTTTGCTTCTACAATATCAGAGTATGTGTGCTCTCTGTGCGATTTGTCTATGACCCTCGTTGTTGTCATTGTCTTTAACTCCTGATATGTGCTCTCTGTCTTCGGTTTCGGTTTGACTTCTCCCTATTCTGCCTGACTAACTTACTTCTCATGTCCACAGATCTGACATTGTGCAGGGATCTAATGAATTTTGTCTCTGTTGAAATTGAAATTGGTATTTATGAGTGTCTCAGACATGCTGTCCAATTCATTGTTTGTATGGTTCATGGGGGTAATTTTGATTGGAGCGTGTCGCCTAGTTGACTATGAGCTGTCTAGCTGAACTGGAAATACAGCGTGCCAGAGTTTTAAATCACAAACAGTAATAATACACATTGGTGACTTGCTTCATGCCTCAAAGCATCGCTCCTCCTGACGATCTAGCTGTAAATGGGTACCTGACGTATGAGCTTATGCAGATAGATTAAAAACAGGAAAGAACGTACACAAGCTGCTGCTGCTTACTACATGAAAAGATGTATCCATCCCCTACGGCAGTTTCTATCATCGGACTGGCCTTGACCATCATTACTGATGTTGTAAATGACATGTTTTGTATTTTGCAGCGGTTATTAATGATTCAGCCAACGATCGAAAGATGTTTGCGAATGTTCCAGTGCCCACTGGATTTTCTGTTCAGGATGTTATTTGCGATGCCAGAGTTGACGCCCTGACATTAATTCCCAACATAATATGGCAGAGAGGAAACATGGCACCAGCCTTGTCAAAATCGAAGCTCCTGTCGATACCTGAGTCTGAAAATGTAAAGCTTTGTCAACACTATAGAACAATCAGCCTCATTAGCCACCCTAGCAAAGTCTTACTCAGAATAATTCAAGACAGACTGAGACCTCGAGCCGAGGACACAATTGTTAAATAACAAGCGTGTTTTCGATCGGAAGAAGCACCACCGATATGATCTTAAATGTACGAATACTAAGCGATGAATATTTGGAACACCAACAACACCTCTGTCATGTGTTTGTTGACTTTGAAAAGGCGTTTGATAGAGTATGGCATGATGATCTACGGTTAACAATGAAGATATATAACATCAACAGTAACACTGTGATAGTTATCAGCAATTTGAAAGATAAGGCGACAGGCGCAGTCTTTGTGGATGGGATGGGAGAATAGGAGAATGATACCGCACATCCGTCGGCGTAAGACAATTGAATGATGGGAAAGATGAGAATTATGATAATTATGAGAATGATTAGAATTATTAGAATGATGTGGTTAATGAGAATTATGAGAATTTTGAAAATGATGAGTAAAGCCATTGAAGATGATGTTGACACCTTAAGGATAGATGATAGAAGGATTACCATGGTACGCTTTGCCGGCTTCGACAAATGATCCGAAGACTGGATTCACGGCACAGACGTATGGCATGAGGATGAAGAAATGACACATGGTATGACCAACGACACTGAATGAATAAACTGTGCGATTAAAGCAGAACGGCTGGATCTTGAAAGGGTGAACCATTTCAACTATCTGGGCTCAGCAATAGTGATGTGAGATCATATATTTGGGCTCAGCAACAGTGATGGGGGATCACATATCTAGGCTCAGCAACAGTGATGGGGATCACATATCTAGGCTCAGCAACAGTGATGGGGATCACATATCTAGGCTCAGCAACAGTGATGGGGATCACATATCTGGGCTCAGCAATAGTGATTGGGGATCACACATCTGGGCTCAGCAATAGTGATTGGGGATCACATATCTGGGCTCAGCAATAGTGATTGTGGATCACATATCTGGGCTCAGCAATAGTGATTGGGGATCCCATATCTGGGCTCAGCAATAGTGATTGGGGATCCCGTATCTGGGCTCAGCAACAGTGAAGAGGGATCACATATCTAGGCTCAGCAATAGTGATGTGAGATCATATATTTGGGCTCAGCAATAGTGATGTGAGATCATATATTTGGGCTCAGCTATACTGATGGGGGATCACATATCTGGGCTCAGCAACAGTGAAGGGGGATCCCATATCTGGATGGGGGATCAAAACCAGACGTCCTGGCCAAATGATCACAAACATCAACAAGCTTGCACAATTTAAATGTAAATGGAACGATGAACGACTGAAAGGTGGTGAACCAATAGGTCATGGTAGAGGTCAATACACGACAATAGACATTTGCGTGTGCGAAATCATCAAAGTCTTTGAGAAGTATGGACATCGTCCTACCTGAACGAATGACCAACCAGGTGACGTTGCCATTGGTTACAGTGTAAGTTAACCGGATTTACATAGTATTTGTTTGACATTGTGTAACTGCATTAAAGATGGACGACAGTTTGACATGTGTTTCACGCTCATCAATTATCTTATCATCTTCAGATCTTCGTCAATCGCTATCAACAAATCGCTCTCAAGTAATCACTCTCAATTAATCACTCTCAATTAATCACTCTCAAATAATCACTCTCAAATAATCACTCTCAAGTAATCACTCTCAAGTAATCGCTCTCAAGTAATCATTATCAAGTAATAACTCTCAAGTAATCATTATGAAGTAATCACTCTCAATTAATCACTCTCAATTAATCACTCTCAAATAATCACTCTCAAGTAATCACTCTCAAGTAATTCGTATCTAATAATAACTCTCAAGTAATCACTTTCAAGTAATCACTCTCGAGTAATCACTCTCAAGTAATCTCTCTCAAGTAATCACTCTCAAGTAATCGATCTCAGTTAATTACTCTCAAGCAATCACTCTCAAGTAATCATTGTCAAGTAATCACTCTCAAGTAAGCATTCTCTAGTAAGCACTCTCAAACATTCGCATCTCGTTCCCTGATAAACATGTCAGTCTTTCTGAGGTTTCTCACATCGGTGTTCAGTTTTTCTTGCAATTGTGAAAAGGCTTCCCGGGTAGGCACTCTGCTCTTCTAGAGGAGCCAGCAGTCCTGTAGAAAGTATTACCACTTTGTTGTTCTCTCCTATTGGTCACGTGTTTATGTGCCCACATGACAGTTGGCGAACAGTTAATTAAATCAGTCTGCAGAGGCTTGTTTGGAGACTTAAAATGGGTAGTTGATCTCTTCTTGGCAAATTGGTTTCTTCTAAATCAGGTTCTGGCTGGTCTATGTGCCATTAGTCTTGGAAGTTAATTGTATCATTGTCTATTTTTCTTCATTTGTAGGTCTGCTTTAGTTGGCAGATGTACAGGTAGAGCATCCCCATATATTTGTTTATCTTCATTTTGAAGTTTGCTTTCTCTCGCTCTCTCTCTCTCTCTCTCTCTCTCTTTCTCTCTCTCTGTGAGTTATTTATGCATCCCTAGAAATCATGCAATGTTCTGGAACATAATGTATTTTTTCTCTGTTGACATTGCAGCTGGTATTCATATGGGCCTCAGACAACCTGTCAACTCTTTATGGGTTATGTGGTTGTTATTGAATACAAGACATATATAACGGAAGACTATTTTGTCTCTGACACATTTCTTCTTCCCCCGTGATGGTTATTGCAATTTGGTGACTCAGTCTTTAAGAAGTTTAAGAGTTTCCCAGTGCCATCTCAGATGTGGATTTTCTGCCCATTATTTAAAGTTGCGTAAGTGTCTATTCCTTCACGCTCAAAAATCGTGTTGCTGATCCATCCGTGTGTATGCTGGTTCATGGTGTGGCTGGATATGCCCGTTTCGATATGTTAATGTTTTATATTTTTGTATGTTGCCTCTAGTTCTCTGTATGGATGCCTTCTCTCATCAATTTCTACTGATGTGTTCCAAAAACTCGCCCGTCGCCCCTAATCATATCGCAATAAACAAGTGTTCCACGAAATGGTCACGAGCTGTTCATGTGCTCCATGAGACTTTACGAAAAGCCATGGGATTATTTGATTCAATCAAGGAAGTTTGTCCACCACTCCACCACCGGCTTCGACAGCATGCACAACCTACAACGAAGCATCATCGATGCTGAGACAAAACGTGCCTCCCAAACAAAAACAACAAAACGACAGCATCTTACGACGACCACACAGCCGGTGCCTCACACGAATGTGACAAGATGTTCAGGATCGCCGCGTGGTGATTGGTCTTAACAGTCACACGAGCTCACATCTCCCATCACATGGGTGTTGATGTCGCCATCTTCGTTTGAGAAGAGCAACTATTTTTGTTAATGTATCCATGCCTGTCAGAAGAGCAACTATTATTGTTATGCGTTTTCATGCATGTCAGAATTGTACGACTGAGTTAACATGTTGTGGCTACAAAAAAGAGCAAAGAAAGCAGAAGACCTGTGAAACATACCAGGAAAATTAGAAAGAACGAAAAGTCTATATGAACTGAAGAAGACAGAGAACCAATACTTGCTGAAGGAGGTAGTTACACGACATTATACATTTGTGTGTGAGAAGTCGTACCATTCATTGAAAAATATGGACACGCCCTACCTGCACAAATGACAGCAGCCACCCGAGTTCTCAAATAACTTCCGGGTTATCAGCTATTGATTTTAGTTTAACCCATGTGACGTTACATTTGATATATATTTATGACAAATGGATTTGACTATGCTTTGTATTAAACTTTTGTAACAAGAAAGAAAGACACACGACAGCTTGCCGAATTGTTCACGTGTGTTCATTATTGTATCTTCGCTATCTTCTGTGACGTAAGCTTTCATTTAATCGTAAATAATTCCCTGATCAGCGTAGAATCCTCTATCATACTACTTATATCATCATACAGTCCATGTCACCATTGTGTTGGGGAGGACATTGTAGCCACGATGCTGCTCTTGTGGAGCCGACATGCATGAACAACATAATCCACCTTTTGTTTATTTTCCACACACGGACACATGCGGTTGTAACGAATTTGTTATTTGTTGGCTAGGTGATTTGGTTCAGTCTGCAGTGACACGTTCACATTCTGAATCATGTCACTTGATCTTTTCTTTGCTAAGAGTAGTATATTTCTGCTACCTCAGATTATGTGTGTTCTCTGATCGCGTTGTCTTTGTACTTACAGTTACTTATTATTATTGTCTTTGCGTTGTCCAATGTCGATCTGTCTCCAGTATGAATTTGGCCTCAAACCCCGTTAAGCAGTCCAATGTCGATCTGTCTTCAGTTTGGGATTGACCTCAACCCTCGTTGGGCAGTCTGATGTCCATCTGTCTTCAGTTTGGGATTGACCTCAACCCTCGTTGGGCAGTCTGATGTCCATCTGTCTTCAGTTTGGGATTGACCTCAACCCTCGTTGGGCAGTCTGATGTCCATCTGTCTTCAGTTTGGGTTTGGCCTAAACCCTCTTTGGGCAGTGCGATGTTAAAGTTGTTGCCTGCGGTTGCAATGTATTTTCCCATCTATCATTTCATGTCTTCATCAGATTCAGTTTGTGATAGTCTGCACCTCATGTAGCTCCTGCTAATTTGTAATTAGCCATTCGCTGTTTCGCTTTTTGTTGACATTTTCCGGTGTTATGCTTCCAAATTAATCTTTTGTCCTGTGTTATATTTAGATAAGCTTAGTCAGATTCATTAGGTAGTTCATGTCAGATTACTATCAGCGTGTTTCTGTTTACTTAATTGGAAAGTGTACACATTGTGTACGCATGTTGTCTTTGCTCTCTTGGTATAACAAATCTGAACTAAAAATAGGTGTGCAGAAAAAAGAGCCGACAAAACATCAATTTATAGATATTGAAATGCATAGAAAAGTCTAAAAATTACCAGTCTAACTTGTGAAACATACCCGAAAAAAAGGAAACCTAGGAATGCCCAGTCTAACTCTAATACCAGGAGAGAAGGAATGTGTAGTAATGTTTAGATAACATTTGTTGTGAAACTTTCCAAAAAAATATGGAAGAATGAAGACTTCGGAATAAAAGTAGAAGACAGCGAGCTAAAGCCCTCTGATGGAGGTAGCTACACGACATTATACATGTATATGCGAGAAGTCATTCACGACATTATCCATTTGTCTGTGAGAAGTCAAACACGGCATTACATTTTTATGTGAGGAGTCAAACATGACATTAGACATGTATATGTGAGAAGTCAAACACGACAGTACATTTTTATGTGAGAAGTCATACATGACATTATACATTTGTATGTAGGAAGTCATAAACGTCGTTGAAAAATATGGACACGTCCTACTTGCATAAATTACCTCGTCCATCTTCGATCACCAAAACTTCCTGGTTATCGAGTATTGATTTTAGTTTAGGCCGGGTGACATTGTCATTGGTTAATGTTTAAGTAAAGCGGATTAGATTAGGATCTGTGTACAGCCTTCTAACATTAAAGAGAGACAGACCATAGCTTGTTAAGATGCTTGTCTTTATCAATATTTTTAATCAGATCTCAAGTAATCGCATTTGTTTCCCTAGTAAAAGTTGTGGTCTATTTCTTGATTCTCCATCGTCATACGTTTTCATGGAAATGGGTTGGAGAGGGCCATGTAGCCACGAGTTTCGTTCGTAGATCTGACATGCTTTTAGAAAGTGTTCACCTGTTTGTTTTGATCAGATCGCCAGGGCACAAGTTTGTTTGACAATTTGTTTTTCAATTTGTTGAACATATTATTGTTCACATTATCAGTGTCACTTTCACAGTTTAAATATTGACACGGGATCTTTTATTGACAAGGAGCAATATGCTTCAGCTATATCAGACCATGTGTCCTTCTGTGGCAGTTCTCTTTGACGTTAATCTTTTCCAATGTCTCTATTGCTTCATATGTAGATCAGTCTTCAGTTTACGGTTCACCTCTTCCCTTCCTAGCTAGTCAATCTGTCTTCATTTTTACGTGTATCTTACAGTGTGCAAGAATTCACTGATTTTTCTCTCAGTTTAAATTCTAGCTGAAATGCATGCCCCTTGGCATATATTCAATTCAATGGTTACATGGTTTTTGTAGCTAGGTCATTTGTCTTTGTTCATTTCGATGATTTCGTCCATCCATTAAGCAGGAGCATGTCAGGAAGACCAAACTGTTGTGAGCGGTTGGTGCATGGTGACGATTATGCAGTCACGTGCGTATTTCAACAGCTGAGGAGGAATGTCATCATGTCCTGTGGTTAGGCCATCCTTTAACTTATGTACTGGAGCGTGCATTTTTACAGTCGTAGAAGGGTCTAAATCCAGGTCGCTAAAAGATGTCTGTTAGACGAGATCGCTCCTTGGCGCTTTGGACGGATCCGCTAATGGACTGTTGAGAGGTCAGTCAGATGGGGTTGCTCCTTGGCGCTTTGGACGGATCCACTAATAGACTGTTGAGAGGTCAGTCAGATGGGGTTGCTCCTTGGCGCTTTGGACGGATCCACTAATAGACTGTTGAGAGGTCTGTCAGACTCAATCGCTACTTGACTTTGGATAGGTCAGTTTTCCTGGAATATTGAGGGCGTCTGTAACTTGGGATGGATCACTGACTCTTGGGATTGAGCAGCAGCGCGGCTATTGAGGGCGTCTGTAACTTGGTATCGATCACTGAATCTTGGGGCAGATCAGCTGCACGGCTTTTGAGGGTGTCTGTAACATGGGGTCGATCACTGACTCTTGGGGCAGATCAGCTGCGCGGCTTTTGAGGGCATCTGTAACATGGGGTCGATCATTGACTCTTAGGATTGAGCAGCTGCTATAATGTTAATGTTTCTGTGAGATGTGAGTCGCTCCTAGACTTGGGATACATCAGGTGCTGGGGCATTGGTGAGGTCTACTGCATGGGGTCGAGTCCTAACTCTTGGGATAGATCAGATCATGGGATATTGATGGGGTCGAGTCTAAACTATTGGGCTAGATCAGCTGATGAACTGTCGAGAACATCGTTAAATTGATCGGGCCACCTGCTGGTTGTATCTTCAATTGAGCAGAAAGAGGTGTGATCGGGTATATTTTTGCTTATGATGGAAGTTCGATTGTGATGGGACACGCTGGTTGTTAGTTCGGGGACGTCATTTTTTCTTCTGTGATGTACTGATGTTCTGTGTCGCTTTCTTTTGTATGTGTTGAGGTAAAGCTACGTGTGGCATTTCTTTCTCTGTGTTGTAGAAATGCTACTTGTGACATTCCTTTCTCTGTGTTGTAGAAATGTTTCTTTATGCATTGCTTCCTGTACGTTGCAGTAATGGCCCGTGTCTCATTCCTTCCTCTGTGTTGTAGTAATGATCCGTGTCTCATTCCTTCCTCTGTGTTGTAGTAATGATCCTTGTCTCATTCCTTCCTCTGTGTTGTAGTAATGATCCTTGTCTCCTTCCTTCCTATGTGCTCTTGGCTACTGTGTTATAGTAAAGCACCTAATCTCTGTGTCAGCGCCGCTATTGTTCTGGACACGTCTCTGTTTTGTTACATCGTCTCTGTTGCTAGCTACCCATTTCCCTTCGGTTACAGTTAGTGGTGATGGAGTAAGCGGGCCGCATGCGACGCCCGCGAACCCTGTCTTGTAGCGCACAACGTTAGTGATCTTTCGAGTCATGGCCGTATCAAAGGAAAGGGAGTTTACTGTAACAGAACTGTACTTATACAGACCAAAGAAGTCTTGTAGTTGTTACTTCCACTCGGCCAGCGGCGTTCTCTGAATGCCGGTCTTGCGAGACCATCCAATTGGAGAGACGACATCCAGTAGTAGTACCATCATGCTTCTTTTGGAGCTACGAAGTAAATGATATGTTAAATGGATTCCAATGACCCCCAACCCACCAGCACAAGTACAATCAAAATGTATTGTCTTAACTCAAGCATCACTGCACATACTGTTTGATTACTCCGCCCCCCGCCGACTGCGTCTCAGTTTTACAAGTCATATTCATCCGATCCAGTCTACTGAGTGTCCAACTGGAGGTCCTACTGAGTGTCCTACCGGGGGTCCTACTGAGTGTCCTACTGGGTTTCCTACTGGGTGTCGTACTGGGCGTCTTACTGTGGGTCCTACTGGGTGTCCTACTGGAGGTTCTACTGAGTGGTCTGCTGGATGTCCTACTGAGTGTCATACTGGGGGTCCTACAGAGTTCTTACCGGAGGTCCTACTGGGTGATCTATGGGTTTCCTACTGAGTGTCTTACTGAGTGTCCTACTGAGTATCCTACTGAGTGGTCTACTGGGTGTCCTACTGAGTGTCCTACTGGAGGTCCTACTGAGTGGTCTACTGGCTGAAATTCTGAGTATCCTACTGGGGGTCTACTGGGGGTCCTACTGTAGGTCCTACTGAGTGGTATACTGGCTGTCCTACTGAGTGTCCTACTGAGGGTCCTACTGGGTGTCCTACTGGGGGTCCTACTGGGAGTCCTACTGAGTCTCCTACTAAAGTTCATACTTAGTGGTCTACTGGATGTCCTAATGAGTGTCCTACTAAGTGGTCTACTGAATGCCCTATTGAGTGGTCTGCTGAGTTGTCTACCGGGTGTCCTACTGAGTGTCATACTGAGTGTCCCAATGAGTGTCCTACTGAGTGTCCTAATGAGTGTCCTACTAAGTGGTCTAGTGGGTGTCCTACTGAATGGTCTACTGAGTGTCCTACTAAGTGGTCTACTGAGTGTCCTACTGAATGGTCTACTGGGTGTCCTACTGCGTGGTCTACTGAGTGGTCTATTGGGTGGTTTTCTCAGTGTTCTACTGAGTGGTCTACTGTGTGGTTTACTGTGTGGTTTACTGAGTGTCCTAATGCGTGGTCTATTGGGTGGTTTACTGAATGTCCTACTGAGTGTCTTACTGACTGGTCTACTGGGTGTCCTACTGAATGGTCTACTGGGTGTCCTACTGAATGGTCTACTGGGTGCTCTACTGTTTCGTCAACTGAGTGGTCTACTGAGTGTCCTACTGAGTGTCCTACTGAGTGGTCTAGTGGGTGTCCTACTGATTGGTCTACTGGGTGTCCTACTGAGTGGTCTACTGGGTGGTTCACTGAGTGTCCTACTGCGTGGTCTATTGGGTGGTTTACTGAGTGTCCTACTGAGTGTCCTACTGACTGGTCTACTGGGTGGTCTACCGAGTGTCCTACTGAGTGTCCTAATGAGTGTCATACTAAGTGGTCTACTGGGTGTCCTACTGAATGGTCTACTGAGTGTCCTACTAAGTGGTCTACTGAGTGTCCTACTGAATGGTCTACTGGGTGTCCTACTGCGTGGTCTACTGAGTGGTCTACTAAGTGTCCTACTGACTGGTCTATTGGGTGGTTTTCTCAGTGTTCTACTGTGTGGTGTACTGTGTGGTTTACTGAGTGTCCTAATGCGTGGTCTATTGGGTGGTTTACTGAATGTCCTACTGGGTGTCCTACTGAATGGTCTACTGGGTGCTCTACTGTTTCGTCAACTGAGTGGTCTACTGAGTGTCCTACTGAGTGTCCTACTGAGTGGTCTAGTGGGTGTCCTACGGATTGGTCTACTGGGTGTCCTACTGAGTGGTCTACTGGGTGGTTCACTGAGTGTCCTACTGCGTGGTCTATTGGGTGGTCTACCGAGTGTCCTACTGAGTGTCCCACTGAATGGTCTACTGAATGTCCTACTGAGGGGTGTACTGAGTGATCTACTGAGTGTGCTACTGAGTAAGATGTTCTTAATGAGTAGGGATGTCCTACTGAGTGGGATTTTTTAAATAAGTGGGAAGTGTCCTACTGTGAATATAGTTTTATATTGAGTGGGGAGTGTCCTACTGTGAATATAGTTTTATATTGAGTGGGGAGTGTCCTACTGTGAATATAGTTTTATATTGAGTGGGGAGTGTCCTACTGTGAATATAGTTTTATATTGAGTGGGGAGTGTGTTACTGTGAATATAGTTTTATATTGAGTGGGGAGTGTCCTACTGTTAATTTAGTTTTATATTGAGTGGGGAGTGTCCTACTGTGAATATAGTTTTATATTGAGTCGGGAGTGTCCTACTGTGAATATAGTTTTATATTGAGTGGGGAGTGTCCTACTGTGAATATAGTTTTATATTGAGTGGGGAGTGTCCTACTGGGAATATAGTTTTATATTGAGTGGGGAGTGTCCTACTGTGAGTGCAGTTCGTTTTTTTACTGTAGACTCTCGACACAGAGAAAGAGACATACCGCACGATATACGGGAAGACATATACAATATAGACTCTCGACACAGAGAAAGAGACATCCCACACGATATACGGGAAGACATATACAATATAGACTCTCGACACAGAGAAAGAGACATCCCACACGATATACGGGAAGACATATACAATATAGACTCTCGACACAGAGAAAGAGACATCCCACACGATATACGGGAAGACATATACAATATAGACTCTCGACACAGAGAAAGAGACATCCCACACGATATACGGGAAGACATATACAATATAGATTCTCGACACAGAGAAAGAGACATCCCACACGATATACGGGAAGACATATACAATATAGACTCTCGACACAGAGAAAGAGACATCCCACACGATATACGGGAAGACATATACAATATAGACTCTCGACACAGAGAAAGAGACATCCCACACGATATACGGGAAGACATATACAATATAGACTCTCGACACAGAGAAAGAGACATCCCACACGATATACGGGAAGACATATACAATATAGACTCTCGACACAGAGAAAGAGACATCCCACACGATATACGGGAAGACATATACAATATAGACTCTCGACACAGAGAAAGAGACATCCCACACGATATACGGGAAGACATATACAATATAGACTCTCGACACAGAGAAAGAGACATACCACACGATATACGGGAAGACATATACAATATAGACTCTCGACACAGAGAAAGAGACATCCCACACGATATACGGGAAGACGTATACAATATAGACTCTCGACACAGAGAAAGAGACATCCCACACGATATACGGGAAGACATATACAATATAGACTCTCGACACAGAGAAAGAGACATCCCACACGATATACGGGAAGACATATACAATATAGACTCTCGACACAGAGAAAGTCCAGATCAAAAACACGTAGACATAGAGAAACCCATATCGTAGATATGTTGAAAGAGTGAGAAAGTCTAGATCGTAGACATATGGGGAGAGAGAAAACGCGTATCAAGACTGGTGGAGAGGAAGTCCAGATCACAGACATGTGGACAGAGATAAAACCCATATCATAAACAGATGGACTAAACATTTCTGCAACATACTCAGTCCATCATACACACATGAAGAAGGTATTCAAAGTGTGCCCCAGGATTGTACGGTCACGGATGAGTTGGTCCATGAAGATGTAGTAGACACGGACATGGATGAGCTGGTCCATGAAGATGTAGTAGACACGGACATGGATGAGCTGATCCATGAAGATGTAGTAGACACGGACATGTATGAGCTGGTCCATGAAGATGTAGTAGACACGGACATGGATGAGTTGGTCAATGAAGATGTAGTAGACACGGCCATGGATGAGCTGGCCCATGAAGATGGAGTAGACACGGCTACGGATGAGCTAGTCCATGAAGATGGTGTTGACAATCCCATCAAAACGCTTTCTCTTGGAAGCTCGAGATGTTGACTCTAACCAAACTTTAAAATGTGTGAATTGAATGGGGTCGTTTCGTCTAATCTTTCTCTGGACTCTCTCTCTCTCTCTATCTCTCTCTCTTTCTCTCTCTCTCTCTCTATTTAAATACATATATATATATATATATATATATATATATATATATATATTTCACTACATCTGTATCTCTTTTTCTTTCGCCATTGACCTCATCAGCTTGTTTGTCTGCAGTTTGTGCGTTCTGTCAAGGACCTGCGCCAGTGTACACGATGGAGAGGAAGAAGTAGAGGTCGAAGAGATAACATTATGCAGCTGTGGAGAAGCTGACAACAGGCATGAGTGGAGGATCTGACAACAGGCTATAGTGGAGGAGCTGACATGCGGCTAGAGTGGAGGAGTTGACAACAGGCAGGAGTGGAGGAAATAACAACATACATGAGTGGAGGAGCTGACAACAGACAGGAGTAGAGGAGCTGACAACATACATCAGTGGAGGAGCTGACAACAGGCAGGAGTGGAGGAAATAACAACATACATGAGTGGAGGAGCTGACAACAGACAGGAGTAGAGGAGCTGACAACATACATCAGTGGAGGAGCTAAAACAGGCTAGAGTGGAGGAGCTGACACCATGCACCAGTGGAGGAGCTAAAACAGGCTAGAATGGAGGAGCTGACACCATGCATCAGTGGAGGAGCTAAAACAGGTCAGAATGGAGGAGCTGACAACAGGCTAGAGTGTAGGAGCTGACAACAGACAAGAGTGGACGAGCTGACAACAGGCTAGAGTGTAGGAGCTGACAACAGACAAGAGTGGACGAGCTGACAACAGGCAGGAGTGTAGGAGCTGACAACAGACAAGAGTGGACGAGCTGACAACAGGCAGGAGTGTAGGAGCTGACAACAGACAAGAGTGGAGGAATTAACAACAGACAGGAGTGGATAACTTTGACGCTTCTGTGACAGTTAGCAATGTTTCTTAAACAAGTCACGTGCCAGACCAATGTCATGGTAAGCCTGTGTTAGATAATTCCATAAACAGATCTGGTTTCTAAACAGGTGTGAACCAATGGAAACTGAAAGTTAGTTAGCACTTTTTATTGGGTAGGTCTAGTACGCTCATTGTGTTTTATTTCTGTGCTGATACGTTTTGTATTTAGGTATCGGATGTTCCTTACTTCTTTACTTTATCTGAAATAGTAGTTCGGTTATATATGTTTGTTTATTCTTATTGCGTGTAAAACCTCCTTTCACTCCATATATGACACGGACACATACAATGATAATGTAAAACATAATAACACTTTAACTGTCAGACTATACGAAATTGCGCTGAAAAAAACATGGTCATTTCGCTACGTCCTGAGAGTGTTAACTTTGCCTAAAACGGACGATCCTATCTGATATATACATAGCTTGCCTGTTTTGGTCCGTGTTTTTATCTATCCATACACCTGGCTTTTCTTTAGGTGTGCCACCGTTTTGATATACACGTTTTATTAAACCGTTGCAGGAGAGATTAGTCTGGACTGTCCACAGGATTTAAGGTGATGTGATGTCGACAACAAGACGGACTATCATTTAAACTCTTATCAAGCGCTGACATATCTGTCTTTATTGTTTCAGTATCTACTTTTAATCTGGAGTCTGCATTCTTTCCTTATTTGTATGGCTCGTTTCCCAAGTTAGATTTCTAATTCCTAGATTGTTCTTTTTATTTATATATCTAAGCGGTGTGTTCAACAATTATTTGATCTATATCTACGTGGTGTGTTCAACAATATGTTGCTCTATATCTACCGGTGTGTTTAACAATTATTTGACCTTTGGTTCGGGAAGATACAATTTCTCATCTGCAGGTTTGAACATCGTATCTCATACAAGCAAACTTGGGACTCCACACACTTCTCACAGCGACCGAGATATTGTTGGAAGCATTTCAGGAGAGCCTCGTTGGGAATCGAGTACAGCTGGGTCGTCGCGTGACCATGGTGTCCTCTCGTGACCAGGGCCTGGATCCTTTGAGCTGATGTTTCAGCTCGGGGAACATCCATCAATTGTAACCATGGCGAACAACCATCAATTACAACTCTGGGGAACAACCATCAATTGTAACCCTGTGGAACATCCATCAATTGTAACCCTGGGGAACATCCATCAATTGTAACCCTGGGGAACAACCACCAATCATTAGCTCAGGGAACATCCATCAATTGTAACCCTGGGGAACAACCACCAATCATTAGCTCAGGGAACATCCATCAATCATCAGCTAGATGAACATCCATCAATCATCAGCTAGATGAACAGCCATCAGTCATCAGCTAAGGGAACAGCCAACAATCATCAGCTCGGGGAACATACATCAATTGTAACCCTGGGGAACAACCACCAATCATTAGCTCAGGGAACATCCATCAATCAACAGCTAGGAGAACAGCCAGCTATCATCAGCTAGGAGAACAGCCAGCTATCATCAGCTAGGAGAACATCCAGCTATCATCAGCTAGGAGAACAGCCAGCTATCATCAGCTAGGAGAACAGCCAGCTATCATCAGCTAGGAGAACAGCCAGCTATCATCAGCTAGGAGAACATCCAGCTATCATCAGCTAGGAGAACAGCCAGCTATCATCAGCTAGGAGAACATCCAGCTATCATCAGCTAGGAGAACAGCCAGCTATCATCAGCTAGGAGAACATCCAGCTATCATCAGCTAGGAGAACAGCCAGCTATCATCAGCTACGGGAACAGCCAACTATCATCAGCTAGGAGAACAGCCAGCTATCATCAGCTACGGGAACAGCCAACAATCATCAGCTCGAGGAACAGCCAGCAATGACAATCTTGGAGAACAGCCACCAATCGTAAGGAGCCATGTCATGATAATATGGAGCCAGGTATCCCGGGGAATGTTGCGTTTGGCTAAACAAGTCTGAATCAGCTGAGACGAATTGGCTGGTGCGTTGTCATGATGTATTTGCCGGGTTCCCGTTGTCCACTGGTACGACAGTTTGAGTCGAACGGCATTACAAAATAGTATTCTTTGGTCATGTCTTTTTCGTGTGTCGTACTCGTGATGCACAACCCGACTGGAGTAGAAGAAAACAGTCAACAATTCGTGATGAATAAAAAAACTGACAAGTGCTGACTACACCCACAAACAAACGTATACTGCCAGCAACTGCCGTAATCTGCAGGCGGGACACAAACCTACACCTATCTGCAGAATGACAACACACATGCTTCATTTGTTTCCCTGGACACAATTAAGTTCGGACGCTTTTAGAACACGTAAGATGTACTAACGTTTTATCGGATCTGCTTTCGCTGTACTTCTTTGGAGCCCAGATCTGTGCTCTTTTTCTTTTCAAACATGAACATGCATTCATATATGTTAATAAATGCACACATACACTTAAACATACATACACATATATAAACACGCATACACGCATACATACACATACCATTAAACATATACACACATACATACATATACACTTTACATACATTCACACATTTATACACATGCATTTAAACATACATGCACACTCAAACTCACACATATACACCTGCAGACACACACACACACACACACACATACACACACATACACACACACACACATACACACATACGTTCATACACACACCATAAAAGGAGGCCAACAATATGCACTGCTGTCACCGATGAAGTGTAAGGAACTGCATTTCAGCAGGTCACTTCTTGTTTATGAGATTGGGTGTCCTTCTGTAACAATAAGATATTTGCAATAGCAGCTGGGTCGACATGAGCGTGACGGTAACGAGAGTTAAGCCCCGTACGTTAGTAGTGAAACTCGAGAGCTCTTCCACTACGTTAATAAGGCGCTACATGTACACACATATACATACACACACGCACATACACACATACGTGTGTGCATATACGTGGGTTTATGTGAGACTCATACATGTGGGATTATCTGCTCGCTCAGATACGATAAAGCCGTGAGTCAATTGTGTCTAAGTCAGACAAAGGATTGAGGGATTCTCGGGTGGCCTAGATATCATAATACCGTGAGTCGATTGTGTCTAAGTCAGACCAAGGATTGATGGATTCTCTGGTGGCCCAGATATCATAAAGCCGTGAGTCGATTGTGTCTAAGTCAGACCAAGGATTGATGGATTCTCTGGTGGCCCAGATATCATAAAGCCGTGAGTCGATTTCGTCTAAGTCAGTCCAAGAATTGAGGGATTATCTGGTGGCCCAGATAAGATAAAGCCGTGAGTAGATTGTGTCTACGTCAGACCAAGGATTGAGGAATTCTCTCGTGGCCCAGATATGATAAAGCCATGGGTCAGGAGTGTCTAAGACCAAAGATTGAGGGATTCTCTGGTGGCCCAGATAAGATAAAGCCGTGGCTAAGGTAGATATATAATACAGACATACACATGATTACTTTACACGTGTGACTGACACCTACCACTGCAGTTTACATCGTGCTAGGCAGGCATCAGTCTTAACGCTCTTCTTCATGTTATATTGTTCAGTCTCTCCATCTCTGTTTCTGAAATTACACATACGCATACTGTGCATTCACACATGCAATACTTACACACATAAAATACACATACAGACAGCCATATAGACATACATACGCACACACACACACACACACATATCGTACATACATACACACATACGTAGCAAAGAATAATCACAATTTTCAGAAAACCGCCTCTTTAGTTTTGTTTATTGAATCGCCCGCTGACTCATCCCTTCCACGACGTTATGCTGTTTGTAATCTGATGTGTATAATATGTTGTATATGATCTGGCGTGTCTAATATGTTGTATTTGATCTGAAGTGTATACTATGTTTTTTTTGTGATTTGATGTGTCTAATATGTTGTATGTGATATGGTGGGTCTAATATGGTGTATGTGATCTGATGTGTCTAATATGTTGTTTGTAATATGATGTGTCTAATGTGTTGTGTGTGATCTGATGTGTCTAATAGGTTGTATGTGATCGTATGTGCATAATATGTTGTATTGCTGTATTGTTCTTAATTTAACGTCTTTATACTGGTTTAGAAGACTCTACATAATACATATACAACTATTTATTTTACATTCACATGATCTATAAATAGTTATGTTCAACCAATATATTAGTAAATTATTTTACCCTGCTTCGCCAATTTTATGTGGCAATGCATTCAAAGCATTCTCAACTCTTTAACTAAAAAAAAATGTCTTGTATCTTTCAGCGCATCCTAGCTTTTACATTTTTGTTTACTGTCTACGTGATTGCAAACATTATTATGTAAGACCACATATCTTTGACTTTGCCTCTGCTAGTATCTGAAACAGAATTGCATAAAAAACAACCTAAATATACAGAACGTTCAAACCATGAAATCAACAACAAACACCAGTTACGACAGATAAGAGGCGTGTAGAAGAGGCAGGTTTTGGTGATTCCAGGACGAAAAAACATGAGAGGACATGAAAACAAAACATTTGTGGAGAATTGTTGTATAAAACTGTGGACGTTGTGTCTGTGACAGTTGGCGGTATTCCTTGCTTGCAGTCAGGTGTTGTCTTAAGATGTTTACTGAAACAATGTTACTACAGGTTGGGAGATTAATGTTCTGTCTACTTGTGACAGCTGTCACTCACAGCCAATGTAAGTCAAATATGCATAGTGTCAAGGTACGACTGTCATCAATGTCTATCAGTCAGTTTTAGTTGATTTTGAGTCATTATTTTCTGAAGCTGATTATTATCTATAATCCTGTCTTGATCCATAACATTTGTACGGATATCTCTCCCCCCCCCCCCCTCCCCACCTTTCTCCCCATCCTACCCACTCTCATTATTTTGTATTTTATAAAAACATGTTTGGCATTTGCCTTTTTTCTGTAATACCCAAAGCAAAGAGCGTTGGACTGTGATTTTTATTTTGCGCACGTCACCCCATTGCATCAAACTTCAGCATGGTTAATTCGTATACATTATCTACAAGAACCTCCCCACTAAGTAATTCTTCCAACACCCAAAAGTTCTCTAAAAACACATCCCCTCTAAGTAATTCTCCCAACACCCAAAAGTTCTCTAAAAACACATCCTCTCTAAGTAATTCTCCCAACACCCAAAAGTTCTCTAAAAACACATCCCCTCTAAGTAATTCTCCCAACACCCAAAAGTTCTCTAAAAACACATTTTCTCTAAGTAATTCTCCCAACACCCAAAAGTTCTCTAAAAACACATCTTCTCTAAGTAATTCTCCCAACACCCAAAAGTTCTCTAAAAACACATCCCCTCTAAGTAATTCTCCCAACACCCAAAAGTTATCTAAAAACACATCCCCTCTAAGTAATTCTCCCAACACCCAAAAGTTCTCTAAAAACACATCTTCTCTAAGTAATTCTCCCAACACCCAAAAGTTCTCTAAAAACACATCCCCTCTAAGTAATTCTCCCAACACCCAAAAGTTCTCTAAAAACACATCTTCTCTAAGTAATTCTCTCAACACCCAAAAGTTCTCTAAAAACACATCCTCTCTAAGTAATTCTCTCAACATCCAGAAGTTCTGTAAGATCCACTCCCCTCTCATTAAGTCTCACTTCGTCAAGATGTTCTCTAAGATATCATGCCCTCTAAGTAATTCTCCTTCCGTCCATCGCATCTTTATGACTGCCTCCCTCTAAGCAATTTGCCCTTTAACAATACATGATTTATGACCCCCTCCCGTCTAAATAATTGTCCCATCACCTAAACGGTCTCTAAAAGCCCCACCCCATCTCTTTCTCCGAACTGTGCCCCATTCCTCTGTATATTCACCATTTCCAAGACCTTTCATGTCGCCTTCAAAATTGTATTTATTGTCAGAACAACATGAGACAGACATGTGTCTTATAAGGTTTACACCAAACCACATAGAGAGATAGACGTGTCTTACAAGTTGTGCACGATCCCAGAGAGAGAGAAGTCTCTTACAAGTTGTACAACATCTCAAAAAGAGACGTGTCTTACAAGTGGTACAACATCCCCAATAGAGAAAGATAGAGAGAGAGAGAGAGAGAGAGAGAGAGAGAGATGCGTCGTAAAATGTGTTCAGCATCCCACAGAGTGGGAGAGAGCGGGAGAGACAGAGAGAGACGTTTCTTACAAGGTGTAAGACATCCCACAGAAATACACGTTTCTTACGTGTTTTACACCATTCCACAGAGTGAGACGTGTCTTACAAGGTGTACACAATTCCACAGAGAGAGACGTGTCTTACAAGGTGTACACCATTCCACAGAGAGAGACGTGTCTTACAAGGTGTACACCATTCCACAGAGTGAGACGTGTCTTACAAGGTGTACACCATTCCACAGAGAGAGACGCGTCTTACAAGGTGTACACCCTTCCACAGAGAGAGACGTGTCTTACAAGGTGTACACCATTCCACAGAGTGAGACGTGTCTTACAAGGTGTACACCATTCCACAGAGAGAGACGTGTCTTACAAGGTGTACACCATTACACAGAGAGAGACGTGTCTTACAAGGTGTACACCATTCCGCAGAGAGAGACGTGTCTTACAAGGTGTACACCATTCCACAGAGTGAGACGTGTCTTACAAGGTGTACACCATTCCACAGAGTGAGACGTGTCTTACAAGGTGTACACCATTCCACAGAGAGAGACGTGTCTTACAAGATGTACACCATTCCACAGAGAGAGACGTGTCTTACAAGGTGTACACCATTCCACAGAGAGAGACATGTCTTACAAGGTGTACACCATTCCACAGAGAGAGACGTGTCTTACAAGGTGTAAACCATGCCACAGAGAGAGACGTGTCTTACAAGGTGTACACCATTCCACAGAGAGAGACGTGTCTTACAAGGTGTACACCATTCCACAGAGAGAGACGTGTCTTATAAGGTGTACACCATTCCACAGAGTGAGACGTGTCTTACAAGGTGTACACCATTCCACAGAGTGAGACGTGTCTTACAAGGTGTACACCATTCCACAGAGAGAGACGTGTCTTACAAGGTGTACACCATTCCACAGAGAGAGAGACGTGTCTTACAAGGTGTACACCATTCCACAGAGTGAGACGTGTCTTAAAAGGTGTACACCATTCCACAGAGTAAGACGTGTCTTACAAGGTGTAAACCATTCCACAGAGAGAGACGTGTCTTACAAGGTGTACACCATTCCACAGAGAGAGACGTGTCTTACAAGGTGTACACCATTCCACAGAGTGAGACGTGTCTTACAAGGTGTACACCATTCCACAGAGAGAGACGTGTCATACAAGGTGTACACCATTCCACAGAGAGAGACGTGTCTTACAAAGTGTACACCATTCCACAGAGAGAGACGTGTCTTACAAGGTGTACACCATTCCACAGAGAGAGACGTGTCTTACAAGGTGTACACCATTCCACAGAGATAGAGACATGTCTTACAAGGTGTACACCATTCCACAGAGAGAGACGTGTCTTACAAGGTGTACACCATTCCACAGAGAGAGACGTGTCCTACAAGGTGTACACCATTCCACAGAGAGAGACGTGTCTTACAAGGTGTACACCATTTCACAGAGTAAGACGTGTCTTACAAGGTGTACACCATTCCACAGAGAGAGACGTGTCTTACATGGTGTACACCATTCCACAGAGAGAGACGTGTCTTACAAGGTGTACACCATTTCACAGAGTGAGACGTGTCTTACACTTTGTACAACATCCCACCGAGAGAGAGCGAGAGAAAGATAGAAAGAGAGAGAAACATTTCTTACAATTTGTACAACATTCTGCGCAGAAAGAGACGTGTCTCACAAGTTGTACAACTTATCCCACAGAGTGAGACGTTTCATACAAGAAATACAACATTCTACATCGAGAGAGATGGAAGTGTCTCACATGAAGTACAGAATTCTACACAGTGGAACAAATAACGGTGCCACTACATTAATATATGATCTCCCCATGTTGTATCCGTAAAACATGGACAGTGCATGGCAGGCATGATTGATAGCTATAAAGTGTTTCCACCTTAGATGCCTGCCCAGGAGCATACGAGGACAACGTGTGAAACTCTGAAAGTAATAACACGCCAAACGTGTTGAGAATCTTCTACAAAGAGCCGAGATAAGATGGACGGTGCTTGTTGGTTAAATCTCCAATGGAGCTAAGATAAGATGGACGGGGCTTGTTGGTTGAATTTCCAATGGAGCTAAGATAAGATGGACGGGGCTTGTTGGTTGAATTTCCAATGGAGCTAAGATAAGATGGACGGGGCTTGTTGGTTGAATTTCCAATGGAGCTAAGATAAGATGGACGGGGCTTGTTGGTTGAATTTCCAATGGAGCTAAGATAAGATGGATGGGGCTTGTTGGTTGCATGTCCAATGTAGCTAAGATAAGATGGACGGAGCTTGTTGGTTGAATTTCCAATGGGGCTAAGATAAGTTGGACGGGGCTTGTTGGTTGAATGTCCAATGGAGCTAAGATAAGATGTATGGGGCTTGTTGGTTGCATGTCCAATGGAGCTAAGATAAGATGGATGGGGCTTGTTGGTTGAATGTCCAATGGAGCTACGATAAGATGGACGGGGAGATGTTGGTTGCATGCCCGATGGAGCTACGATAAGATGGATGGGGCTAGTTGGTTGAATGTCCAATGGAGCTAAGATAAGATGGATGGGGCTTGTTGGTTGAATGTCCAATGGAGCTAAGATAAGATGGACGGGGAGATGTTGGTTGCATGTCCAATGGAGCTAAGATAAGATGGATGGGGCTTGTTGGTTGAATGTCCAATGGAGCTACGATAAGATGGACGGGGAGATGTTGGTTGCATGCCCGATGGAGCTACGATAAGATGGATGGGGCTTGTTGGTTGAATGTCCAATGGAGCTAAGATAAGATGGATGGGGCTTGTTGGTTGAATGTCCAATGGAGCTAAGATAAGATGGACGGGGAGATGTTGGTTGCATGTCCAATGGAGCTAAGATAAGATGGATGCGGCTAGCTGGTTGCATGTCCAATGGAGCTAAGATAATATGGGCGGGGCTTGCTGGTTGCATGTCCAATGGAGCTAAGATAAGATGGATGGGGAGATGTTTCTTGCATGACAAATGAGCAGGCTTCAGGAAGCTTCCACACGATACACTCAGAACAAGGAGGAGAACAGAAGAAATCCGTCATGTTCATTGAATAATACATCTGAAAAAACTTCAACATCGATGTCACCTCCTACGAAACCCGCTCCAATCGAAGCGCAAGCGTCACACAAGGTGCTCTGATAAAAGGAATGATATGGTATCCCCGAGACTGTGAGAAAGCGAGACGTCAAAAATAAAACACAACGGATTCCGAAGTCGATTCCTCACAGATGTGTTTGAGGCGAAAATTGTCGTTTCAGGTCAAATGTGTTCCACACATGAAGTGAAGTCTGCCGTGTCACGCTGAATTTATGTAATGCGTAATACTTTCCTCACCAACCGATGTGAAATATTACCGGAATTTGTTTCATCATTTTGGACATCACTAACCGATGTGCTAATGTTCCTGAGAGACTGGTATGCAGAACACCACTTTTTATGATTCTGTTGTCTGACATGTACCATACAACAATCTTGATTGAGTAGAATCAATTGAAGTTTCGATTAGATTTGCATACTTTTCTCCAATGTTTGGTAATTGCAGGAAATGATATCCTGCAGTCATTTCAATGTTGTCCCCATGTGTTTTATAGTCCACATTCATAAGGTATATCCTTAATGTGGCAGCTTTATTACCTAGTAGATGGGGGTCAGTGGGTCAGGCAGCCTTTCCAGAAACCAGACTGTTTTCGTGGTTGGTTCCATTCTGTTTCTCTAGTCATATTACAACCCACTCTCATTAGAAGTTTCTACACGGCTGATTCTCTAGTTCTATCACACCTATTTATGAGAATCTTGTTCACCGCTGTTTCTCTAAACCTAGCACAACCCCCCCCCCCCCCCCCACCCCTAACCCCCCCTCCCCCTCACAGCTCATCATGAGAATATTGTTCACATCTGTTTCTCTAGTCCTACCACAACCCCTCTCATCCCTACCCCACCCTCACACCCCCTCCCATTATGAGTACCTTGATCACGACTGAATACGAAAACATTTGACTGTTGCTTGTTCCTTTTGTATGGTCCAATTGTTGTGAATCGAAATT